>SJYV01038605.1:313216-363104 GCA_006410875.1 Neotragus pygmaeus | reverse complement strand
GGTAGGGGGGGGTGGCGGGGAAAGCCTGAAAGGTTTGTGTGTGTGTGGACTATGGGCTGGCAGAGGGGGAGCCTGAAAGATAAACTAAACAGGGGACTCTCTTTTTCATTGCTATTGTGACTCAGCCAATTCCAGGATTTAAGGTCAGGCTCATTATCCATTATGCCTCCAATTCATTTCTCCTGGGAAATGCCATCTGTTGGGGGTACTTATTTCTGGGCAGCACAAATGCTTCTTACTAGTTTGCTTTTGGTGTAGCTGCTCCTTGGCATGCCTCCTGCTAGTCTTGCCCCAGGTAGCAGGAAACAAGGGCAGGGCTCAGGCATTTGCCGTCATCCAGTTCACCCTCTTTTTGTATGTTCTGCCTATTTTCT
The DNA here is from genome assembly GCA_006410875.1 of Neotragus pygmaeus. Lineage (NCBI taxonomy): Eukaryota > Metazoa > Chordata > Mammalia > Artiodactyla > Bovidae > Neotragus > Neotragus pygmaeus. The sequence continues at coordinate 362,730 of SJYV01038605.1, read as the reverse complement.
CAGCTTGCTGTCAACACCCCTCATCCCCTTGACCCTACACATACACAGCAACACCCTCCCTTAGTTTTCATGCCACAACACGATTTAAATGCTTCTGTGCTTCTGTGAATTCCCTATCAAGTGTACTAAGGCTCAACATTTGCCTGGAGTAAATAAGGAAGTGCTGTTAGGAAATTCTTTCCTTGGGATCTTATTTATGTCTTAAGCTAGACCAGCACCTTTTGTTATTACAGCTGTTCCTCACAGCGGTACCCATAGACTTGCCTTTCTGACTCCTAATTTTGAATGCATTGTTGGTTGACATTCACCCCTAGAAGAAATCTCTACCTTTTCTCCAGTTGGTAGGACAAGTTCACATGCCAGTTTAGGCTAGTTCACCGGTTCAGTACTAAGTGACCTGAATGGGGCTGCCTTCTCAGCACCTCACTGGTCCCAATGCATAGACACACTCCACTCAGGAAGGCGTCCTGACATGGGAACTCGGGAATTCCTGGAAGATTTCGGGAGTGAAAAGCACAATTCGACAGAGAAGCAGGATGCATATGCTGGCTTGAAACTCTGGAGACAAGTTCCTTTTCAACACCCAGGGAAGCTGGTTTTCTGGCTGAAGTCTTATAGAGCTGAGAAATTCTGGGGATGTGGGTTACAGAAGGTGGAGCTAAGGATGTGAAGGGGAAGGAAGTCATGTGCTCGAGACAATCAAAGGAGACATTCTTGATTTTTCTTTCCTTCTCACCACCGCTCATTACCAGTCTATTAGCAACTCAGGCAGTCCCACTTTCAAAGTTTGTCCTGAAGTCACTTCTCTCTGTTAACCCTCACTGCCATCACCCTAACTGAGCTTCTGCTGTCTCTCACCAAGTCAACCGGATTACCTCCTCCAACTAGTTTTTGTGAAGCTCTCTTGCTAATTTCTCAATTTTTAAAGAATTTCTAAAATTGTTTTGGCCACGCCGGGTAGCATGTGGGATCTTACTTCCCTGACAGAGACTGAATCTGTGCCCCCTGCATTGGAAGCACAGAGTCTTAACCACTGGAGAGCCTGGGAAGTCCAGTCTTGTTAATTTCTAATTAATTCCCTATGTGCATTGCAGGCGGATTTTTTTTACCGACTGAGCCCACATGGCTGCTGCTAAGTCATGTAAGTTGTGTCCGACTCTGTGTGACTCTGGACTGTAGCCTGTCAGGCTTCTCTGTCCATGGGATTCTTCAGGCAAGAATACTGGAGTGGATTGCTGTGCCCTCCTCCAGGGGATCTTTCCGACCCAGTGACTGAACCTGTGTCTCTTACATCTCCTGTATTGGCAGGCAGGTTCTTTACCACTAGTGCCACCTATACTAGGTTAAATAACATGTTATAAAAATAACATTTTATAAACATTAACATAACTATTTTAAAAAATCTTTTTAATGTGGCTACTAACATTTTTTTCATAGCATTCATGACTCATGTTATATTTCTATTGGCCAGGACTAATTTGGATCACCAAAGTACTCCTCAATGTTCATTAAATTCTTGTTTACTGAATGGTTGTTTATTTGCTTCTAATCTGTCTTTGAAGTTTACCAAAGATAAGTCAAATGTTTTTCATTTCCTCGTTCCATCTGTTCCAGATTAGGAGAAAGCCAAAACAAAGCTCAACACCAACACCAGCACCATCAACAGAAGAAATCTCCTGAGCCATGTAGGCCCCAGCAGCAAGCCAAGGAAGGAAAACTGGAATTGGGGAGCAAGAGGGTAACCCAGGATGGTGGCTAGATGGGGTGAGTGGCTTCAGCAGCCAGAGATCTTCCCTTAGGCCTAGGGGGTAACACAAGCAATTCTCCCAGAATCACTTTGATGAAGCAATAAATAAAGGTAACAAGGTGGAAGGTCACTGAAACCTGGTCTCAGCGAGTGCCGGGGCATGCTCTCCTACCATGCAAGTCAAGGGGCAGGCAGAGAAGTCTCCTCATTCATTCAGTTCAGTTCAGTCGCTCAGTTGTGTCCAACTCTTTGCAACCTCACGGAGCACACCAGGCTTTCCTGTCCTTCACCATCTACCAGTTTGCTCAGACTCATGTCCATCGAGTTGGTGATGCCATCCAGCCATCTCATCCTCTGTCATCCCCTTTTCCTCCTGCCTTCTATCTTTCCCAGCATTAGATTTTTCCCAATAAGTCAGTTCTTCGCATCAGATGGCCGAAGTATTGGAGCTTCAGCTTCAGCAGCAGTCCTTCCAATGAATATTCAGGACTGGTTTCCTTTAGGATTGACTGGTTTGACCTCCTTGCAGTCCAGGGGACTCTCAAGAGTCTTCTCCAACACCACAGTTCAAAAGCATTGATTCTTCAGTGCTCAGCTTTCCTTATAGTCCAACTCTCACATCCATATATGACTATTGAAAAAACCATTGACTTGACTAGATGGACCTTTGTTGCAAAGTAATGTCTCTGCCTTTTAATATGTCTAGGTTGGCCATAGCTTTTTTTCCAAGGAGCAATTAATTTCATGGCTGCAGTCACCATCTGCAGTGATTTTGGAGCCCCCCAAAATAAAGTCTGTCACTGTTAACATTGTTTCCCCATCTATTTGCCATGAAGTGAAGGGACCAGATGCCATGATCTTAGTTTTTTGAATGTTGAGTTTTAAGTCATCTTTTTTACTCTCCTCTTTCACTTTCATCAAGAGGCTCTTTAGTTCCTCTTCACTTTCTGCCATAAGGGTGGGTTCATCTGTGTATCTGAAGTTATTTATATTTCTCCCTGCAATCTTGATTCCAGCTTGTGCTTCATCCAGCCCAGCATTTTGCATGATGTACTCTGCATAAAAGTTCATTGGCCCACCTCAAAAATACATCCTTCTGCTTGTATGGTGGGGGGAGTTGCAGAGTTTGGAGAGTCACAGTGGCATGGGGGAAGGGAAATAACTATAGGCATAGCAAAAGCCCTAGTGATTTTTACCAGCTCTCCTTTCAAGGGCTTCTGGAGACAAAAGAGGATTAAAATTTCAAGCTATGGAGCAGTAAAAACTGTTAGCTAACTGATTGGCTAGGCTTATCTGATTAATCCTGGGGCGTCTGTGTCACAATTCAATGCAACAACATTTACTGAAATATGGAAAGTTTAAAAAGCTTTGAAGTTTGCAGCCAAGGGAACGGGTAGGAGAAGGTGGGAAAGAATGAGATAGAGCCAGGAACTGCCTTGTTTTGGGAAGAAAAAAGCTGAAAAAGGCCCCAAGCAAGTTGGAGTTAGACTAAAACAACCTTGTCTTTACTTTCTTTCAATTCCAGTTATTAATTCACTCCACAAATAACGAGTGCCTACTGTGTGTTAGGCCTTTGCCAGCACTATGATAGGACTTCTGGAGTTGTTGACTATTCTTGAAGAAATCACAAATACTACCTTAAGACCTTTAAGAAAGTAATAAAATGCTTCATCTGAATGATCAGGTAGGTGGATCCTCCACATCTTCCTTTTATCCCTTCTCCCTGTTGCTGTTGTTCAGTCGCTTAGTTGTGTCTGACTCTTTGCAACTCCCATGTACTGCAGCATGTCAGGCTTCCCTGTCCTACACTATATCCCAGAGTTTGCTCAAACTCATGTTTATTGAGTTGGTGGTTCTATCTAACTATCTCATCCTCTGCTGTTTTCTTCTCCTTTCGCTTTCAGTCTTTTCTCTTCTCCTTTCGCTTTCAGTCTTTCCCAGCATCAGAGTCTTTTCCAGTGAGTCGGCTCTTTGCATCAGGTGGCCAAAGTATTAGAGTTTCAGCTTCAGCGTCAATCCTTCCAATGAATATTCAGGGTTGATTTCCTTTAGGATTGACTGGTTTGATTTCCATGTAGTCCAAGGGACTCTCAAGAGTCTTCTCCAGAAACACAATTCAAAAGCATCAATTCTTCAGGGCTCACCCTTCTTTATGGTCCAAAACTCACATCTGTACATGACTACTGGAAAAACCAAAGCTTTGGCTAGATGAACCTTTGTCAGCAAAGTAATGTCTTTGCTTTTTAATATGCTGTCTAGTTTTTCCCTTTTCCCTAGTAATCTGCAATATCAACCACTCCATCCCTCTGATATTTGCTGAAATTGTTTCCACTAAATTTCCCAAAGACCTCCATTTTGCCAAATCTGTATCTACTCGCATCTGTGGAGTATTGACATCTCCTGAGATTCTGCCTTCCTTTAGTTTTTCAGGACACATCTTCTCATTGGTTCTCCTTCTCCACTTCTACCTGCTTATCTTTTAATCTTTTTTACCTAATTTGGTTGGCTGAAAAAAAAAATATTTATTTGGCTGCACTGGGTCTTAGTTTAGGCAGAGAGGATCTTTGATCTAAGTCACATGGTTTCTTTAGTTGCGCCTGTGGAATCTAGCTTCCTGACCAGGGATTGAACCTGGGCCCCTGCCCAGGTTGGGAGAGTACAGAGTCTTAGACACTGGACCACCAAGGAAATCTCGTGGCTGACTTCTGAAATGAAAAGGAGTCCTCAGGAGTCCTCAGCTTTCTCCTTTTCTCACTTTATTCATAGTTCTTGGGCATCATTAACCAAAACCACAGCTTCAGCTATCATATAGACAGGGATTAGGCTCTCAAAACTGTATCAGGCCCTTATCACTCATCTCACATGTAGACTCATGTCATAAATTCCCTGCTAAAACTTTACTGGATAAACTTAACCCTTAAGCGAGTTATTCTACTTTTACCCTTATCCAGGGGACTGGCATTACCAAAAACCCATGGACTATCTAGACTTATGCTCCCTGACATAACATTCATTCAGTGGATAAATCTTTTCCTTACTAGATCCTAGATACTGAAGGGTACAGAGATAAATAAGACACAACTGAGTACTTGCAGACAGGTAAGCAATCAGAGAAGTATGCTGTAAGACATCATCAGAGGGATAAATGCAAGAATAGAAGCACTCCGAAGATGTAAGACACAGACAAAGCACAGTGGAGGGACTGACTCGGAGGTGGAATATGAGGAAAGGCTTCCTTGAGATGACACATGAGATGGATTTTGAAAGACAGATGGAAAGGAATTCCCATGACAGACAAGAGAGATAAGGTATTTTAGGTATTGAAAATAGTATGTAAAAGGCATGAGTATGTGAAAACTTGGGCTTCCCTGGAGGCTTAGACGGTAAAGAATCTGCCTGCAATGCAGGAGTCCTGGTTTTTATCCCTGCTTTGGAAGATCCCCTGGAGGAGGGCATGGCAATCCACTCCAGTATTCTTGCCTGGAAAATCCCATGGACAAAAGAGCCTGGTGGTTAGAGTTCACGGGGTTGCACAACTGAAGCAATTTAGCACAGTACACAGCATGTAAAATCAAATAGTATGTCAAGCAGTGTGATATTGATGGGAGCGTACAATACAGAGCAAGGGGATATTTGGCAGGAGGTTAACTTGTAGTATTATGTACGGGCCAGATGATAAGGGATCCAAATAATAATAACAACAATGAAAGCTACAATTAATAAGGCACACTTTACCTATAAGGCCACTAGTGCTTAATCTGCCCTATGTTATTATTCACACACTACAGCAATGAAGCCAAGAGGCTACATATCTGATATAGTTCGGCTGAAATTAACACCCAGGATTCTTCGACTCCAAAGCCTAGGCTCTTGATCATATATCCTTCTGCATATGCATGATGCTAAAATGCCCATACCTCACGGAACTTATAATGCAGTGCAGGATGAAGGAGCTGGAAATGACGGGTTGAGGCAAGGATGGGATATGGCTGTTTGCAGGATCAGGAACTAGGACAAAGATAACTTAGCCACAACTGGTGGTGGGCTGGGTCTTGTTTGCTCTAGGAAGTCCATGCCTCTGGGTGTACAGTTCTGAACAAAATCAAAAGATTCTATGTGGTTAGGGTCTTTGCTGGTGGTCCAGTGGCTAAGACTCCATCCTCCCAATGCAGAGGGCCCAGGTTCGAGCCCTGGTCAGAGGACTAGATGCCAGATGATGAAACTAAAGATCAAAGATCCTGCATGTCACAACTAAGATCCAGAGAAGCAAAAACTATTAAATTTAAAACAAAAATCTTCCTTTTTTAATAGTTCTTTCCCTTGGCTTCCCATGTCCTCCCAACCCACGGTCCTGGTAACGGCTACAATTCTTTCATTCTCAGCAAATCATCTTCAATACCATCCAAATTTAACCTTGTATGTTCCTTAGTTAAAATCCTCTTATGGAATTCTCACTGCCTTTCAGTTCAGTTCAGTTGCTCAGTAGTGTCCAACTCTTTGTGACCCCATGAACGGCAGCAAGCCAGGCCTTCCTGTCCATCACCAACTCCCAGAGTCCACCCAAACCAATGTCCATTGAGTGGGTGATGCCATCCAACCATCTCATCCTCTGTTGCCCCTTCTCCTTCTGCCCTCAATCTTTCCCAGCATCAGGATCTTTTCAAATGAGTCAGATCTTCACATCAGGTGGCCAAAGTATTGGAGTTTCAGCTTTAGCATCAGTACTACCAATGAATATTCAGGACTGATTTCCTTTAGGATGGACTGGTTAGATCTCTTTGCAGTCCAAGAGACTCTCAAGAGTCTTCTCCAACATGACAGTTCAAAAGCATAAATTCTTCTGCGCTTAGCTTTCTTTATAGTCCAACTCTCACATCCATACACGACTACTGGAAAAACTGTAGCCTTGACTAGACGGACTTTTGTGGACAAAGTAATGTCTTTGCTTTTAAATATGCTGTCTAGGTTGGTCATAACTTTCATTCCAAGGAGTAAGCGTCTTTTAATTTCACGGCTACAGTCACCATCTGCAGTGATTTTGGAGCCCAGAAAAATAAAGTCAGCCTCTGTTTCCACTGTTTCCCCATTTATTTGCCACTGCCTTTGCTGACACACAAACCCTTCCTGGTGAGGGTTCTGCCCACCCCCTTTAGCTCTGTTTCCACCTGTGACTCAGTCACACTGCGAGTCTGCTGTCCCATACTTCTGTATCTTCCCAGGTGCTATAATTGTTCCTGAATGTTTTTCCCTCACCTACCTTCCTAACCCTACACCTACCCTTCAGGATGGTGCACATATCACTTCTTTGAAGCCTTGCCTGACTTCCCCCAGCTGGTTTAACTGCTCTTTTGTGTTCCCAGTATACTTTACAATGCATGCATTTGTTATTACTGCCTCTTAATTGTGTTAGATTCAACTCCTAGCCTGGCTTCTTCCTAACCACTTACTTGACCTTATGCAAGTTATTTAATGCTTTGATACCTCAGTTTACTCATCTATAAAAGAGAATGAAAAATGACATTTCTCATAAATGTGCTCTGAAGATTTAAGATATTTAAAACATGAAAATGTATTATAACAGATGTTAAATATATTATACACCAGAGTATTTATGTTAAATATATGATTTGGAGAAGGAAATGGCAATCCACTCTAGTATTCTTGCCTGGAGAATCTCATGGACAGAAGAGCCTGGCGGGCTACAGTCCATAGGGTCACAAGAGTGGGACACAACTAAGCAACTAAACCACCACCACCAAATATATGATTATATATATCAAAACATATATTAAAATTCTTTGTATCGTGTAAGCACTAAATAAATGTCACTGTTATTCTAGCTGTTATTATTGTTCATCCATACTAGACTATAAGTGACTTGAGGGCAAAGATTTGTTTAATATCTAGTATGCAGCTTAGCATCTGGTAGGTGTTCAGTGGATATTTGGGTTTTGTATCTTTCTCCTGTTTTCAGTGTTTTGTCTGTCACTTCAGGTTCTCAATTCAATGTATTTTTTTTAATTGAGTAAGATGAGAAGAAAAAGGAGGAAAAAGATATTTGCATTTATTTATAGAGAGTTCCTAATTCTGGCTGTAGTCCAGCCCCAAGGGACTGCAGAGATGTTATTTCTGTAGATAAGGGAACTTTGGTGCCTACCCTAGTCTTTCTTCCCATCCACCTCCCTCCTTGCAGAGATGCCTTCCTGCTTTTACTGATTTCTCTGCCTATTCCTGGCACTCTGAATATTTTCAAAGAATGTGGTGATAGGGATGGTGGTATGGAGAGAAAGGGAGTTTGTATACAGTTTAGGGAAAACAATACCAGGAGAGATGAAAAAGATGAGACTGTACATGTTCCTTAAAGGCCCAAAGGCTTGGAGTGCTTTATCTGAACCTGAGCTTTTTCTGAATCTGATCCTGTAAGGCAGAGGGGCATTCATTCTTTCCATGTTTTTGTCGACATCTGGGAGATCATTCACCAGATAAGGGCTTAGAGTAGGTAAGGAACTGGACCAGATGAAGTAATCATTGTGATCAAATTTTTAAAACCAATATAATAATATAAACTATGGCACAAAAGAATTGTTTACATTCTGATGTGATTTTTTAAAATGTAACAGATCATGAAAAAATATAAAATAATGAGACTGCACTGAATGAACAGCCTTTATTAAAGACCATAATTATACAAAGAAAAATTACAGTCAAAAAATTTTAATGTTTGTAACATTTCACAATTGTTGTTGTTCAGTTGCTCAGTCGTGTCTGAGTCTTTGCGACCCCATGGAATGCAGCACGCCAGGCTTCCCTGTTCTTCACCATTTCCTGGGGTTTGCTCAAATTCTTGTCCATTGAGTCAGTGACGCCATCCAACCATCTCATCCTCTATTATCCCCTTCTCCTCCTGCTTTCAGTCTTTCCCAGCATCAGGGTCTTTCCAATGAGTTCGCTCTTTACATCAGGTGGTCAAAGTATTTGAGCTTCAGCATCAGTCCTTCCAATGAATATTCAGGGTTGATTTCTTGTAGGATTGACTGGTTTGATCTCCTTGCAGTCCAAGGGACTCTCAAGAGTCTTCTTCAGCAGCACAGTTCAAAGGCATCAATTCTTTGGTCCTCACCCTATTTTACTGTCCAACTCTCATATCCATACATGACTCTGGATATTTCACAATAAAGGTTTAATTCATGTCTTTTGCTCACTTTTGCATTGAGGCATATGTTTTATTTCTTACTGAGTGCCCAGAGTTCTTTAAGAATTTTGGCTTTTCTCATTCAGTAACTTGCTTTTCCATGCTTTTAATGATGTCCTTTGAGAAATCTGTATGCAGGTCAGGAAGCAAGTTAGAACTGGACATGGAACAACAGACTGGTTCCAAATAGGAAAAGGAGTACGTCAAGGCTGTATATTGTCACCTTGCTTATTTAACTTCTATGCAGAGTACATCATGAGAAATGCTGGACTGGAAGAAACACAAGCTGGAATCAAGATTGCCGGGAGAAATATCAGTCACCTCAGATATGCAGATGACACCACCCTTATGGCAGAAAGTGAAGAGGAGCTAAAAGGCCTCTTGATGAAAGTGAAAGAGGAGAGTGAAAAAGTTGGCTTAAAGCTCAACATTCAGAAAATGAAGATCATGGCATCNATGTCTCTGCTTTTGAATATACTATCTAGGTTGGTCATAACTTTTCTTCCAAGGAGTAAGCATCTTCTATCTATATCTCTTTCTAGAAGGCTTGATTCTAATTTAACCACCAATTAACAAACTAAATTGTTATTTTCTTCTACAGGGAGATAGGATGGACATTGCTTAATTTTCTAGGCCCTCCCATCCAATTTCAATGCTTTATGACATTGAGAATTAGGAGGCTCTAGGTCTATAGGNAGGCTTGATTCTAATTTAACCACCAATTAACAAACTAAATTGTTATTTTCTTCTACAGGGAGATAGGATGGACATTGCTTAATTTTCTAGGCCCTCCCATCCAATTTCAATGCTTTATGACATTGAGAATTAGGAGGCTCTAGGTCTATAGGTGGAGAAGGCAATGGCACCCCAGTCCAGTACTCTTGCCTGGAAAATCCCATGGATGGAGGAGCCTGGTAGGGTGCAGTCCATGGGGTCGCTGAGAGTTGGACACGACTCAGTGACTTCACTTTCACTTTTCACTTTCATACGTTGGAGAAGAAAATGGAAACCCACTCCATTGTTCTTGCCTGGAGAATCCCAGGGATGGAGGAGCCTGGTGGGCTGCCGTCTATGGGGTCGCACAGAATCGGACACGACTGAAACGACTTAGCAGCAACAGCAGCAGCAGGTCTACAGGCTCAGATTTTATGTCAGTGTACAGGGGGCTGGAAATCCCCTCCCCCATCAACTTATATGTGTTCTAGGTTCTCCTATAGAAACCTAAACTTGTTATAAATATTGGCTGCTCTCAATGCCAAGTATTTCTGACTGATAAGTCTATTACTTTCAAATTGCATTCTGTGTCTCGGTGCCTGAGGCAAGCTGGGAACACCCACCACGGTGCTGATGTTTTATTCTCATCCAACTTAAAAAAAAATTTTTACTTTATTTTACTTTAAAATACTGTATTGGTTTTGCTATACATCAACAAATGCCAATACTTTTTAAAAATGGCTACTGCGATATCCCCTTGATGAAGGGCTGCAGTGCACATTTTCATAATAAAGTCTCTGAGAAACATGGTAATTATTTATAGAACATTTACTGTGTTTTAACTTAATTTTATTTTACCCAGAGTTTCCCAAGTGTATTTGATTATAGGACTCTTTTATCCAATGTGTAGTTGCACCCTTTTGGCTAATTTCTGCAGATAGTGTTTTTGGGGAAATGCAGATTTAAACACAAATGCCAGGCTAATTTAGGAAACTTTTATATATTGTTCCTTATGCTATGGTTTAGCTAATTTCATTGTTCTGTAAGGCTCAGTGGAAGCACTACCAAATGGATGTCCAGTCCCAGACTTCCTACTGATCATGGGCAGGCGTGATATATACCTGGGATGAAACCCCAGATCTGCAACAGATGTATGTCTTGAGCAAATGTTTAGTTCACAGCTGTTTGTTGAGTTTTAATCCATTCACTAAACATTTGTTGAATATTTCCTATATTCTTGACAATAGGGATCCAAAAATATTCCATAAATGAACACTAGATTCCTATTTTCTAAGACTTTTCATTCTAATAAGGGAGCAGGTGGGGAAATAAATTATTTCTAGTATAGGGGTAAAGTGCAGGATAGATACAAATACCTAGGGTGATCTTGCCAAGAAGGGAGGGCTGACTTATGCTCAGAGGGAGTCAAGAGACCTCACAGCAAAGCAGATGTGAGTTTGAAATGCAGACTGAATAAGCTTGGAAATTTATCTGACCCTTGGCAGGTTCATGTGACAAATTGTGTACTGATTTAGAATTGAGACAGGGATTAAATGACTTACTTAATGGGCTGTATGTGTTAATTTTCTGAGGATCTCTGAGGTGAACCCTTAAGGATGACCTTCGTGAACTTGAAGCAGAGTGGCATTTGCGGCAGAGGGAGCATGGGCGGAGGTGCAACTTAGAGGCAGCACTGGGTTTCCTGGAGGCCCTGGCAGGTATGCGTGGATGGTGCTCAGGGAGGAAGTGAGCAGGAACAGATAATGCTGGCCAGTCTTACAGGCTCCAGTGTGTTATATCAAGGACTTGAATCCGGAGACAGCTGTATGCAGGTATTTGAGGGCCTTAAATGAAATAATAAATATAATTTATAGTGTCCAGAATCATACTTATATAATAATGTAGCTTACTGAAAATAATAATAGAAATTATAATAGCCAATCTTTACTTGCTCTATGTCAGCATGATTGTAAATGGTTTACATGTATTCTCTCAAATCCAGGTATCCTAACAACCTTGTGAAGTAGGTACTTGGATTATCTCCCAAAGATATGTCAAAGGCAGAACTGGGATTTGAAACAGAGCATTTTAGCTCCTGGGTCCATGTTCTTAACCTGTATGGTGTCCCATCTCTTTGGACAACATTCCAGTGTTTGTTGAACAAGTGTTAGGCCGCTTCTTGAGGCATTGTGCTCAGCTTACGTTACCTCTTGAAAAAATGTTATGCAGATATATAGGTAAATGGATTTTTTTTTCACAAGATAGCATCTAAAGGCTCAAATATATTGCTTGGTGGGTTATTTTAATTGATTGATGACCTTATTGTAAATTTTATCCTTAATCGTGTCTATTTTTCTGAAAGGGAGGGGAAAAACATTTTGAATTTAAGGCACATTTGTAGTTATATCCTCAAATACAATGGATTGCTTAGGGCTTTTTCCCCCAGTGTCTGGAAAACTGTTGGTGCTTGATGCCTATAGTGTACATTCATTATTTAGCATGTAGTAATAGTAGAAAAATATTGATTTTTTTTAAACAATAGAGACTAGAATCTAGTCTAGTTTCCGACTGGAAAACTAAGAATTTCTGATTCTTAATTTAGAACAGAGTCTTGTTTCATTCTTCCCAAGAGGGGAGGAGCTGTCATCCTCTCCTGGACCCTAAGACAGCTCCAAACCCTGGGATGTCTATTGATTGAATAACATCGGTGTCACCAAGTTAGAGTCTGCCTTCAGTGTCTCATTTCTGTAGGTTAAACACAGAGATCTAATCAGCCTAGTGAAAATCTGTTCTTCATATGAAAGGATTGAAACCCTTTGTCCTCAAGCTTTGGGTGTTGATGCATCAATTCCAGGTGGGAAGAAGACTGGAGTTAAATCTGTTCAGCAACACGCAAGTGGTTGGTGAAAGGCAGGAGTGCATGAGATTGTTAAGACAAGAGATCAAAAACAGGCTTTACATCAGTTGAAGTGTTTGATGGGAGCTATGGTTGAGGAAGCTTCTTTGAAAAAATTGTTTTATAAGGAGATGAGAGGACCTAGCCCTCAAAACTGCAAAATCAAGGGCAGAGGAGCTATCAGGAAGTACATGGTGACCGGCACTTTGTAAGGAAGAGGAAAAATTCAGGGTGAGAAGAATCAAAGTGTTGGGACATAATTGAAAGTTGAGAAAACTGATTTCACAGATGCATTTCTCTGCCCTCTTTGGTGACCTCATCAAATACTCTTTAACATTTTCCTTCCCCTGACCTTCACTATTAGACTATTTTTCATAAACCTCATGTCACCTTGTGCTCAGTGAGCTGGAATTTGTCTCCTTCCCTGTTCCCTATCAAACACTAAAGTCAAGAAGCCACAATAAAATGTATCTCTCTGTGTGTGTTTTAAAATAGGAAGTTTTAATCTAGGCTCTCTTAATTTAATGGGGATTGTAGCTGTGGTGTTACTTGGATCAATTTTCCTCCCAGGAGTTGGTGATTTTGGTCGTAGGGGTGGGGGACAGATTATTCTTGCTGATCAATCTTTTCCATGAAGTGCAGTGACAGTCACACCATCCTAACTTGAGGGTTCTGTGAGGACTCGTTCACTGGAAAGAATGTTAAGGTGAGGATGCATTTTCAGAGATGGAGAGGCAGTCCTTTGACTGAATATTCTTTTCATAAAACAGTTAATTAGAGCACATCAGCCAGAACTGGTTTGTATTAATGTAATCCTTTGTATATCTCTTGTCTTCCTTTCATCTTTGCAAAATGAGAGGTGAAAATTTTCTCCCTTGCCTGCTGAAGAACTGCACAAATCTGAACTTACAGTCATAATCCTGTGGCCTCCATCTTCATCACTGAATCTTAATGGAAAGTTAAACATGTTTATTGTAGGTTATTTAAGAATTAAGTTCTGATCATTTAATTGCACCGCTTCAGACTTTGCACTGCAGCTCGTATGTTACTCCATGTGGCTAAGCAGCCCTGATGTAAGTAAAATTCATGTCTTTTACTTCTAGGGCAGAGATGTGTTTTTTGGATGCTATTCTTTACTTCAGAAACAGTGGATTCTTTTTTTAGCTTAGCTATAATAAAGTCTTTTGGCTTCATGGTACTGCAGGGAAGTATGTTTATTAAGTAGAGAGTCATAGGAGTTATGAGACTCATAGACTGTGAGTCTGCCCGTGGTGACTGTAGAGAAGTTGAACTAAGAGACTCCAGGTCACACAGATGAGCAAACTCGGCATCCATACCAGGAGGGTTTGTACCAGGTGATCTTAAAAGTCCCTTTTGGTCATTCTGGTAGTTTTAAGTGTTATTACATACCATAATATATTCATTCTGTGATCAGATCATGTCTCATATTCCATGCCTTATGAATTAGAGTGGAAATATAATATCTCTTCTCAACGTTCATGAGTATTTACTCCTCACAGAACACTGCAATGTCTGCCATTGTTAGAATTTGCATAGTGTTACCGTCTTCTATTCTCTTCCAGCCTTATCTTGAACATGGCAAACAGGTGAGGTGTTCACAACCAGCCTGCGTTGCTGCCTTGTGATTTTTGACCAGGAAAATAAATAAATAACAAATACAGTAAGTAAACTATAATGAAAGAGAACAAGGAATCCTTTTAGCCAAGGGGAAAGAAAAATGCCTACATTTAAATAAGAACATCAACAAGAAATGGCCTGTTTTAATGCACTGTTTTGGTATCTTCCTGTCTCACTTTAATTTTGTAAAATGAGATAAATTATTTTTCTTCTCTAAGAATTTCACAATTAAGAACCTAAAAAGGAGAGTATCCAAGCATCCTCCTTGTCACAGGCATGGAGGGAGGAAGAGCAGCCAAGATTTGCTGGGACTGAGTCTGTTCAGCTTCTTTTATTTTATTTATCTTTTTTGGCCACAAGCATGGCATGCGGGATTTTAATTCCCTGCCTAAGGATCAAACCCAAGCTCCCTGCAGTGGAAGTGTGGATTCTTTTTTTTTTTTTAAATTAATTAATTAATTTTTTAAATTTTACTTTACAATACTCTATTGGCTTTGCCATACATCGACATGAATCCACCACAGGTGTACACAGTGTGGATTCTTAATCACTGGGCTGCCAGCGAATTCCCTCAGCTTCTTTTAGATGCCATTTCCTACTTCCTTTCTGTTTTCTGTGGGAAGACTTACAAACCTGACAGGCAGTTGTAGCTTTAATTATCTGATAGTGATAATTGACCAGCTAAATGATTAATAAAGATCAGCCAGTCAGTTCAGGCAGTCAGTCATGTCCGACTCTTTGCAACTCCATGGACTGCAGCATGGCAGGCTTCCCTGTCCATCACCAACTCTCGGAGGTTGCTCCAACTTCTGTCCATTGAGTTGGTGATGCCATCCCACCATCTCATCCTCTATCATGCTCTTTTCTTCCTGCCCTCAATCTTTCCCAGCATCAGGGTCTTTTCCAATGAGTCAGATTTTTGCATTGGGTCACCAAAGTATTAGAGTTTCAGCTTCAGCATCAGTCCTTCCAATGAATATTCAGGACTGATTTCCTTTAGGATTGCCTGGTTGGATCTCCTTGCAGTCCAAGGGACTCTCAAGAATCTTCTCCAACACCACAGTTCAAAAGCATCAGTTCTTTGGCATTTAGCTTTCTTTATAGTCCAACTCTTATATTGATACATGGGTATTGGAAAAACCATAATTTTGACTAGATGGGCTTTTGTTGGCAAAGTAATGTCTGCTTTTTAATATGCTTTCTATGTTGGTCATAACTTTTCTTCCAAGGAGTAAGTGTCTTTTAATTTCATGGCTGCAATCACCATCTGCAGTGATTTTGGAGCCCAAGAAAATAAAGTCTGTTACTGTTTCCATTGTTTCCCCATCTATTTCCCATGAAGTGATGGGACCAGATGTCATGATCTTAGTTTTCTGAATGTTGAGCTTTAGGCCAACTTTTTCACTCTCCTCTTTCACTTTCATCAAGAGACTCTTTAGTTCTTCTTTACTTTCTACCATAAGTGTGGTGTTATTTGCATATCTGAGGTTATTGATATTTCTCCCAGCAATCTTGATTGCAGCTTGTGCTTCATTTAGCCTGGCATTTTGCATGATGTACTCTGCATAGAAGTTAAATAAGCAGAATGACAATATACAGTCTTGACATACTCATTTCCCAATTTGGAATCAGTCCATTGTTTCATATCTGGTTCTAACTGTTGCTTCTTGACCTGCATAAGTGAAAAGGTAAAATATATCATTTTTGAAACTCACAATTTATGCATTATTTTTCCTGTTTGTACTTTCCTTAATGGCCATGAATAATAATAGCTGGAAGAGAGTTCTTCTTTTGTAGTCAGTAAAGACAATACATACAGCTTTAACCTTGTTTTCTTGATCTTATGTAAATAAAATGAGACAACTGAAGAAAATAAATGTATTGGGTCATCTTAATTCTGAGATTGATTTAATTAATCATTTTACTATAAACATATGCAATTTATTTAGTTATTAACTTATGTTAACTGATTAGATATTATATATTTTTACAGTGAATTTAGCTTAGTGAAATGTGAATTCCATCTATTTTGAGGAAGGTAAGTCTAGACTAGATTAGTTGCCTCATGAGAGTAGGGACTGTTTCCATCTTATTCACCAAATACCCTTGGTGACCAGTGTTTTCCTACTCAGTACTGGATCCTCAAGAGATATCCACTGAATGAAATAATACAGTGTGATTCCCATGTATTTACCTGTAATAAGAGTGCATAGGCACTCTATATCATCAGTATTTCATTGAACAAGTAAGTTGAAAATTCTTTTATTACTGCTTCTTGTTGTTGTTTACTGTTCAGAAAACAAATTTTAATGACAAATAACTTTGAGTTAAAATAGGAAAAATGGATGAATTATGAATAAATGTAATTGATAGCCATTATCTTTCAAAGCATGAGGTCTCTGAAGGAAGAAAATCACCACTAAGAGGCCCTTGTGGTGAAAAGATTAAAAATAAAATAAAAATTTAAGCATAAAGTATATATGATAATCAGCATATAAATGATTCAGTTTAGAAGCCATTATTTGGTACATTGTATAGGGCAGTTGCTTGAAGATGGTAAAGCCTTAAATTTTCATGTCATATTTTTATTCTCAGAGTAGTTTTCAGTCTTTCGTAGGACCACAAACAGTTTTGTGAGAGAGGAGGGGAAAGTGGTGACCTCCTTGAAATGTGAATGAATGGAGTCAAGGAGGGTTAAGAAAATTACCCAGCCATTTGCTGGTTGGTCACCTGATTTTTTTAAACCTGCATTTTTCAGTTTTTATAGTAGTGGAAATAGATGTCAGAAAAGAAGTATAAAGCTGAGAAAAAGAATACTGAATTTAGCACATGATTTCTTGGTTACAGTTTGAATTTTAAGAGGTTGAGTTTTTTTTTTTTTTTACTTTTTTATTGAATGAAAGATTCTTTATATTCTATAATGCTTTACAATTTTCAAAAATTTCATACACATGATTTTATATAATCCCATGAAACCCCTTTTAAAATTATCCCATACCCCTATGTTGCCCCCCGCACCCCCCGGCTTTCCCTCTCCTCATTGATACCACTGGTTGGTTCTCTATAGCAGTTAGTCTGCTTCATTTTGGTTTTATCAACTAGTTTATTGTATTGTTTTATATTCAACACATAAGTGATATCATGCAGCATTTGTCTCTGTATTACTCATTTCACTTAGCAAAATGCACGCCAAGTCCATCCATGTTGTTGCATATGACAAAACTTTGTTCTTTTTATGGTTGAGTGTATGTGTGTGTGGTGTGTATGATGTATATATATATATAATGTATATATATAAGAAGGTTGGATTTTTAACATCACTTTTACTGGATGCTTAGGTAAAGTATGAAATCCCAGGCTGATTCCACTGTTTAGTAGTGTGTGACTGTACTCAAATAAGAGTTTTCTCTTCTCATACCAGAACTTTGGAGTTTGCTTATCTTCCATACAGTTTCTCTAGGATTCAAGGTTGTTGAAGAAAAAATAGTATTCATTTGAGAAATATTAATTCTTTAAATGAAATAGAGTCAAACTCACATTCACAAGAGTGAAAACAGCTATATACAATAACTGTCAGAGTCTTCTATTAATCTATGAAATTAGAGTACACCCTCACACCATACACAAAAATAAAGACTTAAATATAATACATGCCACCATAAAACTCCTAAAAGAGAACTTAGGAAAAATATTTTCTGACATAAATTATAGCAATATTTTCTTAGGTCAGTCTCCCAAAGCAATAGAAATAAAAGCAAAAATAAACAATGAGACCTAATCAACCATATAAGCTTTTGCACAGCAAAGGAAAACATAAACAAAATTAAAAGACAACCTATGGACTGGGAGAAAATATCAGAAACTAGCACAACATTCTAAATTAGCTACTTTATTTTTTAAAAAAGAATCTTAGGTTGTACTGTATATAAATTTGAATGAAAAGTTTAGTTCTTTAGATTATAAAAATCCTTGTAATCTGACTGAAATCCAAAGACCAAGAAAGTAGAGTTAAATAGTAGAAAGTAGATGTAGTTAGTAGATACAAGAAAAGGAAAAGATGGTTCTCGTTGGTGCCTGCGAGAGGAAGTCAGTATGGTTGTGTTGACATCATCTCATGGAGTAAATAGAGTTTAATAAGAATGTGTGGCTTGTCCTTTTCTTTGACATGTGACTCTAGAGCTGGCTTCCAAGATGGAAAAAAAGACTGAGTAGGAACAAGTAATTAAAATACAAAAGCTATAGACTCTTTAGCTCTTCTGTATTGTTAAAGGCCTTATATCTATTAGACTAACTTTGACCATGTAATTATTCTAAACAGAGGTAAAATCATCAGTTCAGTGGCAGAATTCTTATTGTCCCAGACCTCTGAATTATATTACTAATAATTGTGGCAAACAGTTATTACATACTTTATGTCAGGCACGCTGCTAAATGTTTTGTATTGAATATCTCATTTATTCCCAAAACTCTTAGATATATAATTACTATTTTCCTTTTATAAGTGTGGGCACTGAGACTTATGGAAGTTAATAACTTGCTAAAATATTTTGTAAATATGTGTGTGTTAGTTATATTAAAATTTTCATAAGATGTGTGTGTAAGGAATTGCTATTGTTTTATAATGCACATAAATATTGTTGAACAGTTCAAGACAGCAAATGAAGAAAAATATGAAGTATAATAATTAATTCTAAATTACTTGCCCTTTTGCATTGATTATAATAGTTACTGTTTGAATTGAATTTTCTTGGGACTTGAGCTTTAGAATCAGAGAGATAAATCTGAATATCATCTTAGCCACTTGTTAACTGGATAACTTTCTAATCAGGTTATTTAAATGTACTGTGCCTCAGTTTCCTCTTCTGGCAAATGGGCATGATATCTTTCTCCTTCACAGATCTGTTGAAAGTCTTTATTATTCATGGATTCCATATTTGTAAATTTACCTACCTTAAATAATTTATTTGTATCAAATCAATCCATGTGATACATTTGCTGTCATTCGCCAACATGTGGAAAGCAGTAAAATGGATCTCCTGATCACGTGGTCCCAGCTGAGGTCAAAGAAAGTGACACTGCCCTCTTATTTCACATACTGCCAACAATGTCCTTTTAACAGTCTATTTCATGCCATGTTTTCTAGTTTTTTGTGCTTTTTATTGCTTAATTAACTATTTAAATTAGTGCTGAAGTGCTGGCCAGTGATCCTAAGTACAAGAAGGCTGTCCTTTGCCTTTTGGAGAAAATTCATGTGTTAAATAAGCATAGTTCAAGTATAAGTAAAAGTGCCCTTTGGTCATAAGTTAAATGTTAACAAAGCAGCAATATATTTTAAATAAGATGTTTTTCAGCTGAAAAACTTGTAAAACAAGATTCTATATTGATTTGCTGATGAAGATACCGTGACCAGAGAATCCCAGGTGTCTAACCCTGTATTTCCACAGGAGCACTGTTTCAGTATTCGCCAGGTTAGTTTTCATGGTAACTCTGTATGACTATTATGAGTAAAAAGAACTGACTATGTTATAAATAGTCAGTACATTCACCAGTAACATTCTCTTTCAGTTTTCCTTCTGACCTTAGACAAGGAAATACCTCTGAAAGAGTTGAGGATATTCTTAATGACTTTAAAGGATAATGAGTTCTCTTTGGAATAACAGTTACCTCCTTTTTAGATCCTAGGGTCCACTTACCAAAAAGTTGCTTCTTACTAATTAAGTTAAAAGTTCAGTTTTGGACACTAGACTAAACTGTCTTCAAAGATAACTTTGTTTTATCAGAAAGTGCATATTTTCAGCTTGACATGCAGTGCAGTCTCTCTCACAGCTATTCATCTCTGACACTGTGCTGTGAAAGTAGCTATAGATAATATATAAGTGAATAGTTGTGACCATGTTTTAATAAAACTTTATGAATACATGCAGCAGGCCAGGTTTGGCCAGTGAGCTCTAGATTGCTGACTCTTCAGTTCAGTTGCTCAGTTGTGACTAACTCTTTGCAACCCCATGGACTGCAGCACGCCAGGCCTTGTCCATCACCAACTCCCAGAGTTTATTCAAATTCATGTCCATCGAGTTGGTGATTCCATCCACCCATCTCATCCACTGTTGTCCCCATCCCCTCCTGCCTTCAATCTTTTCTAGCATCAGGATCTTTTCAAATGATTCAGCTCTTCACATCAGGTGGCCAAACTATTGGAGTTTCAGCTTCAACACCAGTCCTCCCAATGAATATTCAGGACTGATCTCCTTTAGGATGGACTTCTAAAGAATCTCCTTGCAGTCCAAGGGACTCTCAAGAGTTTTCTCCAACACCACAGTTCAGAAGCATCAGTTCTTCGGTGTTCAACTTTCTTGACAGTCCAACTCTCACATCCATACATGACCACTGGAAAAACCATAGCCTTGACTAGACAGACCTTTTTTGGCAAAGTAATGTCTTTGCTTTTTAATATGCTGTCTAGGTTGGTCATAACTTTCCTTCCAAGGAGTAAGTGTCTTTTAATTTCATGGCTGCAATCACCATCTGCAGTGATTTTGGATCCCCCCAAAATGAAGTCAGCCATTGTTTCTGCTGTTTCCCTATCTGTTTGTCATGAAGTGATGGGAGCAGATGCCATGATCTTCGTGTCCTGAATGTTGAGCTTTAAGCCAACTTTTTCACTCTCCTCTTCCACTTTCCAAATAGGAAAAGGAGTATGTCAAGGCTGTATATTGTCACCCTGCTTATTTAACTTATATGCAGAGTACATCATGAGAAATGCTGGGCTGGAAGAAACACAAGCTGGAATCAAGACTGCTGGGAGAAATATTAATAACCTCAGATATGCAGATGACACCACCCTTATGGCAGAAAGTGAAGAGGAGCTAAAAAGCCTCTTGATGAAAGTGAAAGAGGAGAGTGAAAAAGTTGGCTTAAAACTCAACATTCAGAAAACTAAGTTCATGGCATCTGGTCCCATCACTTCATGGGAAATAGATGGGGAAATAGTGTCAGACTTTATNCCTAAAAAGCCTCTTGATGAAAGTGAAAGAGGAGAGTGAAAAAGTTGGCTTAAAGCTCAACATTCAGAAAACAAAGATCATGGCATCTGGTCCCATCACTTCATGGGAAATAGATGGGGGAACAGTGGAAACAGTGTCAGACTTTTTTTGGGGGGGCTCCAAAATCACTGCAGATGGTGATTGCAGCCATGAAATTAAAAGATGCTTACTCCTTGGAAGAAAAGTTATGACCAACCTAGATAGCATGTTGAAAAGCAGAGACATTACTTTGCCAGCAAAGGTCCGTCTAGTCAAAGCTATGGTTTTGCCAATGGTCATCTATGGATGTAAGAGTTGGACTGTGAAGAAGGCTGAGCGCCAAAGAATTGATGCTTTTGAACTGTGGTGTTGGAGAAGACTCTTGAGGGTCCCTTGGACTACAAGGAGATCCAAACAGTCCATCCTAAAGGAGATCAGTCCTGGGTGTTCACTGGAAGGACTGATGCTAAAGCTGAAACTCCAGTACTTCATGTGAAGAGTTGACTCATTGGAAAAGACCCTGATACTGGGAGGGATTGTGGGCAGGAGGAGAAGGGGATGACAGAGGATGAGATGGCAGGATGGCATCACCCACTCGATAGACATGAGTTTTAATGAATTCTCAGAGTTGGTGATGGACAGGGAGGCCTGGCGTGCTGCGATTCATGGGGTCGCAAAGAGTCAGACATGACTGAGGGACTGAACTGACCTGAACTGAACAGTTAGCTCAATTAAAAAAAAAAAATTGAGCTTAATGCAAAATAGAAATAATATCTATGCTTCAGGAAAACCCACCAAAAGAGGGTTATGTGACACCTTTTTGCTTTCCTAGAAATTGATTTAGCTTGAGCTCCAGGGAGAGGAAATTGTCCACAGCCAGGCTAAGACAGAGGCACAGACCACAGTGGCCTCAGCTGCCAGACACAGGGGTCATGGCTGCGGCCACAGGAGGAAGCAGGGAAGAACTCAGACATGAGGAGTGACTGTGAGGCTCAGGGACAACAGCTGGTGACTTCCTATCTGGGCTTTGCAATGACCCGTATCCCTGGGGACCTCAGGGGATACCCCTGTGTCACAGAATCAAACTCATGTTTAGAACACACCCATCAGAAAACAGCAACAACGACACCAAAGAGTCTGTGTGTAAGGCCCTATCTCAGGAAATAAAGCGATACAGTGTTGCTACTCCAAAAAGATCGAGCCGTTGTTTACTATGCTCAACGAATCTCATTAACTCCGGGAGCGTGAGGACAGCATGGCCTCTGACGCGGTTTGCGGGGCGGTGGGGCCCGCGCCGGGGCCAGATCCGCAGCCTCGGTCTCCTGCGGCTGCTGCTTGGAAACACCGGGCGTGGCGGGCTGCTGCCCTGTGCCCAGCACCTCTCTTCACTCCATGCAGCAGCGGGCAGGCACTGGTCACATTTACNATCGAGCCGTTGTTTTCTAACTATGCTCAACGAATCTCATTAACTCCGGGAGGGTGAGGACAGCATGGCCTCTGACGCGGTTTGCGGGGCGGTGGGGCCCGCGCCAGGGCCAGATCCACAGCCTCGGTCTCCTGCGGCTGCTGCTTGGAAACACCGGGCGTGGTGGGCTGCTGCCCTGTGCCCAGCACCTCTCTTCACTCCATGCAGCAGCGGGCAGGCACTGGTCACATTTANCGCCAGGGCCAGATCCACAGCCTCGGTCTCCTGCGGCTGCTGCTTGGAAACACCGGGCGTGGTGGGCTGCTGCCCTGTGCCCAGCACCTCTCTTCACTCCATGCAGCAGCGGGCAGGCACTGGTCACATTTACTCAGCCCTGGAGCTCCTCCTTGTCCTGGAATTTACTCCTCAGCCCATCCTTGGCAAACAAATAGGTGACCCTGGGTGAGGGAGGCAGGACTCCAGAGAAAGTTGGGGGACTACTATCTATTAATCTGGGCATGCTCCAATTTGCACTAAGAGTGTACATTTGCATGTAGGATTCTGGAGGCCCCAACTGCAAGAGTATTAGATAAAATTAATTATTGTAATCCTCTGTGATCACATTCAAACCCAATATTCTCAGCTTGGCACACAGCATAGGTTTGCCTGCCCGCTTCCCTCCATGCTTTCCTATTAAAACTATTTTCTCAAACGCTGATTGAGTTCTGGCTGTATTATAGGAACTGGGAGGGTGTGGGGTACCTCGGACCTGTATCAGGCCCCCTGAGTAGCTTAGATCCTAATGAGGGAGGCACCAAATAGATATTCCCTCCAGGTATGTAGCTTTTACCATAAAGTTAGACAAACTCAGAGCTAAATTCATTCTGCCTGGGGTCACTGGGAGCCTGTCTTGAGTTCTGATGGGGGCATGAAGGTCAAGGACTCAAGAAGGTGGCAGCAAGCAGATATTCTCTTCTTTCTATAAGTTCAAAATACCTGCTTGGATCTTTCGTCTGTATCCTGTGTCCCTTCCTTCTAGGGAAGCTGTTCATGAGAGACAACTCCTCGAGAAGAGATGGCTCGAGGTTGAAGTAAGGCTCAGGGTTCTGGGTAATTGCTGGGTGGGCCTGAGACAGTGTGTGTGGTCAGACAGCAGGATGCCAGCTTAGCCTGACTTCCTGCAGAAATCTGCTGGGCCTTGGCAAACAGTCTTGACGTGGAGCCGTGGCGTGGTTCCTTCTGGCTTCTCCCTGAGCTGAGGCTTTCCCTGTGGTTCTGGAGATGGGATCAGTCATAAAATATGGGCCCTTCCTTTTCTCGGAGAAATCAGACTCCCCGCCTACCAGTCTTCAGTGGTTACTAGTTGAAGAACTGCCCACCACGGCCAGGGCCCATCTAGAATATTCCAGAGCTTTTTCAAAAGCTCCTGTTTGCTGTGTGCCAGGCACTGTGTTCAGCACTGTGCCTACGGCACCTTATTTCACCCTGCAACATCTGATAAAGTAGAGTCTACCCTTATAGACAATTTATGTAAGAGGAAACGGAAGGCTTGATAAGACGGGATCGTTGGATGAGGGTCAGTATAGTGAGGGGTGGGGCCAGGATTGCAGATGTGCTTAACGTGGAGTCTGCCTTGCCCCACACAGCTCAGTCTTCCAACCGCAAGAAGGTAGCATGGCGCGTGCTCGGAGGTTCCAGCACCCCTCGGCCTGCCTGGCCTTTCTGGGCGTCACAGGCTCTGCTTTCTCTCTCCTCTGCTCCCCTCCCCTCCCTACCACCAGAGCACTCCTGGAAGGAAACTCAGGAGAAGGGAGGCAGGCACACCGTGTCCTGGGCCCAGGGACAGGTGACCTTTCCAATTCAGCACCTTTATAAATCTTACCTAATGAAGTTAAGGGGAAAAAAGAATTAATGAATAAATGAAGGTTAAATCACTCCCTGCAGAAAATTGATGCTGACAGTGAGGGCCAAGAAGAAAGCTTGGAAAGCAGGGAGATGACTTGCCCAAGAGGCTTTTAAAATTCCTCTCCCCCTACCCCCGTTCAAGGGAGCTGGAAGGCTGGCCAGTTCTGGGATGGGCATTGAAGGCTTTGGGAAGTCCAAGGGAGATGGCCTGAAGGTGATGGAGTCAAAAGCCATACTCTACTTTGGACCATTTTTTCCAGAAGCGAATTTGCATATGATATAATATGGGTGCATGTGCGTACACATACACACACAGGCACGCTGTATACACAATTAACTCCTGCACAGAGAGTTTGGGTCTGCTGGGCTCATTTCTAGCCTTCTGGGACCCCTGTCAGCACCCTCTCCTTAGCCATCTTTATCTTCTCATCACCCCTACACTTGTCACCATTCCCAATGACAAACCCCCAGGCTTGCCCATCTCAGCCCAACTGGCTCAGAGGTGCTGTAGGTGAATGTGTAGCCGGCTTTAGGAATGAAGGAGAAAGAGAAGCTGAAAGGGCTGTGGACGACTGCATCCGTCCAGGCCAGGAGCTCGCACACAGGGTGGCAGAAGCTGAAGGGAGATGGAGTGAAAACTGCAAAAGTCAAAAGACACACTCTGGGGTGAGGAGCTGGGAGAGACTCAGGCTCTTCCAGGCGGTGCTGCTGCCTTCCTGAGAGCTCTGGGGCAGGTCACTTACTGGCTGACATCTGAGTGTAGCTCCACAGTGAACCCAAGATGGAGAAGGAGCCCCACAGAAGAGAATCGGCAGCAGAAATCCTCCCTGCTGGGAGCAGTGAGCAGGAGCCATCGATGATTCTGGTTCTCCTTCCTCTCTGTGCCTGCTCACAGGTTTCTAAGGCTCTGATCATGAAGACGGGGTGGCTCAGAGGGCCCAGGGCAGCTCGCCCATCCTAAGTGTGACGGGGCATGGGAGGCAGGAGGCCAGCGCTGGGCTGATGGAGGGGCTGAAGGTGGGAAGGAGCCGCGTGGTGGGCGGCTAGGAGCAGAGAGGTGATACGGAGCCAAGAGCCTGCTAGATCAACTAGTAAATAAAAGGTCACAGTGCTTCTCCCCAGGCACCCAGGGGGAAGCAGACAGAGAGCTCTGCTGACGGCAGGAGCTGACAACTGGCAAATGAGCCTCTGCAGTTATCTCTTCCCTTCCTCTTCTTGTCTCATAAGACAGAGGCTAGAAATAGATGCAACTGGCAGATGACTGAAGGATGAAAAATGAGCAACATGTTCGTTGGAGTGGGGTTGGCGGGGGCGGGTGCTCAGGGGTAGAGGAGCAGGAAGCTCACGAGTGAAGCAGAGGGAAGACAGGGCTTAGCTGGAGCTGCTCCCGGGGTCTGGCTCTTCCTCTGTCCCAGGCATTCTGCAGGGATTAGTCACTGAATCTTCTTAGCACCCTTATAAGGCAGGTCTTATTCTTCTCCCCATTTTTCAGAAGGTAAAACTGAGGCTTTAGGGAGGATAAGCCAGGCTCGACTGAAGAGCGGCAGAGCCAAGAATACAGGCCCACCTGCCTCCAAAGATGAGCTCTTTATCCAACAATGCCTCCGAACCCTCCCTTTTCTTGTCTTTTCCTCTCTTCCAAGACTTCAGTAAGTGTTTATTGAGCACCCAGTAAGGGCCAGTACTCTTGCCTGGAAAATCCCATGGACGGAGGAGCCTGCAGTCCATGGGGTTGCTAGGAGTTGGACACGACTGAGCGACTTCGCATTCACTTTTCACTTTCATGCACTGGAGAAGGAAATGGTAACCCACTCCAGTGTTCTTGCCTGGAGAATCCCAGGGACAGGGGAGCCTGGTGGGCTGCCATCTATGGGGTCGCACAGAGTCAGCCATGACTGAAGCGACTTAGCAGCAGCAGCAGCAGTACGGGCTGAACACTGTAAAATGTCTTTGGGAGACAGAAGCTGCCTGGACAGCAAGGTCCCTGCCAGCAAGGAGTGCTGTTGGGATGACCAACTGAATGAACCGAAACGGCGCACTTTCCTTTCTTTTCCCACGAACCTGCGTCGGGCAGAGGTTTCCCGGCCGCACAGCGGGAGGGGTGACTGTCCTGAGGGACAGGGCGCTGGCCTGGCCACAGGGGGCTTCAGCATGGGTTCTGCCCATGGAGGGCCTCTTCCTTCTCACCGCACATCTTTGGACTTGCTGCTCAGCTCCGAGGCCTGGCCAGGAGCCCCGCTGGTGGAGGAGGATCACAGAGAGCTGGGCATGGGCTTGTTTCCTCCCGGGCACATGCTCCAGCAGTGGGGAACCAGCAGTGCCCTCTCTCTAGGCGGAGGCTCCCCTCCTCTTGACAAGAGGAGGTGGGGAGCGTCCACCAGAAGGCTGCCAGCCTGTGAGCTGTGGATATTCCACAAGGACTGATGCCCCGAAACCCTTGCCTTCGGCTCCAACAACATCGGATTTAGAGGAATGGTCCCCGAACATGCTGAATTCTTCCATGCCTCCATGCTTCCTCTCACTTGAGAAGCGTTCCTTTGCCTTTTTTTTCCCCCAAAAAAATTGAAGCAGAGATGATTTACGATGTTGTGTTAGGAATCACAGGCTGACCCCATGGCAGCTCAGTGGTAAAGAATCTGCCTGCAGTGTGGAAGAGGCAGGTTCGATCCCTGGGTTGTGAAGATTCCCTGGAGGAGGGCATGGCAACCCACTCCAGTATTCTTGCCTGGAGAATCCCAGTACGGGCTACAAGTCCATAAGGTCGCAAAGAGTTGGACACAACTCAAGTGATTTAGCACTCAAGCATGTTAGTAAACACAATAAAGTGATTTTTCAGATTCTTTGGCTTTTGATCCCACTCAGTGAACCCCCTATCCTTTTGTAATATACCTAGAATATCACCCCCTCCAGGAAGCCTTCCTTGACTCACCGGCTCTGTCGGGTAGCACCCTCTCACACACTATGTATTGTAAATTTGGATGCGTGCATGCATCCTGGATCTGTGATTTTGTGAGGGCGAGCTCTGTGCACACAAGAAGTCCTCAGAGGTTTTTGATGAGTTAGTCGGTGGGTGAATGGCTGACAAAGACACTGTTCTCAGCTCTGTTCATTTCCCCCTTTCCTAATCTTCCTTTTGCCTGGCTCTCCTCTCTGTCCACCTCCCTCTTTCCACCATTAAACATGACTTGATGGAGAGACTGAACCCAGACTGCTTGGAAGCCACCAACAGCTGATGACATGGCCAGCTCTCCCTCCAGCTGGTGCAAATTTCAAACCCCCACCTGTAGGTGGTCTGGTAGGGAGTGGGGATAACCAGAAGCAGGAGAGAGGAAGGGAGCTCTGGGCAGAGTGGTGAAGGCTCAGGGAATTGAACTGTGTGGCATGCAAACTATGAAGGAAGACTGTGGCTGAGATGCTGGGTCCCTGAGCAGGGCAGGCGAGATCAAAGGGGCAGCCGGAAAACCACGGCGATGCAGTCTCTGCCAACAGCCAGCCCGCCTGCAGGAGAAGGGGCATGACCACTTCCCCCCGCAGGGAGCACAGCAGAGCTTCCTGCCCTGTTGCAGGAAAAAGTCGTGTTAGTGTAGAGACCTCTCCAAGCCCAGAACACAAAGTGATGCTATTTTCACCTCCCTTGTCTCCACGTACCCCTGTCTCACGCGCATACACACACGGATCACAGACGCCGATCCGGGTCAGCCTCCAAGGGCTGTGCCCACAGCCACTGTCTGAAATATATTCACAGCTGCAGAAAACAGCCTCATGTCATGGCCGCGGAGAGCATTCCGATGCATTTTATTGATGGGGAAACTGAGGCTCCAGTTGGCCTTGACTCAGAGGCACTCGTAACAGTCTGTGATGAGTCCCCAGAGGCAGGATCCTAACTTCCCACTCCCCTGACACTCTGCCATACTCACCCCTCTGCCGCCCCTCTGACTCCCTGGCAGCTCAGAGTTGGGTTCTAAACGTTGTCCCTTAGGCCAGCCCCAGAGAGAAAACCTGTCTGGCAGGCAGCACGTGTGAGCGAGCTAGGCGGAACTCACGGGGAGTGAAGCAACCCTCTCTCTGATATTTCTAGAAACTAGCTTGGGGGGCATTTCTGGCTGGGGAGTTCAGAAACTTTTCTCTGGAGAAATCCACTAGTGATCAGCTTCCCGTGTCGGGGAAAGCCAGTGTTCTAGGAACCTCTGGATAAAAGGCCATCTCACAAGGGCAGCGGGACCCTGGTCCAGGCAGGAAGGAGCTCAGGCTGCCTACTGAGGGACCGCCTCCCCGCGTTCCCTGACGGACCCCACGGAGCACGGGCTGGGCTCTCAGAACGCTAACTTGTGCTTCTTCCCAGGGGCTCACTGACCCCCCCTCACCCGCGCCCCTTCCCTCACACCCGGACAATCTCTTGCCATCTCCAAGTCTGCGTCTTCGCATCACGGCGACTGTTTCAGCCACCAGCGGCTGGAAATAACTGCACGGGGGCTCCTCTTGATGTGGCTTTTGTGTTGATCAAAACACCAAAACGAAATCAGGCTCTCCACATCTGACTGAAGCCTAATTGGAAATCCAAAGCGGCACTAAATGTTACGATCTAAATAAAACGCACTCGGTTACAGAAACTCTACGTGGGGAGTGTGAGAGGGTGTTCTAGTAGGGACCTGAAACGTAGGTTGCAGGGATCTGGGGCATCGTGATGGGGCCCCGCATTTGGCCGGATGAGACAGACTCAAGATGGCAACACAGAAGGCTCTTGAGAGCCCAAGAACCCCTGGGTAGGGCCAGCAAGGCAGCCGATCGATACCTGTTGCCTGGTTCACACTTGGAAATGCACCTAAGATGCTCAATCAGCTTTGTACAATGTCTCTCACGCGTCTGCACTGCCCTCCTCGCAAAGGTGTGCCTCTGCCAGACAGGCCGCGTGGTGGAGAGTGCAGGGCAGTGCTGGCCTCACCCACTGGGCGCCTTGAGCCGGGCTCCTAGGTGGTGGGGGGGCGGCAGGCGGGGCCGGAGCCAGCCTGGCAAGCGCCTCTGCCCCGGCTCTGCCTCCTAGGAGTCCCGGGGGGGCCCAGCCTTGCTCTGGTCACTGGACCCTGCCACCCCTGACTCCCCCCCGTGTCACACAGGGCTGAGAATACCTGTCTTTCAAGGTTGCTGTAAGCGGCTGAGATGATGCTGGCTGAGGACCTGGCCTGTCAGACAAACAGCAACTTCCTGGGGCGGGTGCCCTCGCTCTTTCCTCTCTGACCACCAGAGACATTTCCTGTGACTGGACACACCGGGCAGCAGGCCTCTATTGGTTACTTTTTTATAAAACAAAACAGCGCCCTGCCCCAGGGTCCTTAGCGGGTGTCCAGGGAGGAGTCGTGAGTCTGGCCTGGTCTGGAGCCCTGAGAGCTGCAGGTGGACGGGGAGCAGGCGGGGCGGGCCCGCTGCAACCGTGCGGCCACCAGGGGGCGCCATGCCAGGAGGACCCGGGAGGAGGCTCAGCTGCACTCCGCGTCTGTTCCCGGGTGCGGGTGCCGGGTCGGGGGCGCTGTCCTAGCTCTGCCCGGGCTAGCTCGGGGGCCCTGGGCAAATTACTTAGCCAGACTGAATTGAAGTTTTCTTATCTATTAAAAAAAAAAACAATAGCAAAGACAATACTATTTATCCCAGGAGATTGTTGTATTAGCCAAGGTCATGTTTGCAAACTATCAGAAGAAAAACACGCCCTAAATGTGAGTTAGATTTCAACACGTCTTAAATTAGGTAGAGCTGACAGGCAAGGCGGCGTGGCCAAGTTTTCTTTTCGAGGTGTGGCTGTGAGGGGAGCTTGACTTGCAGAGCTTCACCTGGCGATTATGCACGGGGCCACAACCGTGAAAGTGTAATCACTGCTACTGATGCTTATTCAGTAGGTGATGTGTGTCAGGTCCTCGTCAGAGTGCTTCCTAATGTATGAATTCACTTCCTTTAATCTTCTTAATGTATTCATTCACTTCCTTTAATCCTCAAGCAATGTCATAATTATCCCCACTTTTAGATGAGCCAAGCAAAGCACAGAGAGGTTAACAGTTGGCCTAAGGTCACACAGCGGGAAGCCAGCATTTGAACCCAGGAAGGTGGGCAGGCTCCTCACGGTGGCCAGGAGACTGCCCATCATCAGTCGCTGTCTACTTCTTTGCACTCTGGCTTGGTGGGTCCTTTGGTTTCAAGGTCTCAAAGGTCCCCTGTTCTCACTTATAGAAGGAAGGTCTGCCCTTCACCAGACAGTCCCTGAAGCTCCCCCAGCTCTGGACTGCTATGTCAGGGAGAGGGTCTGTCCTCCGAGTGAGCCCAAGCAAGGAGGGACG
Organism: Neotragus pygmaeus; assembly: GCA_006410875.1. Taxonomy (NCBI): domain Eukaryota; kingdom Metazoa; phylum Chordata; class Mammalia; order Artiodactyla; family Bovidae; genus Neotragus; species Neotragus pygmaeus. The sequence continues at coordinate 331,888 of SJYV01038605.1, read as the reverse complement.
AGGAAGGGCTCCCCATGGTTGGTATGAGTTACTTCAGTCACGGGGCATGCTGTATATCTCTGTGACAGTACTGCTCACTTTATATCATAATTTATCTATACATCATTCTTCTCCACCAGAATGTAGAGTCCCTGAGGTCAGGGATTATATTTTATTTATCCCTATACAAAAGCATGCTAACGGTGGTGCTGTTGTTGCATTGTAAAGAGCAGAAAGAAATCTAGAAGGCACCTATCTTCAGAAATCAAGAAGGTACCTATTTATAAGATCTTTTGCTGGAATATGACTTAGAAAGATTGCCCCGTCTATATCTGCATATGCAGATAACTTGCCAGTGGACAGCTCTATGCATTATACATGGTAGACACTTAATGGTCTGTTGAATGAATGAGTCTGTGTATGCAAATAAGATGCAAATCATTCCTTATTTTAATTTGACCCTTGGGAACATCTTCAGGGACTCCCTTGGGCTTGGGTAGCTTTAATGTTTTTTAATTGAAAGTCTTTTTTTTTTTTTTTTTAGACACAACTGATTTCAGTCTGGCCTGTGCTGAGTGAAGCTACTGCCGAGTTGGGAAAAGAATGCCGGGCTGGACCAGGTGACTTAGGATCAATCCTGGCTTCTCTGGTAATTCGGGGAATGATGTAGGAAGTGATTCCCCTCTCCGGCACCGTTTTCCTCGTCTTTAGTAAAAGGGGAGGAGTTCCTTCTGGGATTGAGGTTTGGTGATTTCGTACCTCTCCATCCTAGGAACGTCATTCTGGGTCATCAGAGTCAGCATCAGGCAGTCCTACCTGGTGAGAGACATTACGTCCCCTGCCAAGGATCAGAGGAAGAGTCTCCAGCCTCCCTGCCCATTTAGAGAAATGAGCTTTTTTGGCACTGGTTCTCCCAGCCTGGGCATTGTGTTCAATCATTTCTTTCCAAACCAAAGGATTTTAAAATAAGAGGCTGGAGTTTTCTTCCTTAAGTACAAGCCAAGCGCCTGATTAATAGGGTGGGTTTGTGATTTGCTTCCTTCATGTGAAAATATTTATTAAAAAATGCACCAATGAGAATATTAATAGCCAGGGAATCAGCTCCGTGTCAGCCTCTTTGTTCCTGACATTTGAAATGGGGGGAGAGGAAGAGGGGAAAAAAAAATCAAACCCGGGCCTGGGGTGGTCACTAGTCCCTGTGCCCCGTGCTCCGGGAGGCAGGCTTCACCCCTCCTTTGGGAAAGACGCTGAGATGTGTGCTTGGCTTCTGGGCCACACTGAGGTCCTTAATGAGAAACATGTGTGCATCAAAGGCCTGGATTGAAAGTGACACATTTGAAAACACAAGTACGGCAGAAATTTGCTTATCCTCACTTTCCTAATCCGCAAACTCTGTAATTCTCCCCCAAAGTCCCCCAGGCGCTGCTCCAGCCTCTGCCTCCTCAGATTCCCTCCCTCCCCGGCTGCAGCCCAGGCCTCTCCGTCCGGGCAGAAGGGAAGTCTCCTGTTACTGGGACTCCAACCGCCTTGTAAAAATACACCTTGGCACGCTCTGCCTGCACCCTGGGAAGCCTTATCACCAGGACTAAACAAATGTGCACAATCAAAATAATAGTCTGAGATGTCAAAATAAATGAGCAGGGGCCATCTGGAAGGAGAGCTCTGCACGACGTTCTTTTCTGCTCCTTCCCCAAGTCGTTAGAGGCCCAGGGGCTTGGCCGTTCAGTGGCGTTGGCCACAGGTGACAGACTTAGTACCCTTACATCACAATAAGGCCCTTTGAAAATGCTTCTTATTTTTGGCCCTCGGTCCCAGTTTATGGTTGACAGGCCCTCCTCCAAACCAAGGAAACCAAAATTGATTTTCAGGTGAAGCTGGCTGGGCTGGCATGCTAGAGGCATTGGGTCTGTCCTCCCAGCCCTCTCCCCAACCATGCATGGGGTCTTAAACCAGTACAATGAATTGAGGGGCAGGGCTCTCTTCTGCACTTAAGACCTTGAGAGAAGGGCGGCTTCATAATCTTTCCAAATAATTTTGATTTCTAGTAACTCCAGGCCAGAGTTCTCCTTGCCCCAACTCTCTGAAATGACTTAAGGTGGAGGTGGTTAGAAAGTCACTGTCCATTCATCCACAGTGAAGTCCCATTGCCCTGCCCTGTGTGTGAAGGTGGGTCGCCCAGGAGAAGGGTCTTCCGAGTGGGCTGCCGCAACTCTGCACAGGGAGACAGACCGGGACAGCCCCTGAATATCGCATGCCATCGCCTGGGTAATTTCCAGGGAGCGTGATCCTGTTCCTGATGGATTCCTTCAAAGGCGTCCCAGAAGCAGTTTCAAGAGCAAGCTTTAAAGCTACTGACACCTCTCTGTGAGTTTAGGGAAACCAACCAGTTCTGGGGACTCTGATCTTAGGTGTTGGGTGTAGCACAGGCTGAAATGGAAGCTGGCTTGCTCCATGCCCCATGGGCCTCATACTGGGGTCAGGACGGGTGAGCTTTGAAGTCCTTACCAGCTCAGATGCTCTGTGGGTCCCTGACCCTGCAAGACAGGAAACCGTGTATTTATCCTCCCCGTGCCTTGGGTCTCAAAGCGGGGTCATGGGCTACACGCACCAGCATCACGAGCAGACGGGCAGTAGAGAGGTGAGGAGGCGGGCAGAAGAGGGGACTGTATGACTTCTAAGATTAAGTCATAAAGAAGGCAATGACATTCCCACCTGTTAGACAGTTAGAATAGGAAACAGGAGTCCAGAATGGCGGTGGCTAAAAGACAAGGAAGGGAAAAGCCCGCGAAAATGGAACAAAGCAAGGTCCGAGGACCTGAGTGAGGACCTCAGGTAGAACAAACAGCACTCCTGGCTCACCCGATTTACGCAGGCAGGCCCGGGGGAGGAGAAAAAACCACATAAAAAGGGGAGCTGAAGGCCGGGGGTCTCTCTCTCTGTCTCTCTCTCTCTCTCCCATGCGCTGGGGAGCTCCCCCCTCTCTTCTCGCATCTTTGGGTTGGCATGCCCTCCTGCCTCGAGGATGTATTTTCCTGCTATTTTCTAAATAAAATTGAACTGTAACACGGACCTGTCTAAGAGCTATAACACAGTCTGTCCGAGAGCTATGACATGCCGAAAGCTCTAACGCCCGGTGCTTTGAACGTTTGTTGAGATGAGACAGAACAGAGGAGCATACACTCGCCTGACACATCTGATCTGAGGGAATATTCACTCTTGGAGCCTGAGCGGCCGTGCTCAGGAAGTCTGAGCACCTTCGGGCCGCCATGCTGTGAGGAAGCCCAAGATGCAGGGGGAGGCCTCGTGGAAGCCACCGTGGCTGACGGCCCAGCTGGTTCCAGCTGCCACCTGTGGGGAAGGACGTGGCTGCAGACCATGCTAGCCCTTAGTCATCCAGTCACCCCAGCCCGTTCACGTCTTCCCAGCAGAGGCTCCAGTCTGGATGCTGCAGAGAAGAAACAAGCAGCCTGTGGGGCACCTGCCTGATGCCTGACTTAGTCTGTGAGCATGGCGGCTCCATCTGTGGCAGGGAGCTAGAGATACAGTTCACTTTGTTGCAGAGGTCAGACATGGTACGCCCTGGGGCAGCCCCTTTCCAGCCCACTGTCCACACATGTGGCCAGACAGGAGCCTGAGGTCAGACATGGTATGCCCTGGGGCAGCCCCTTTCCAGCCCCCTGTCCACACACATGGCCAGACAGGAGCTTGACTCTTGGGAGATGACTGGGGCTCAGGGTCCCCCTCCCTTTTCTCCACAGATGCCTGGAATACTGGCCTCCTGGGCCTCACACATGAGCCCAGAGCTGCCTCTGTCTGTATCAAGGGTAGCGGGACTGTTTAGTCTGCTGGGCACATTCCTGTATTTTAAAAATAAATAGTAGATTGTGAGCGACTCAGCCAGACACTGTTGTTCAATCAGGACAGAGGTTTCTGAGGTGTCCCTTAGGATCGAGCAGCAAGAATGTCAGGTTGGAGGTGTTTGCCTGAGCCTGGGATGTGTCTTAGCCATAACTTACAGTGGAGATGTTTCTGGCCCTCCCTGGGGTCTCAGAAATTCTAATAATCCCACTAATGACAGTGTTGTTGTTCAGTCGTTCAGTCGTGTCCGACTCTTTGTGACCCCATGGACCGCAGCATGCCAGGCCTCCCTGTCCATCACCAGCTCCTGGAGCTGGCTCAAACTCATGTCCACTGAGTCGGTGATGCCATCCAACCATCTCGTCCTCTGTCATCCCCTTCTCCTCCTGCCTTCAGTCTTTCCCAGCATCGGGTCTTGTCTTGTGATAATGATGATAATCATTGCCACTTATTGAAAGCACTGACTGTGTGTTAGACAGAATGCTAGGTAGTCTATATATGGTCTCTCAATCCTCAAAGCAGTCATCACTATTAGGCCCATTATACAGATGGAGAAAGTGAGGTGTAGAAAAGTGAAACAACTTTCTTAAAGCGATATGTCTAGTTAGTGGCAACAGCTGATGTGCAAGATGGTCTGACGCCCATGCTCCTGCTATTAATCACTACGCTATCTTGCTTCTCCAGGTCTTGAAATAGACAGCAGCATCCCATACCCTCACCCACCCTAGACACACACACACACACACACACACACACACACACACAAACACATACACACCCATCGCCAGCCTCTCTGCTGTTCCCAAGGCCTTTTCCAGCCTTCGCGGAGCCATTCTCCACTGTGACTCCCTTTTTCCATTTCACCCTTCGTTGGATCATTTTATGCCTCTATTCCCTCTGCTAATTCAAACTAATTAAAGTATAAAATAGAATAATTGCTTCCATCCCCATACTTCCTTCCAGAGAGTGGCCAGCCTGACGAGTTGGGTGGAAACTCGGGCTATCAAGTTTCTTCTCATCTCGTGACTTAGGTTTTCACTTGGCTCACTGCCTGATTTTCCCTGGACCCGCAGTCTGACTTCCATCAGACACCGAAGATGTCGTAGCAGCTCGTATCCCCTCCCACAACATCTGCCGGTCGATTCGCTGTTGAGGAAGCCGGGGCGGACTTTCTAAGGAAGGGCCAGGCAGCCTATCAGTGGAGCGCCTGGGCAATTAGTAGGACTGGGGGAATCGGGTCCCAAACACTCCCCTGGGACCGTGGGCCCGGCTCTATTAGCAGAACATTAACACCAACTTGTCAAAGGTCGTTAAGCAGTGGCACTAACGGCCCAACACTTACTAGTCCTATTTCTTAATTACATTTAATTAACTAAGAGAGAGAGAGAGAGAGAGAGAGGAAGCTTGCCTGAACACATGAGCCTATATTGGATTGTTCTGACTCCGTGGGGAGTCGGCGTCAAGGATACAATAGGCACCCTGATTTGGGGGGAGGGGAGGGAAATGGAGACAAAAGCTAGGGACCCGGGGAAGGCAGAAACGAGAGGAGGCTGCCCAGAGGTTTACTGTAAAGTGGGGTGATGGAAANCTCCGTGGGGAGTCGGCGTCAAGGATACAATAGGCACCCTGATTTGGGGGGAGGGGAGGGAAATGGAGACAAAAGCTAGGGACCCGGGGAAGGCAGAAACGAGAGGAGGCTGCCCAGAGGTTTACTGTAAAGTGGGGTGATGGAAACCCCCATTCCCATCATGTCTTATAAAGTCTTAGGTCTTTCAGGGACTCCAAAGCCTTAGATCATTGCCTCACAACAGGAGTCTGCTTATCCAGGGGAGCGGTTCAGCCACTTCAGTCTTGTCTGACTTTTGCAACCCCATGGACTGTAGCCCTCCAGGCTCCTCCGGCCATGAGATTTCCCAGACAAGAATACTGGAGTGGGTGGCCATTTCCTTCTTCACAGGATCTTCCCAACCCAGGGATCAAACCCTGGTATCTTGCATTGCAGGCCGATTCTTTATCAACTGAGCCACCAGGGAAGCCCATAGCCACCGTTCTATCCCCACTGCAGGTTCATCCTTGGGGGAAGACGTTCACACGAGCACACACAGCCTCATAAAAAGCCTCCTTCAGAAAGTCCTTTTGGTCTAACCTCAAGATTGTTTCCTGTGCTTCTGAGGCTGTCTTCTGGAGATGGAAAAGAGTCCTGATCCCCAGACCTTAGACAAACTCTTTAATAGCTGAAAGAGACTCTACAGTCATATTTATTCTCTCCATCTTTCAAGCTGAGGACACTGAGTCCCTGAGAAGTCCAGGGTCTAGATCACCCAGCTGGTTAAAGGGGGGCTGGGACGAGAACACAGGTCTCCTGGCCTGGCCTGAGGCCTGCTGGAGTGCCTACCGCCACTTAGCTTCCTCCAAATCAGCACCCACGGTCGCCGCCCTCCTGCGCAATGGGATCCTAAGGGCTGAGAGCTGGGAGGGGCCGTCAGGAATGAGCGTTTGTGGTGTGCGAGGTGATGTGGCAGGAACTCCCTGCTTGCCATCTCAGCCCATATCACATCGACCCCCATGAGATGAGGCGGTGGGACTTGTCTGAGGCCACCCTGTTGAGAGTGTCAGACCTCAGACACGATCCTGTTATTAGCCACAAATCCTCCACTTCCGCCAGGATTCACTGGTGGCTCAGACGGTATAGAGTTTGCCTGCAATGCAGGAGACCCGAGTTCGATCCCTGGGTCGGGAAGACCCCCTGCAGAAGGAAATGCAACCCACTCCAGCATTCTTGCCTGGAAAAATCCCACGGACCGAGGAGCCTGGTGGGGGGCAGCTACAGTCCACGGGGTCACAAAGAGTCAGACACGACTGAGCAACTTCACCTCACTTCCTCCATTTCAGAAGGGAGGACATAGAGGCTGTTAAGGGGGTCATACATCCAGTATCAGAGCAGGTCACCCGATTGCATTACCATCGACTGTTCTCTCACCACACATTCAACTGCTCCCTTAGAGAGGTCCAGGCTGTNTTTCAGAAGGGAGGACATAGAGGCTGTTAAGGGGGTCATACATCCAGTATCAGAGCAGGTCACCCGATTGCATTACCATCGACTGTTCTCTCGCCACACATTCAACTGCTCCCTTAGAGAGGTCCAGGCTGTCTGTGAGAACTCTGCACTCGCCGCCGCTCGCCTCAGATGGCCCTCCTGAGTGGCTCTTGGCCCCCCTCCCCGAGCCCGGCCCCTGGTGTGATCCCCTGGGTAGCGACTGGCACGTGGCCTGTGGCTCTCCAACAACGGGACTCCGAGCTCTACCACCAATCCCCCACCCCACCCCCCCTGCCCTGACGTTGCCAACTGATCCCGGTTCCGCCTGGCACAGGGACCTCCCTGACTCACAGCTCACCTGATTCAAGACAGCCACAGGGCATGAAACCCAAACTCCTCCTACATCTGCTGAGCAGCTCTGCTTCGGTGCAAACTGAGAGGACCTGGGCAGCAGACCCAGAAGACGAGACTGAAGGAGGGTTATTCAGAAATGAGCTGCAGACGCTCGGTTTAGTCAGAGCTGATGCTCTCAGAGGCAACATCAGATATGGTTTGGAGAGGTCATTATACTCCCTGAAGGCCACTTATCAGCCTCCAGCCCTTGCCTTTGGTCACGTTTTGAATTCAATTTCAAAAAGCATCTCATTTGAGTGAAAGATATGAATCCTATGGACAGAGGAGCCTGGCAGGCTACACAGTCCACAGGGCTGCAAAGAGTCGGACGGGACTGAAGCAAACGAGCATTTAGCCCAGAGACGTGTCTCAGCATCGTCTCAGTCCCACCGAAGTCTCACTGGTCACTTCTGCTGGCTTTTTCTGCTTTTCCACCTCATGGGGCTCTGAGAACCCAAGAAAGAATTTTTATCCAGAGTTATCAGCTTGCTCCTCAGTCATACTTAACATCTTCTGAAAATATTAATATTATGTCAAATCTGGCTCTACTTCTGGGGTCTAACGCCTGATGGTCTGAGGTGGAGCTGGTATTATCACAATAGAAATAAAGTGCACGATCAATGCAATATGCTTGAATCATCCCGAAACCAACCTCGCCACCCGCCCCGCCAATCGCCATCTATGGAAAAATAGTCTTCATGAAATTGGTTCCTGGTGTGAAAAAAGGTGGAGGACCACAGGTCTNGTCTGAGGTGGAGCTGGTATTATCACAATAGAAATAAAGTGCACGATCAATGCAATATGCTTGAATCATCCCGAAACCAACCTCGCCACCCGCCCCGCCAATCGCCATCTATGGAAAAATAGTCTTCATGAAATTGGTTCCTGGTGTGAAAAAAGGTGGAGGACCACAGGTCTGTTTGATCCCTCGGACCATCCTTTATGCACCTGCCTAGGGGACCGTCTATTCACCCATCCTTCTAAATCTATAGATGATTCTGCAGAAGCATCCAGAATGGTGGTCATAAAATGATGACATGGTGTTACATTTGGGGGTGTTTGGTTTGGGAACTTGTTATTTCCTTTTCTGTATGTATTACTTGAATTTANTTGCCAACTGATCCCGGTTCCGCCTGGCACAGGGACCTCCCTGACTCACAGCTCACCTGATTCAAGACAGCCACAGGGCATGAAACCCAAACTCCTCCTACATCTGCTGAGCAGCTCTGCTTCGGTGCAAACTGAGAGGACCTGGGCAGCAGACCCAGAAGACGAGACTGAAGGAGGGTTATTCAGAAATGAGCTGCAGACGCTCGGTTTAGTCAGAGCTGATGCTCTCAGAGGCAACATCAGATATGGTTTGGAGAGGTCATTATACTCCCTGAAGGCCACTTATCAGCCTCCAGCCCTTGCCTTTGGTCACGTTTTGAATTCAATTTCAAAAAGCATCTCATTTGAGTGAAAGATATGAATCCCGTGGACAGAGGAGCCTGGCAGGCTACACAGTCCACAGGGCTGCAAAGAGTCGGACGGGACTGAAGCAAACGAGCATTTAGCCCAGAGACGTGTCTCAGCATCGTCTCAGTCCCACCGAAGTCTCACTGGTCACTTCTGCTGGCTTTTTCTGCTTTTCCACCTCATGGGGCTCTGAGAACCCAAGAAAGAATTTTTATCCAGAGTTATCAGCTTGCTCCTCAGTCATACTTAACATCTTCTGAAAATATTAATATTATGTCAATCTGGCTCTACTTCTGGGGTCTAACGCCTGATGGTCTGAGGTGGAGCTGGTATTATCACAATAGAAATAAAGTGCACGATCAATGCAATATGCTTGAATCATCCCGAAACCAACCTCGCCACCCGCCCCGCCAATCGCCATCTATGGAAAAATAGTCTTCATGAAATTGGTTCCTGGTGTGAAAAAAGGTGGAGGACCACAGGTCTGTTTGATCCCTCGGACCATCCTTTATGCACCTGCCTAGGGGACCGTCTATTCACCCATCCTTCTAAATCTATAGATGATTCTGCAGAAGCATCCAGAATGGTGGTCATAAAATGATGACATGGTGTTACATTTGGGGGTGTTTGGTTTGGGAACTTGTTATTTCCTTTTCTGTATGTATTACTTGAATTTGTATGGTGCCCATCTACCATTTTAAAGAAATAACTGTTTGTCTTAGAAACAAAAACAGGAAGGAAAGGCAGAGCATTTATAGCCTCCAATATGATGCTAAAGATTCCCTTGTTAGATTCCAAGCAATTTAAGGATAGTGACCAAATTCCATTTATTTTGATGTTTTTCCAGAACGTTGTTCCCAATAAATACATGACCAGCCATTTTTTTTTTCTTTTTTAGGGTTATAAGTTCCCATCTGGACCTGTTTATGCCTTGATCATGGGGTTACATAAAGGAAGGTAAAAATAAAAAGAAAAAAAGGTGGCTTCAAGAGGAAGTGATATAATTTGCTGATGATTAGCCTATGATTTGTGTCATCTCTTCTGAGAAGGAATTGGGTACCTGTTTACCTCCGCCTCCCTCCCTCCTCCCTCCCTCCTCCCTTGTCCTCGACTCAGAATTCACAAACACAAACAGGAAGGAGAGAGAGAGAACGCCGGGCCAGGTGAAGCTGATGACCGACGCCTGAGATCTTTGCAGAGTGTTTTGAGAATGACGCCTGAGCAGGGAGGCAGCTTGCAAGAGCTCGCTGGTCGTCCAGCACAGCACCCTTATCTAGCCCAAGTCAATGTCCTGCGCACCGAGCCAGAGTCACGGTCCCTTCTGCTTCTTGCGGCCTTGGTCTTACCATGTGCAGGTAAATGCCAAGACTGCCGCCACTGCTGACCGACCGCTGACCCACCAGCAATGAGTGGGAGAGGAGCCAGCTTTTCCTAAGGTCTAAGCTTGGCTTGCTGCATCTCCATTGTTTCGGTGAATCCTCGTCCTCCCCTTCTCTTGCCCTTCACTGTGGCTCTCCTTGCATTTGCTTTCTCTCTGCTCCTACATATTCAGATCGAATAAAACCCCGAGAGAATAACGTTTCACCCAGGCGGGTGGGGAACCCACTTGGGGGTTACCCAGCAAAGGAGAGAGGTCCATTTTCTCAGGGCTCCCCATCTCTGTAGGCAGAGCTGCAGCTCCTCAGAGCTGGCCAACTTCTACCCTGCATCCCTCTAAGATTCAGGCCAAGATTTTTTTTTCAACCTCTTTTTGGGGCCCTATCTTGGGTCTATCTCTCCCAGGACTGAGTCCAGCCTGGAGGCCAGGATTATTTACACCTCTTTGGCTCCCTTGAGCAGCAGACTCTGTGGGCCCGGGGCAGTAAATCTACCTTCTAATCACACCAAGCTGCTCCATGCAGTCGGGCCTGTTCTTGCGGGCTGTTCATCATGTGCTCAGACAGGGTCTGTGGCCTGCAGAGAAGCTCCGGGAAGCAACTGGCCCCAGTGGCTTCTCCCTGACTCCCTGCATAAGCTTCCCCGGGCCTCTGAGCAGCAGGCCCAGGGGTCTCTCTTGTTCCGTGGAAAAGGTTCTGCACAAAGGTCATGGGTCGTCTGTGCCTCCCGGGCTTGGGAGAGCAGGGGTGGGTGCCAGCACATACCTGCCTCTCGGACATGATGTACAGGTAGCGCTGGTCGATGGAGAAGGCCATGTCCCGGAGGATGGGGCTCCCATCTTTGAGCACGGAGACCATCTCATATTGGACCCCACCGTGGGGGGGACCATCGGCTCGAATCTGCGAAAGAAACAAGGGCATCCTCAGCATTTGCCCTCGACAGTCCCTTGTGAATTCCCTGCCTGAGCCTAGAGCAGGTAGTTTATAGAAGATAATCCTCATGTCCGGTCCCCAAGGGCTACTCTGAAGCAGGCTGGGTGACAGGGAAGACAGAGGTGCTTCCTAGTTCAAACAGCCCAGTTTCCACCAAGAAGAATCCTTTCCCAAGCAGTCTGAGTGTGCTGGTCTGAACCTTCTAATGGTGGGTTTATTTGTGTGTGCATATGTCTTTGGGTGTGATCTGGATATCCTTATATGGTTAATCTTGTGTGTGTATGCACATGTTCTCAACACTGTGTGATGGGGGTGTGTGAGTGTGTGCTTGTGCACACTTGCTTGCGTACACTTGTTTGTGTTTGGGGCAGGAGAATCGACATCTACACAAGCTGGTTCTGCCTTGAGCAGGTAGGGGAGGATGATGGGACCAGCACAGAAACCATCCAAAAACTGGTCATTGAGAGAGTCAAGATTTTAGGATCTCAGCAAGAGCTCTCTGCTCCCGCCACCCCACCACAACAACATCCCCTCAACGACGTGTGCAAACCCCCCAGGTGATTTTGGGGAGCCAGGAATCCCCGAGGACAGAAATCTGGGAGTCAGTCTCAGAGTCCATTCCAGGATAAGAAACCAGGAAGAACCTAGAGATCTTCGAGTCTGGTGTTTCTCAGGTTCTATGTACAATGAGAATAATCTGGGGAGTTTTTAAAACACATGGCTGGATCCATTCATCAGGAACTCTGTGCTGGGGGACCTGGCATCTTCTTTGGGTTTCAAAGTTCCCCGGGGGATGCTAATGAGCAGCCAGGGTTTAAAAGCACCAATGTCACCCACGGTTATCAAACCAGCATGCCTGGAGAACCGCCTGGAGGGAGTGGAGAAATTCAGCCCTGGGACTATCCCAGAGTTTCTGATTCAGTGGGGATGAGGCCTGAGAAATTTCATTTCTAATAAATTCCCAGCCGATGTGGATACTACCGGGCTGGGGGTTGGAGAAACATTCCCGTAGTCTAAGCAATACATGAAGCGTCCTGGTAGCTCAGAAGGTAATGACTCTGCCTGCAATGCCGAAGACTGGGGCTCGATCCCTAGGTTGGGAAGATCCCCTGGGGAAGAAAATGGCAACCCACTCCAGTATTCTTGCCTGGAAAATCCCAAGGTTGGAGGAGCCTTGGAGGGCTACAGTCCGTGGGGTCACGTGACTCAGCAACTAACACTCAAGTTCTACATAGAATTTGGAAAGCCAGTGGAGAGAGGCCCCTGAGGACCATCAGTTCATACCGAGACAAGATGACAGGGAGCCCAGGGTTTGAACACACTCCTCCTGCCAGGCTTCCTGTTTCCAACACAGAAGCTGACTGCTTCTGTGACTGAGTTGCCAGCCCGGGCCGTTTCTTGTTATCTGTCCATCTAAACCCCTAGTTCAAGCCCACTTCCCCCATAAAGCCTTCTCCAATATCTCTACCACACTAATTGCTTCTCACCCTGAGGGCTTCTCCCGCCCCCACCAACCAGACATTTTGTCCTGAGATTATAATCAATTGACTTGCTCATTGTATATGTATTAGCTAATGCGTATTGACTACCTACTTAAATTGTTCTGATTGCCTCACATGTGCATAAGCCCACCAACATTTTGAAGGCAGGAATGCTTTCTGTTTCTCTGAGGACTAGAATGAAACTGGGAACAGAGCTGGTGATGGATAAAAGGGACTGCTTGAGAAATGCTTATTGAAAGGACATGAACTATGATCCAGCTGATAAAGTATCGTGGGCTCTTTAGTGCTAAATCAAAGTTGAGGTCAAGAGTTTTCTCTGGATGATTTTGAGATGAAGTCCCCCCCTCCTATTCACTTTGATTTCTCTCTTGGACTTCTAACCATCTCCTGCCCTCTGCCCATTTCTCCCACCCCACTGAGAGCAAGGACTTACTCATCACAAGGGCTAAGCATGGAGCCTGATGCCACAGCAAACATGTAAGCATGGAGGGATGGGTGCATTTTCAGTTTTTGCTGGCCAAGTAGGGAAGGTCAGGATCATTTATTTACTGCAGACTTGGGAAAGTTGGATTAGTGCTCCTATTCACATTTTTCTAACCTCCTAAGAGTTTGCGTACTTGAGGGGCCTGAGCCAGGGTATGGTCTGCGATTGTTAACTTGGGCTGCACTGGCGTGGGTGAGAAGGAGACCATGATCCCACTGTGGGCGGGGTACAGTGGTTCTGGAGTTCCCGGTGGTGGGACCAGCAGACTCCTGCATGAGGCCCTGTGCCTGGATCCTGGGGTGGGGCGGGGTACAGCGGTTCTGGAGTTCCTGGTGGCGGGACCAGCAGACGCCTGCATGAGGCCCTGTGCCTGGATCCCGGGGTGGGGACAGGGGAGCAGGGCGAGAGGCAAGATGCCGTGTCCTCCTTGGCTGCTTCGTGGGTGACTCTGGTGGGAGCTCTGGCTTTGAAGATGAGGAGGTGACCTCAGAGGAACCAAAGAAACGCTCTCAGCCACTCTTACCCCAGAAACTCCCCTGTAGGGTGGACTCTGCTTTTCCCCTAAACTCCTCTTTTGACCTTTTTCTTCCTAACTAGTGGCTTCCTACAGTTTCAAGCTGTTGCCTTGGCAACTGTCCTTAAAGCCCCTCCTTCCAGGAAGCCGTGAGGGGGCTATTTAGTTCATTCTTGTTGGGTGGAGGAAGACTCGGGGTCGGCAATGATGCGGTGGGGCCGAGGCTACTGCCCTCCACCCTGGAGCGAATCTCATGATGGACCAAGCAGAGGGAAGAACAAGGGTGTCAGTCTAGGAAAATGCCCCACAATTAAAATAGCTCCCCTTAGCTTTCAGAGCAGCATTCTCTCTCAGATGGAGAAATTCAAAATTTCCAAGAGATTCTTCTGTGGGACTTCCCTGGTTGTCCAGTGGTTAGAATCTGCAACACAGGGGCCATGGGTTCAATTCCTGGTCAGGGAACTACCACGGAGCAACCAAACCTGTGCTCCGGAGACCACAAGCCCCAACTGGAGAGAGCCTTTGAGTCGCANTTCTGTGGGACTTCCCTGGTTGCCCAGTGGTTAGAATCTGCAACACAGGGGCCATGGGTTCAATTCCTGGTCAGGGAACTACCACGGAGCAACCAAACCTGTGCTCCGGAGACCACAAGCCCCAACTGGAGAGAGCCTTTGAGTCGCAACGAAAGATCCCTGTGATACAATGAAGACCCTGCAGGCCACAACTAAGATCAAATGGTGTCAAATAAATACATTAATATTTTTTTTAAAGACTGTTTAAAAAAAAAAGTTCTCAGGCTACTGCAGGATGGAGGGGGAGATGTGATAGTCATGACTTCTGATTGGCTTAACCTCACTATTCCACATCCATAAAATGGGAGAGTTTGAGCTCTGCTTTCTCCTCTGAAAAGGAAATGTTCCAGTGCCGCTTACCACCCTCCCTATGACAGCTGCTCCTCTCCAAGGATGTTTTAATTCTCCTCCAGGCACGGGCTCAGCCCCCAGAGCTGCAGAACCATCATCTTACTTCAGGGCTGGCCAGATCAGGATACCCCCACCCGAGCAGGCTGGTTAACCCTCTGCCAGATAAATCAGCCTCCTCCCCAGAAGGCTGGCACTCACACTCAGAAGGAGGAACACCATGTCTGGCCCTCCCTCTCCAGGCCCCGGGACTAGCTGGTACCCATGGCCGTGTGGGAAAGGAATCTTACCAGAGATAACTTATCATCACATACTCTGGAATATCCCAGTTAGGACTAATCCCAGTCCTTAACGTTTTTTTTCTGAATAAGAAGCCTAAACTTTTTTTTTCCTGTCTACAATCCGAACCTTTCAATAAACCAGTTGAGGCCAGAATCAAACCTACAGAACTCTGAAAACATCAGAGCTGAAATTAAACCAGAACAGAAAATGTTCTTGATACTGAACCTGAGCTGAGCTAGCCTATGTCATTCCCTCTAAATCCCTGGAGAGGGGAGCAGTTCTGCCTGAGAAGTCTGTGCTGTCTGCCTCGAGCTGTGCAGCCCTCCAAGATCCCGATGAGAAGACAGGGAAGATGGAGAAGGGGGACAGGGGGCCGGGGTCCCAGGGATGAGCTGCGGGCGGGACCGGCCAGCTGGGCAGCAGGGGCCGTTCCCTTCCCCGATTCCTCTCACTCCCTGCGGGCAGCATGCCGAAGCGCGACACCAGGCTCCGGGGTTTCTGCTCTAACTGTGCTCTTGCTCTTGTCTGGGCTTGACTTCTGCCTCCTGTTCACTTTCAGGCCAGTTACCTCACCTCCCTGAGCCTCAGTTTCCCTCTCTGAATAGGCGATCTGCTCCGTGCCTGTCACAGGAGAATCACAGACTTAGGGAAACTGCTGGAGCCATGGGGCTTTGGAGCCCGTCTCACCCAAGCCCTTCCACTCGTGGACGCAGGCGGTCAGGGCTGGCCCTGCGGCTCCCACCGGCTCCGTTCAGGGTGGTCCAGAGGAAAACACGGCTGATGAAGCCAACACCCCTGGACTGAGAAGGGACAAGGGTGGCCCTGCTGTAATTCAAACCCAGGGGTCCCCGTCTTTCTCTGCCTTGGAAGTTTTCAGTTTCAACGTTGCCCTCCGTCCTCCCCAGACACGGGATGGGGACGGTGGAGACTGCAGCGGAAACCCAGACAAAAGTGGATTTTAAGACGCAACACCTTGCGTCTCTCCTGCAGTGTCCCGCGGACTGAGTTCTCTTTGGCTTTGAAGCTTGCACCCCCGGGCCAGGATCCAATAACCACAAGGACACAGGACGCTGAAATAGGCCAGGAATCCAACCCAAGAGAAGTGCGTTATCAGACCGAGCTGCACAGGCCCCAGCCGGGTAATCCAGCCAGGCAGAGGAGGAGCGTGGAGTCGGTGCAGGGCAGGGAGGGGACACGGGCCAGACGGGGACCTGTCTTTCTAGCTGGGCTCCTCCTCTCCTGGGAGGGCGGGGCCTCAGCGGACGCTCAGATTTAGCAGCTGTCATTTCGCTTGGACACCACTCAGAAGGCGGGACAAGACGGACGGTGTCCTGCAGTGGAGGGCGACGGTCTCTGCAGACACCAGTGAAAGGAAAGTCACGTGCCTGAACCGTTGCACAAGGAGGCTGAGGCCCGGCCTAGTCGGAATGCCTGCTGAGAGGAGCCCCCGCTGCTCCGTGGGAGACCCCGGGAGGCCGCCCTCCTTGTCAGGAGGGCTTTGAACTCAGGATGACTTCTTTGGTTCATGGTTAAATGTGGACCTGCCTCAAGGCAGGATGGACCTGGTGGATTTTTCAAAGGGCCCTGTTGGCCTGAAGAATTTAACAATAGCTTGCATTTCTGTTGGAGCNGGTGCAGGGCAGGGAGGGGACACGGGCCAGACGGGGACCTGTCTTTCTAGCTGGGCTCCTCCTCTCCTGGGAGGGCGGGGCCTCAGCGGACGCTCAGATTTAGCAGCTGTCATTTCGCTTGGACACCACTCAGAAGGCGGGACAAGACGGACGGTGTCCTGCAGTGGAGGGCGACGGTCTCTGCAGACACCAGTGAAAGGAAAGTCACGTGCCTGAACCGTTGCACAAGGAGGCTGAGGCCCGGCCTAGTCGGAATGCCTGCTGAGAGGAGCCCCCGCTGCTCCGTGAGAGACCCCGGGAGGCCGCCCTCCTTGTCAGGAGGGCTTTGAACTCAGGATGACTTCTTTGGTTCATGGTTAAATGTGGACCTGCCTCAAGGCAGGATGGACCTGGTGGATTTTTCAAAGGGCCCTGTTGGCCTGAAGAATTTAACAATAGCTTGCATTTCTGTTGGAGCTTCTTGGGTGGCTCAGCGGTAAAGAATCCACCTGCAATGCAGGAGGTGCCAGCTCGATCCCTGGGTCAGGAAGATTCCCCTGGGGAAGGGAATGGCAATCCCCTCCAGTGTTCTTGCCTGGAAAATCCCATGGACAGAGGAGCCTGGCGGGCTACTGTCCAGGGAGTCGCAAGGAGTTGGACACGCCTTAGCGATTAAACACACAACACACACAACCACTCCTACAGCTTTCACAATGTGCTGACTGCTGTCGAAAGTGCTTAACAAAAATGAACTCATTTAATCCTCACGAGCCAGCCCTGAAGGGCATATTATTACTGCTCCCATTGTACAGATAGGAAATTGGAGGCGCAGAGAAGGACGGCACTTTCTCAAGACCACACAGCTAAAGAGTGGCGGCACTGGGTTACCCACAGAGTCCAGTCTCTCAGAGTCATTCTGTGGCTCTCCTAGGAAATACTGATGGGTGCACACCGCCGTTCACTGCAGCCGAGAACAGAGGAGATGGGGAGATGAACGCCCAAGCCCTGTCTTTAGCTGCTTTTCCTCTTTCAGCCCCCAAGGCCACAGTGGGACAATCACCTGTCTCCTAGAGGTGGCAGTAAGCTCAGAGCCTCATCTGGGAGGACCGTGCTGGGAGGCTAAAAGTCAGCTGATGACGGCTGGCTCTGGGGCAGGAGGAGGTGAGCTGAAATCCAGGGGAGATTTACTGTCTGGTCTTCCAGGTGGGAGGGGCCCCTTGGAAAGGAGAATGAAATAGTAATCCTATTAGCAGTCACTTGCCTTTAAATCACAGCTAGGTCTGCACAGAAATTAATGACAGCCTCTTTACTTGAATATCCAATTCAAATCAGCATATCCAATTAACTAGCTTACCTGCAGGCCCCTCCAAACGCTTTTTCTTATGCATCAACTTCTTCTCTAGTTAGTTCTAAATTATGGAGCTTTTGCTTGGGATCTGACACTCTCATATCACTTTATTAATAGTAGCAGGGTACTAGTAGGCATAGTATTTTTTGTAATAGCTGCTGAGGAGCCATAGAACCAGGGATCTTCTCGGGCGTCTCAGTAGGAAGCAGACTGGTTTGAGAGGCAGCATCCCACAGAGGGAGGCGCTGGTTTGTGTCTGCAGGGCTGGGATCTAATCCCAGCTTTCTCATTAATTGGTTGTGTGACTTCAGGCAAGTCGCTTCACTTGTTTGTGTAATAGGTTCCGTGGTTGCCAAATAAGGGTGGTAACTTCTGTCCTCAGAGCTCAAGCAGGATGTTGTGAGAATGAAATGACTTATTAGCCATGAATTTCAGGACTGTCCAATATTCATTCAGGACATGGCCTTCTGGAAGCTAGGCTTGTGTCGAGAGCTGGGGACGCTCTGAGAAAGGGTTCCCTTAGGAAGGCCCAGGAACAGGCAAGTGGGCAATCCCATCAGACCTCACACACCTGGGCTGCCCTGTGTGACAGAGGTTTGTGGGGGGAAATCCAGGGAGGCTGGCAAGGAGGGGAGGGCTTCATGGAGGAGCTGGTACCGAAACTGAGAAGCAGGAGGGGAAAGAAATGTAAAGTCTCTGGAAACTTTATAAAGTGTGACATAAATATAGAAGTGCAATTGTTATATCCAAGCCCAGATTTCTTGCAAACTCGGTTTGTCAGACCTGAGTAAATTTGGAGAGGGTGAGGCTTTTGACATGTAGTCACTGAGGGTGCAACAATCTCTGCAGGTCTTACCACCATGTGTCGTAAAATTTCCCTTGGAGAAGGCCTATATTCTTTGATTTTATTTCTGCCTCCGGACTCTGGGCTTGCGTAGTGCAGAGTGTGTGTCTACATGCACGTGTGTGTGTGTGTGT
>SJYV01038605.1:263547-308869 GCA_006410875.1 Neotragus pygmaeus | reverse complement strand
CACGCACGCACGCACGCATCCTCCACACACACACACGTGTGCTTCCTGCACTGGTCCCCAGTGAGCTGTCGGTCAATCCTGGGCTTTCACACTGGAGACTGACATTTCCAGCTTCAGTTATTTCTGTTTCCGTGCATGTTAGGAATCTGCCCAAGACAGTAACCAGGGGGTGGACGGGCTAGCGCACAGGCCTCGGGGCTAGAGGTTCCTGGATTTCAGAAGGCCAGGTCAGGGAGGGTTTTCTCCTGGAGAGCAGGGAGAGGGTCCCAAGAGGAACCACTTGCCCCTGGACTTCTGCATCTTTGGAAGGGCTGAGAATTCTGGCTTCTGAGGACGGGGATGTGGTGACTATGTACTGAGCAGAGACTCTGAGCTGGGGCTGGGGACGTTAGCTGGGGTTCTCTTCTAAGTCATGACTTCTCTGCTCCTTATCAGCCAGGGGTGGCTGGCCAAGGCATCACCATCCAGCGGCCCACAGAGTGGTGAGGAGCAGTCTATCTGCATGCCTTCCTGGGGGTAAGGACCGGCTGCACTTCACAAGGGCACCAGCTCCTGCCTCAGGGCCTGGCCCTGTACTTCTCACGGGAGACGGACACCGAGGCCCAGAATCCAGCATCTTGGGTCTCGCTCTACCAGGGAGGGCAGGCAGGGGCCGGGGAAGGGACAAGAGAATCCAAGGGAGGTGAGTGACACAAGGCAGCTCCGGAGCGCGGGGCTCTGACCTGAGACCGGCCCTGCCTTTCAAGGATGCGCCAGCTCAAGGCTTGGGCAGGTCAGGAGGCTCCGGCAACACGCTGAAGCTGCCAGGGGCAGAGGAAACACTTGATTGTTCTGGGAAACAATAAGATAAACACAGCGAGGGACGAGGGGCGGAAGAAGCATTAAGCAGCCTCAGATGAAATCAAATCACGCAGCGGCAAAGCAATAATTCACTGGGAGCGCACAGAGCTGGGGGGCGGGGAGCATGGAGGGGTAGCAGGAGGCATTCATAAAGAATAACTAGTGTCTCCTGCCAAATTCAGAATCTCTGTTTACCCAAAGCTCTAGCAATGTTGGAGCCTCAGGATCTCCATTCAAGCCATCACACCCAGGTGACTGGCCTGGGGAGGCCCTGGCCGTGTGGGGATACAATCTAACCACTTAGGCTTTTTGAACTGGGAATGATTTAGAACCAACCTTTAGGTCCATGGGGGGCAAGGCAGCCTTCTCTAAGCTCTGAAACAGCATGCAGTGAAGACAAGGCAGATGGACATATGCCCCCCAGGGTTAACTACTACCTTGGAAAATTTCCAGGGGGCGCTGGCGGAGAGGGGTGGGGGTGGGGCAAAGGAAACTAACACATCCTGGGGCTGGATATACATAGGGCTTTTGAATGGCTTATCGCCCTTTATCAATAAGTTCAACATATTTACGGAACATCTATTGAGCATGACAACCAGTGTGCAAAAAAGCTGGAGACACAAACAGTGAAACACTCTGCGGTGGGCCTTCCCATCTTACAGCATTAGAAACAAAAGATCGAGCGCAGGATCGGGCTGCTAGGAGGGAGCCTAGCGGACCTCCAAGCCGAGGCTGCCTGACTGCAAAGCCTGCACTCAGCCTCTTTCACTCAGCCATCCCCTGGGGCCTCGGCTTTCCCTAAGTCAAACAGGAGGACAATGCCTGCCCTGGGACTAAAAATTACATCTAGAAAGTGCTGGGTGTCCCTGGAGATAAGTCCCGGCGAACAAAATAGATCATATAGCTGTCTCCTCCAGGGTGACAAAGAAGGCCACCTGCAGCTGGAAAAAGAGCAAAACAGGGCGGGTGCTGAAGAGGGTTATTACACTCTTTAATTAACTCATTCTTTTCAATGGCCTAAAATTGCCCCACATTTTATAATCTGGAACAGTAATCTCTTGCTTTCATTAACACGGAGGACGGCATTTCAGGCTGGAAAGATCGGAAGCGAGGTCTAGGCTGTGAGCATGGCTTTCTGACACTGGACTTGTGCCTGAGTGCAGGAGACTCCCTGAGACTTTAAAAGGAAAAGTCATTTTTTAAAAACGCATGTGGCATGTGTCTACCACGGTGCAGAAAATGCGCAGTAACTGAGAGAAACACATCCGTGTTGCTGTACTTCTCTTCCCATTGCTAACGGGTTAGGTCTGAGTCTTTATTGCCTCTTATCTGTGTTACTGCAATAACCTGAGAAATCTCCCTGCCTCCAGCATATTCCTGCTCTAATCTGTTCCACCAAACACTGCCAGATTAATCTTCTTAAAACACTTATTTGATCCTGCCTTTTCTGTATGCAAAATCCTTAAATTTCAGGTGTTTGTAATTTTCTTTCTCTAGCTTATCTTGGTCTCCTATTTTTTTTTTTAAATGATGAACACACACTACTTTTGGAAGATGAAATAAAGGAAATCACTGCATGTATCCATGCGAACACACACACACACACACACAAATTACCTGTAATTGTCCCAACTGAATGGAGAAGGAAATGGCAACCCACTCCAGTACTCTTGCCTAGAAAATTCCATGGATGGAGGAGCCTGGTGGGCTACAGTCCATGGTGTCATTCAGAGGTCTAACTCACATGACCTTCTCACCATTTTCCAATTCAGTTCAGTCGCTCAGTTGTGTCCAACTCTTTCCAATTCCATGGACTGCAGCACGCCAATCCTCCCTGTCCATCACCAACTCCTGGAATTTACTCAAACTCATGTCCATCAAGTTGGTGATGCCATCCAACCATCTCATCCTCCGTTGTCCACTTCTTATCCCACCTTCAGGCATTCCCAGCAATTTTTTTTTCCGTTAGGTCCCCAGGTGCTTGGGTTTTATACCTCTGCTTAAGAATTTATTTTACTTCCTAGATCCTAACTATCCTTCAAGGCCCAACCCAAACGCCACCTCTTCCATGAAGTCTACACCTGTCCCTCCTTTGAACCCCACAGCACCTAGCGTGGGGGTTAGGTACCCCGCAAGTACATAGGCACAGGTACTTGTGAACATGAGCAGTTATCTTTCCCGAGACTGCCGTCGGTCCTGGGAAGCAGACACTGTGTTCTGTGCAGCACCGTATGCCTTGGGGACTGGTGACTGTTGGGCACTAAGTAGGGCCACAGGAGCACACACTGATAGATTCTTGCTGCTGAAACAGGCAGAAGTGGAATGCAAGTCACAGCCTACGTTGATTTAATCCCCCTCATGAGAAGGAAATGGCGACCCACTCCAGTACCTTTGCCCAGAAAATCCCACGGAGGTAGGCTACAGTCCATGGGGTCGCAAAGAGTCGGACACGACTNAGGCAGAAGTGGAATGCAAGTCACAGCCTACGTTGATTTAATCCCCCTCATGAGAAGGAAATGGCGACCCACTCCAGTACCTTTGCCCAGAAAATCCCACGGAGGTAGGCTACAGTCCATGGGGTCGCAAAGAGTCGGACACGACTGAGTGACTTCACTTCACTCACATTGTTAGACAGGGCTTCCCAGGTGGCTTAGTGGCGAAGAATCTGCCTGCCAATGCAGGAGAGGCAGGTTCAGTCCCTGGGTGGGGAAGATCCCCTGGAGAAGAAAATGGCAACCCACTCCAGTATTTTTGCCCAGGAAATCCCATGGACAGAGGAGCCTCGTGGGCTACAGTCCATGGGGTCGCAAAGAGTCGGACACGACTCTTAGAGTCATTAATCTTTAGTGACTTTAGTTTAGTCACTTTAGACTGAGCGACTAAACAACAACAACACATTGTCAGAGATCATGCCAAGGACTTTACACACACCTCACGTAATCCTCACAAAGGTCTTATTATCTCATGTCATAGATGAGAAACTGAGGCACAGAGGTGTGAGTAACTTCCTCAAGGTCACGGCGCTGGCAGGCAGCAAGCCAGAACTCAACTCTCTTGGGCCTTTGTTTTCCCATCTATAGAAAAGAATGGGCAGAGAATGAGGCAATCATGTCCATATATCTACCCCACCCCCCATAACCAAATCTGGAACCTGGCACGCAAACACAGTGCTCATATTAGCACCTGTTAGAATGATCTTTTTTGGCTTCCATGGGATTGGTAAGAGCTCTTAGCAGGAGGTGTTGGAGGAGACTCCTGAGAGTCCCTTGGACTGCAAGGAGATCAAACCAGTCCATCCTATAGGAAATCAGTCCTGAATATTCATTGGAAGGACTGAAGCTGAAGCTCTAATTCTTTGGCCACCTGATGCAAAAGAGTTGACTCCCTGGAAAAGACCCTGATGCTGGGAAAGATTGAAGGCAGGAGGAGAAGGGGATGACAGAGGATGAGATGGTTGGATAGTATCACCAGCTCAATGGACATGAGTTTGAGCAAGCTCCAGGAGATGGTGAAGGACAGGGAATCCTGGCGTGCTGCAGTCCCTGCGGTCACAAAGAGTCAGACACGACTGAGCGATTGAACAGCAACGACTATAAACATGCATAGTGCTGCTCTGAAAAGAGGCACTAAGCTGGAGCTCTGCTGGCTCAGCGACAGATGGAGAGTGAGGGTTAAGGTCACGAAGACGGGGTCAGACTCGAGGTCTGAGGAACAGGGTCCAAGAAGGGAAGGGCAGTGAGGACAGAAAGCTTCTACCGCCTGAAATCCAGGGTGGCCGGCGCAGCTCAGGGCTGCCCTGTGGCCTCTGCTGTGTCTGACTTCCTGGCGGAGCCCAAGAGCAGAGTAGGCAACCGAGGGAGGGCCTAGCTCTCTTAAAAGATTCTCTTTGAATAGCTGTCATTGTCACACCTTTCCCCATCTCCTCTCCCAGGAGAGGGACCTTAATAATGAGCTGCTTCATGACAACAGACCCCTAATTAATTCATTGCTGTTCTTCAGGGGCCAGATCATTCTAATCAAGGTGGGCTGGGGATGGGGTGGGGTTTCGAGCAAGGACCGTGTCGTTTGCTTGATCCGCCATGGACTCTAGCCGCCTACCCGGGCCTCGCTGCTCAGAGACCCTTCCCGGTCACCAGTTTCTCTCGGGCTGGACACCTGCTTCTCCTCGATGCCCGCCCCCTCCTGAGCTGACACCCCACAGCTGCCAGGCGCAGCGCCAGCACGCAGCCCCTGCTGGGGCCTGAGCACCACACTGCCTGCCGCAGGTGCCAGGGGCTCACGGAGGGGGCTGGTGAAGGCGGGTACGGGCTCGGCCTTGTGCACTGCAAACCTCATACCGCCTTTTCTCTGAATAGAATATCCCGTGGGCTCCGGGGTCAGCCAGGTGCGACCACTGCCCATCTTTTCCAGCTTCCCATCCTCCCAAACCTGAGAGGGTCCCACTGCCCAGAAGCTATGAGCCCCTGGACTCTGGGCAGCCACACGCCACGGCACCCAGGGGGTGGTGGTCTCTCTGCAGCCGATGGAATTCTTCCCATGAGGATGTGAGCAGAGGACAGGGGTCAGGAAGGCAGGGGGCTGTCCTAGGGAAACTGTGAAACCAAACATAAAACTCCCCCTCAAGGCAGGTCACACTTGAAAAGAAAGAAAGTGAAGTCGCTCAGGCATGTCCAACTCTTTGCGACCACAGCTTCTCCACCCATGGGATTTTCCAGGCAAGAGTACTGGAGTGGGGTGCCATTGCCTTCTCCACACACTTGGAGATGACGGGAATTAAAGAGTGCCTGGGTCTCGTCTCTGTGAGGAGGGCAGCCTCTTCACAGGGGTTTGCTGTTTCCTCTCTGACATGTCAGGCTTCCCTCCTGACAGGTGTAGACTGTCCAGTCAGGGCTGACGTCTTAACTGGCTGGGGATGGAAGCCACACAGGGGACCCTCAGTCAAGGGAGTTAATTTTCACTTTCTTCCTCTGCAAAAATGGTAAAAAAAAAAAATACTGCCAGCATGACAAGGCTATGGTGAGGACAAATTAGATAAGGAATCTGGAAACAACCAGGACTCTGCAAAGGGCTGCACAGAGGTGAAGGCTTTCTGATTGATTTACTCTTGATCCACAGACTTGGGTGGGACAAGACTGAGGAGGAAAACTGGGCCAGGAGGGACTTCTTCAGGGGCCCGAGGCTCCCCGCTCCCCAACTCTCAGCCCTTTCCCAGGGGAACAGCTGGGGAAGGAGGCAGGGGCGGGCAGTGAGGGCAGGCGCGGCGGCGGGCGCCCTTTGTGGGACGGGAGGTTGCTGCCTGCTTTTGAAAGCGACCTCTGAGAGTGGAGGGGTGGTTTTGCCAGGGTCTCCCCAGGACCTGTGCTGGGGATGCTGAGGGGAGAGGCTGCTGGGCCCCCAAAGGATGGCTGCATTCCACTGCAGACTCTTTCTGCTCTATGAGAAAGAGGCAAGTGAGGGGGAGGCCTCCGGCTTTTCCCCACAGAGAGAAGTTTCTCAGTTGCTCCGTCTCGTCTCCCAGCCTTGTCTGTGATCCCAGGACCGTCCCTCTCCCCTCGGGGTCCCTTCATCAGCTGGCGAAGCCCCGCCTTCCGTCCTGGGCCAGGCTCTGCCTCTGCTCCCCCCACACCCTTCTTCATTCCCTGAGGTCCTACTGAGGCCACGCTTTCTCAGGCAGCTCCATTGCTGCCCTTCCTCCTTTGGGTGCCTCTTCTCTGGAGACGGGGTGTGGTCACTGCCTAAGTCCCTAGCACGTGTTGCGGGGAGGTATGAGCAAACTCGTTCTGGGCAAAGCGAGAATCAGTGTGTGGGACCTACAGGGAGGCACCCCGAGTGAGCACAGGAAGGGCTCTGGGGTAGGATAGCTAGACTCCTGAGGGTGGCTTCTGCCATGAAGGACTCAGGTAACTGTCAGCAAATCACCTCACTTCTCCAGGTCTCTTCTGCAAAGCAAGAATATTGGACTACCTGATCCCAAAGCACCTTCCAGTATTTCCACAACACTGCTATGCATAAAAGGGCTCTCATCAAAAACTTATTAATTTGCATTCCAGATTGTTAATCTGCAAAAGAAAGCAATAGAGATATGGTGTTCAGTATTCTATCCTTTGTCTTTTGTTTGTTTTTTTAAAATAAATTGGGGACAGAATGTTAAAAAAAAAAAAANATGGCATGATGTTGTATACAGAAAATTCTGAGGCATCTACAAGGACCCTTTTGCTGCTGCTGCTAAGTCGCTTCAGTCATGACCGACTCTGTGTGACCCCAGAGACAGCCCACCAGGCTCCCCCGTCCCTGGGATTCTCCAGGCAAGAACACTGGAGTGGGTTGCCATTGAGCTAATAAATGAGTTCAGACAGGTTGCAGGCTACAAGGTCAACATAAAAAAGCAATTATATTTCTATACACCAGCAATAAACAATCTGAAAAAGAAATTAAGAAGAAAAATCCTATTTATAGCAGCATCAAAAAGAACAAAATAATTTTTAAAAAATTTAATAAAAGAAGTACAAAATTTGTACTCTGATGATGTACATATGGGATATGAGAAATTAAGAACACTCATCCTAACTTCCACTAGAAATGTAAACTGATATCACCTCTCTTGACAGTTTGGCATGATAGAATAAAGCTGAATAGGTATATACTCTGAAAATCTGCAATTTTATTTCTAGGTTAACATTTGAGAATATAAATACACAAATGTGGAAGAAGTTGTGTTCATGATAACCCCAAACTGGAAACAAATGGAATATCCATCAGCATTGAGATGGTTTAATAATCATTGCATATTCAAGTAATGAAACATTGTACGGTCAACAATATGAAAAAGCATATCAAAGCCATAAAGGGTTAGTCGCTCAGTTGTGTTTTATTCTTTGCGACCCTGTGAACTGTAGCCCATTAGG
This sequence comes from Neotragus pygmaeus, assembly GCA_006410875.1. NCBI lineage: Eukaryota > Metazoa > Chordata > Mammalia > Artiodactyla > Bovidae > Neotragus > Neotragus pygmaeus. Next base: position 301,124 of record SJYV01038605.1, on the reverse strand, counting down.
CTCCTCTGTCCATGAAATTCTCCAGGCAAGAATACTGGAATGGTAGCCATTCCCTTCTTCAGGGGGTCTTCCTGAATCAGGGATCGAACCCAGGTCTCCCACATTGCAAGCAGATTCGAAGTGCCTAATGCTGATTAGAAGAATTAGATCTATGTAAGTACCATTTCTTTTTTAAAAACAAAATTAAGCAGTGTGTTTATATTCTAAAGATATATATACATTTAAGAAAACTATGCAGAAAAGCAAGAGAATGATTAACCTAAAATTCAAGATGGTGGGAGTCAGAAGGGGCACAAAACGTCTTCTGGTAAATTGGCATTATTCTGTTTCTTAATATAGACATTGGATAGTGTGATGGTTAATTTTATGTGTCAACTTGACTGGACTAAGAGTTGCACAGATAGCTTGTAAATATTATTTGGGTATGTTGTGGGAGTGTTTGCAGAAGAGATTAACATTTTACTTGATAGACTGAGTAAAGCAGTTCATCCTTGCCACTGTGAGTGTGTATCATTCCGTCTATTGAGGGCCCAAATAGAACAAAAACAGGGAAGAAGGGCTTGTGGAATCTTAGTTTGCTGGGATCAAAACCCGGGCCCATGGGAGTCTAAGTGCCAAGTCTTAACCACTGGACTGCCAGGGAATCTCCCTAATTTGCTCTTTAAAAAAAAAATTCAATCCTAGTAAAACACATATGTGAAACTTTTCATATTAACTATTTTGAAGTGTGCAGGTTAGCAGTGCTGAGTATATGCACAGGTCTCCAGAACTTTCCGTCTTGCAAAATGGAGTGATTTTTTTTTAGAGCTGTATGTCTTAAGTGTTAGCAAATAGCATCACCCTGATTTGGTGCTCTGTTTTGTTTTAGCACCTTATTATTTCTGCATATCTGAGCCAAAGCCTTTGACTATGTGGATGACAACAAACTCTGGAAAATTCTTAAAAAGATGGGAATACCAGACCACCTAACCTGCCTCTTGAGAAATCTGTCTGCAGGTCAGGGAACAACAGTTAGAACTGGACATGGAACAACAGACTGGTTCCAAATAGGGAAAGGAGTATGTCAAGGCTGNACAAGATCTTTAGTTGCAGCATGTGGGATCGAGTTCCCTGACCAGGGATCGAACCCTGGCTCCCTGCACTGGGAGCTTGGAGTCTTGGCCACTAGAGCACAGGGGAAGTCCCCACTTGGAGCTTCTTATTCTTGGCTCTGATTGGTATCCAGTGGCTCATTATCCAGGCAGAATCATTGAAGTTACAGGTGATGCCACTGAATCCATGCTCAGAACCAACAACCGCCTTTACCATCAAAGACTCTTAGGAGATCCGGCTGCTTTCACGCAAGGCCCGAGTCACAGAGATGAAGAGGATTCATTATGTGCCCTCGGGCTAGAGCCTAGGAGAAGATGCAGGAAGGTAAACAACTGATTGGAATTTAAAGCAGAATAAAGTGAGTTACAAACTATGGAAGAGGCAGTGGGTTGTGGGGGTTCAGATGTAAAGGCATTCAATTTTATTGTCATGCACGATTACAGAAAATTTTACAGAGACAATATTCATTTCAGGTGGATCTTCAGGATAAGCAAGATTGGACAAGTAGAAAAGATGGGAGGACATTTTCTAGGTCAAGGGAATTACAAGGAAATATGCAAGCCTGCAACGGGTTCCAAGAAAAGCAACTCTGGGGAGGTAGCTTGATGGGAGGGGGGAATGTGTGGAGCCACAAAGTGAAAAGTCATGGGTAGAGCCCCCAAGACCCACCCAAGAACGCCAGCAACCTTCCCTTGGATGTTCGGGGGCACGCAGGCCAGGACCACTGCAAGACTGTGGTATTCTAAGCCAGGCACACCGCGGTTTGCTCTCAGCTCTAACTATTTTAATCCTGACAGACACTAAACAAATTATCTCAAAACTCTGATCATTTTCCTAATGTATAAATTGAAGATGACACTCTTTCCTCTCAGACTGATGGCAAGTTTAAATATGTTCAGAAAGTGCCAAACAGGTGCAGATGATAGGCCCTCATTAAATGTATCCCCTTTGTTTACTTCCTTGGGTGGAATAAATTAGGAAGTATAAGCTGTGCATCAAAAAGCAATAATGTCATTCATTTTACAAATTATTGATCACCTACTATGTGTTAGGTCCTGGGCTGGGTGATGCAGGACATCCGAGATGCAAGTTCTCAAAGGGAGAACAGTACAGCTAGGGGAGATGATACACAGAGAGTCAAAAGTTAGGGACTTCTTTGGCTGTCCAATGGTTAAGAATGCGGCTACCAACACAGGGGACACGGATTCGATCCCTGGTCCAGGAAGATTCTACATGTGGTGGGGCAACTAAGCCTTGGGCCATAACTACTGAAACCCCATGCTCTAGAGCCCATGCTCTGAAACAAGAGAAGCCATCTCAATGAGAAGCCCATGCATTGCACCGCGAGAGTAGACCCCACTGCACCTAGAGAAAACCCATGTACAGTAACAAAGACACAGAGCAGCAACCCCCCCAAAAAGTCAAAGGTTAGGTAACAGTCTGAGTTAACTAACTCAGAGTCATCCTAAGCTGTCCAGACAGCTGGACAAGCATCCAGATAGTGAACACTGAGAGTGAAATACAGGTGGACAAAGGGCAGGGTGAGGTCACTGAAGGCTGGAGGGCTGGGGGGCTGGAGTGATGTCAAGGAAGAGAAGAAATGTGAGCCAGACCTCAAACACGGTTAGTATTTGGAAAAACAGAGGGGAGAAAGACTTGTGCTAAGGGGTGAGAAACCACCCATGGTGCAGTCTGGCTGGATGGTAAAAGAGGGGTCCTGGGAGGTAAGGCTGACTGGCAGGTGGAGGCCAGATTGCAAAGCTCTGGAGGTCAGGCTAGGGACTTCAATGTCCATTACAGACAATGTCTTTTCATTGTGTGCCTGAGGCCACACTATCTGATCTGCCCGCCAGATGCATTCTGATGTGTCCCCAGCCACACTTTGAATTTTTTATGCCACTTATTCTCTAGTATTTATATATTGCTTTATCTTATTTTTTTCTGTTGGATACATGTGTCATACTGTGCCCCAAGCAAGACTGTCTTTTTCACAGGAACAGGTCACATAAGGATGTCCTAACTTGGTATGACTCATTACAGCTTAAGCTGAGTCTAAGGGGATACCCATGGAGAAGCTGAGGTCATACTGTGGTGACGGTCTAGAGGAAATGCCAGTTGCTGCACGGGCACCGTAATCAGCACATTTGTTGTCTCTTCAATGTTGATCTTAATGTTCTTGCTCCTGCCTTGATGGTTTGGTCCTCCAGTTTGAGCAGTGTTTCCGTGGACTGTATTTAATGTACTCCCTATCCATTAATACAGAATCCTCAAATATAAGGGGACACTTTCCTGATAAAGGGTCTCAGGCCTTCCAGGTTCTTTTGTGTTTTTGCCTGGTTGAGCTCCCTGACTTTCCTAGTAAAAACAAACCAATCATTTAACAAGAGAACTGCCAAGTGTCCGTAACTCTCTTACCCTCTAGAAACCCTTGTCCTTTGAGATTCCCAGCTGCCCTAGTCTCAGCTTATACCCGAGGAGGAGACCAACCAGGAACCTTGGGAATTGGATGACCCAGGGCGGAAAGCAGAACTACAGAGCAAACATGGACTGCCCTGCCATTTGCTTTGGTTTAAAGAGTTACTGGGGATAGTATACTAACCTTTTGTTTTGCAGGAGCTTTACTTTCCTGGTAAATAGCTGTTTTTTTAATAGCAATTTCTTCATGTGATCAGTTGAACAAAGTCTTAAAATAGACCTGACTCTCTTATCTGTGGATCGGCCAAGATGGCAACAGGGACACCAGGGTCACTGGTCCCATTCTCCTGCTAGAACAATGGCCAATCAGGAGTGCATGGGTTCCGCATCTACGCAGGGCACAGCTGTTCCTTCATCTCACTGCCTCCTGAAGCCGTAGTCTTCCATAGCCGTGATCATCACCAAGTGGTAGAGTCCTCAGATGAGTGTTTGCTGCCCCAGACACTACTAGAGACCCTTACCATGATGCATGCTCATGAATTTCTCTGGAGTAGATTACTTTGGTTCTACAGACACTTCTTAAACTTGGTTTTCCATGAAACAAGGGCAGCTAAACTGGGGTGTGGGTGGATAGGGGACCAGAAAGGCCATTCTAGTTGTTCCTGTAAGGAGCAATGACAAAATCTCCCCTTCCCAACTGGAGCTCATTTATGCCATTGGGAGGTCAGGGGGTGGCGGGGAGGGGTGGGGGCAGGCCTGCAGCTGGTTGCTTGAGTGGGTCAGAGCCTAGCACCCAAGGCCCAACAAATAGTGACTAACCTCAGCCCACTTTTTCTTTCTTCCTTTCCTTATATGTATCTTCACTGGACAACACCAGCTTTTTGTGAACACCACCGAGCCACGTACACACGCGTGCCCATGCCAGTTCTCGCCTCTGGTCTATGCTTTCTATGTTTGCACCACGTTTCTCCCCAACAAGTCCTTCCCTCTCCACTGTATCCATTCAAATCTTTCCCATCCTTTAAGATCCGACACAAACCTGCTCAATGTGATCCATGAGCTTTATTTTGGAGCCTTGAAAATGAGCCTGTCTAAACTAACATTGTGGCCTTGGGATGCATTTCTCTTCCATTTAGTGGCTGACCAAGGGAGTCTGGGGACTTCCCCTGATAGTTCAGTTGGTAAAGAATCTGCCTGCAATGCAGGAGACCCTGGTTCAATTCCTAGGTCGGGAAGATCTGCTGGAGAAGGGATAGGCTATCCACTCCAGTATTCTTTGGTTTCCCTGGTGGCTCAGCTGGTAAAAAATCTGCCTGCAATGTGGGAAACCTGGGTTCGATCCCTGGGTTGGGAAATCCCCTGGAGAAGGTAATGGCAACCCACTCCAGTACTCTGGCCTGGAAAACCCCATGGATGGAGGAGCTGGTAGGCTGCAGTCCATGGGGTCCCAAAAAGTCGGACACAACTGAGCAACTTCACTCACTCACAAGGAAGTCTGAGTTTAGCCTCTTTGGTGTTTAGTTAGAAGAAGTCAAATTAGTAAGTATTAAATGAGCATCTGCTCAGTACACTTCTCTCTGCTGGATCCTGGTAATGGGACCTGAGGTTTCTGCTTCTGGAGAAGAGAGCCAAGAAGCCTAGTTGTTTTCTCAGCCCTAATGGGAAGTGGCCATGATAGCTAAGAGCAGTAGCCACAGGCTATTCACAGCAAGAAAAAAAAGAAAGAAAAAAAAAAAAAAAAAAAAACAGGGAAGGAGTTCCAAGGGGTCAGAAGCAAGAATGAAGGACTTCAGCTTCCAAGAGCACAAACTGGTTGGTTCTCAAACTGGGTGGCCTGAGGTGACTCAGATGACCAATTATGCAGAACCAGATGAGATCTCCAAGTGAGGGGAGTCAGCTCCAAACTCCTTCCAGGGAGCAGTCAAACCTTCAGCAGTCATGGAACCAAGTCAGCAGAAGTTCCTGAGAAGAGCTAAATTTATCCAGGTTGCTGGAGGTACTTGCGGGTATGAACTTCAGGGAAAGAAATACAAATGAGGAACTACTTATATGCCAGGAAGAGAGACCAGAAAAGATGGTACCCACGGCTGTGAGTCACAGCAGCAAAAAAGGGAAATCTCATCAATGCTGACCAGTAGCAGCAGCTTAGCTGTGTGAATTACAATGTGTGTGTGGTGGGGATGGGAGAGATTCTCTTCAATTGAGGCACTTGAGCCATCCTGGGAATTTAAAGATGATGGAAAACAAGGAATCTTATCAAGCTTCCACTGCCTCTAATGATAGAAATGCAATGCTTTCTCAAAGGACAGAGTGAACAGCTGAGAGTTACCAAAGCATGTTGGCTCATACCCAATGACTGATGCATGCAATGCTCAGGATGCAACAGGTTGTTGACATGATGGTAACATCCTGAGATTGTTGACTATCTGGAAAATGAATCTAAATTGCAAGGAGTTGGAGGGAAGCCAAGATTATTAAGGGTTGTCTTTTAAGGGGAAATGAACAGAAGGACGTAGGAGGTAAAGGAGCACTGGTTCAGTTCAGTTCAGTTCAGTGTCTTTCTGTAACTACTATATCACTAGATCCCTTGAGGTAAGTGCCACTCCTATTTTCAGATGAAAAAACCAAGACCCATGGAGTTTACATAAATCTCACAAGGCCATACTGATCTATTATTAAAGTCAGGGTTAAAACTTAGGCTGCAATTCTCCAAAACCTGGGCTCTTTCTTCTCCACTGCAGTGTTTTCCAGCTCTCTCAATTCCCTTTGGGTATGAAGGCCCAGCCAGGGAGAGCCTCCAGGGAGGGCCTATGTACTTAGGACACGGGAGAGGAGATCTGGAACTTCTTGCTCGGAAAATCTCCTGGATCTTGGCTTAATCAAAAACTAACAACCAATATCCCTTAACACTTTCCTACTTAGAATCCCTATTTTTTCTAAAAGGACATTTCTCTGAGAAATATACTTAACTAGGTGAAAGGTGCATGTCTAGGCCTTTTCCCCTTTGCTTTCAGCATATGATAACCTTTCTGGTCATGTCCAGTCTCCTTGGTCCTTGTCCTCATCACAGAGCAAGCACATGTTTACGCAACCTTTATACCACATGGCTCTGAGCAGCACATGCTCTGATCTGGACCAGGCCTATCTGGCCGAGGGGTGATGGCCTTCCACTGACCCTTCCAGGAAACACCTGTCCTCCCCGGCTTTCCCTGGGGCCCATGCTAGAGGCAGCAGTGCGAGAATGGGGGCAGAGTGGGCTGAAGCTTACTGCTCCACAGGAAGTCCAGAACTGGTTCCACTGACTGCTCCAGGACGAACCTGGAGAAGTCTGAATGTCTTTGTTCACTCTTAAATCCTCCCAATTCCTTCCTTCCTTCTATCATTTCAAGCCTTGGCTACTTATGACACAAATTTAACACTCAGGAGGAAAACAAGCAACAAGTTACGGCATGTAAGACATATAAGAACCCACACTCAGAGACAGGTGTAGGCTCCAGGCACTCCTTGTTTAATCCTTTACTCTTTCTGTCCTCGGGCTGGTTGTTCCTTGGGATCCTGTCCTGGGCATCTTCTCTCTTCAGTGTTCTCATTCTCCCCAGGCAATCTCATTCTTCAGCGTGACAGTGATCGCCACCTAACTTGTCGATGACTCTGAAATCTCTCACCTCAAACCCTAGCATCCACCTGTCCACTAGCCACCTCTATCTGGAAACCACTCAGGACACAGTGAGTGCTCAATAAGTCATTGTTGAATGAATGGACCGCTTAAACCCTAAAAGCTGGCAGTTCAGGCAGAGAGATAAGCTTCTGATTTGTTGGGTTTTTATAGCTCTCCTTTTGTTGTTGTTGCTCTGTGAGGCAGTTTGGAGTAGCAGAAAGATCACAAGCTTTAGAATTACAATCTTATTCAGATCCCGACCATGCTCTACAATCTGTATCTATTTATCTTTCTGAAGGCTACAAGTCAAACTCTGAGATAGGCAGTATGGAGTCTCATCCAGGGTTCTGGATCTTGTTCTCAAACAAGATTGTTCTCTGGGTAGCTTTGGACAATCTCTGCCTCTGAGTCTCCAGGGATAGCTGAGTTGGATGATTTTTAAGTTCCTTTATAACACTTAACTTTTCAGTGTGAAGCATTCTAACACCTCGGGTAGAGTGTTTTTTTCTGACTGGCAACCTGACAGTTTTTACTCGAAAAGGCTACTATAAATTTCAGCAACTTGGCATATTTCATTCTGTTTTCTCTACCTTTGCCAGGATATCTCGGAAAGAGGCTGAGAACCAGTTGTTGGCTTCAATACTGTTCAACATTCAGTCTTCTGTCATAGTAGCTGTACATGGAGCAGGCTTAAAGATGAAGGTAAAAATATCTCTTCCCACACAGACAGCTATTTTTGTCTAACTCATCCACTTTCCTTCTTCCCAAAACGAGGACTGGCCGAAGCAGCTGTTGCCTAAGCACACTGGGCAAGTGTTTGCATGGGGGACTGTACATGAAGCTGTAACTCCAGGCTGGTAACTGTTTTAAGATACCAGATGCACAACTGATGCACCTAAGTGAGTCATTATCTTTCCAAGCACTCATCTTGGTAGGTGCACAGTTATTCTAAAACTGTCTTAGGGCTACTATTTATTTCCAATAGTAATTTAAAATTTAATCAAAGCAACATAGGCAGACCCTGAGTTGAAACGAGTCAAACATGCTAGGTACTTATCAACCCAGTAGTTTAGTGGCCTCCTGACTACCTCCCCCACATCTGGCTCCCTAGAGGCAATTGCATTCAAGTCTTTCAGCTCTTTCTTATGATATGTGCTTCTTAATTTTAATATAATACACTAATTCTGCTGTCACTTGATTAATGATTTATTTTTAAAAATTTACTGTAAATGAGGTATTAGATCTCTCATACCCTCTTTTCTTTATCTAGTGTGTCCAATTCTTCCAACAAAGAATTAAAAACAATATTCAGGGTTTAGGTTATTATCATCACTGAAAGATTGTGCATGCCAAGCCTAAGGACTATGATTTCAACTTTTTGCTTTTTCAGGTAACTCATTATAGCCTACTTCCTCCTCCTCTTCTTCCTCTTTCCTCCTCCACTTCCTCTTCCTCTCCTCCTTCTTCAGTTATATTTGTATCTATGGCTAAATTTCCCTACACCATTTAACATTCACTATACATAAATTTCCACGTGGTCAAACCAGGTGTCAGTGGAGGATGGAGATAATTCCACATTCATCTTGAAGCCTGCCATGTGTCTAACTTCATTTTTTCCTGTAGCTCTTCCTCCAGGAGTCTCTGTCCTCCAGCTCCTCTTTGGGCTTGTTTCCAGGCTCACTGCAAAATTGACCACAAGGGAATTTCTTCGTAGTCATTCCCAAAATTCCCTTCATCTTTCTCTTCTGTTGCATCTTCTGTTTCCTGGATCCCATCCCTTTACCCTTCTTGGTTTACACCCTCCTTTTGGTGGGGCACATTCACCAAGAATTCTTATGTATAGGAATTCTATAAGCAGTGCTTTGAAATCATGCTCATATGAAAATGTCTATTCTATGCTCACATTTAACTAAGACCTTTAGTTGGGAGTAGTTGAAAATAATTTTCCTTCAAAATTTTTTTTTGTCTACTAGCTTAGTCTAATGCTGATGTTGAGAAGTTTATTGTTATTCTTATTTCCCATTTCTTTGTTTGTAACTTTTTTACACAGATGCTTTTGTTTATTCCTCCATTTCTTATAATACATCTTTGATAATTTCTTCTCTATTAGTTTTCCTTTTTTTTTTTTTTTTCTTTCTGGAACTATAATTGTTCAGAAAAAATAACTGCCTGGATTGATTCCCTAACTTAAAAAAAAAATCTTTTTATCCATCACTGTACTCTTTTTACACTTTTTCTCTTACCTTTTGGAAGTTGATTTTCTTTTTTTGTTGTTTTTACATTTTCCAGTGAGTTTACTGTATCTTTAGTTCTCAAGCACTTTTTCTTATTTTCATGATTTTTTTTTTTTGCTGTTGTTTTTGCATCTTAATCTTGTTTCATGGATATAAACTTTCCCTCACCTCTCTGAAGGCACTGATTGTATATTCATGGTAATTTTCTGCTTTCTGCACTGCCTCTGCTTCTCCAAGTTGCTTTATTACTGTTGTTATCTTTATCTTTCATGTTGGAGGACTTCCTTAAGGAACTGATTGTCTGCTCTTATTTAAGAGTGAAGTTTGTCAATTGGTAAGAGGAGAATAAAAAAGTTGGCTTAAAGCTCAACATTCAGAAAACTGAGATCATGGCATCCAGTCCCATCACTTCATGGGAAATAGATAGGGAAACAGTGGAAACAGTGTCAGACTTTATTTTGGGGGGTTCCAAAATCACTGCAGATGGTGATTGCAGTCATGAAATTAAAAGGCGCTTACTCCTTGGAAGAAAAGTTATGACCAATATAGATAGCATATTCAAAAGCAGAGACATTACTTTGCTGACTAAGGTCTGTCTAGTCAAGGCTATGGTTTTTCCAGTGGTCATGTATGGAAGTGAGAGTTGGACTGTGAAGAAGGCTGAGTGCTGAAGAATTGATGCTTTTGAACTGTGGTGTTGGANAGGTAGAGAACTTCTCAAAGTTATTTTAGAGGAAAGGCTACTCACGGGGGCACATATAATGCCAAGTGCAGAAGGTGGCTTGCGTGAAATATCCTGCCAAGGACTTGATGAATCTGAGATTGCCGCTTTCATCAATGCAAAGACACTAGGTTTTAGTTCCCTCTTGCAACTAGAAGAACAGAAGAGTGTGGTATCAGGTAGCAGCTTGAGTCTCCTAGTCTATTGTAATCAACACAAATGCAATTTTCAGGGCTTGATCTTCAAAATCCTTCATTTCTAAATATGTGCATGCATCAGTGTGCATGTGTGTGTGAATCTTATGTTCTGAAACCAGGATTTCATTATGGATACAAAAGCAAATATGTACATACTACAGTTCATTAAGTGACACATTTCTAGCAGTAAACAGCAAAAATGCATCCATTTTCACATTGGGTTTTTACTCAGTCTATATTAGCATGTTTTCTAGAACTTTATAAGCTTTTCGGCTCCCCTGAAAGTAAATTTTGAAGGTTGAGGAATTACACTTGTTTCCCACAACTAGATGACCAAAATATTCTTGAGGAACAGCAAGAATGAAGGCACAACTGGAGATATTGAAATTATTTCTATAAATTGTAAAAGAGGCAATCAACTGATGTGAACTTTCTTTGACTTCTTTCTCAATGAACCACGGACAAACGCAAGATTGTTCAGGCACATTGACTTTTTCCTTCAAACCAAGAAAAAATAATTTTATAGTTTTCATATCTACTTTTTGCACTATAAACCTCTCCCTGGGGACAAGCAGTGGAGTGACCTCATACCTCTCTATCCTCTTTTCAATTTTACTGTAATGGTGTAAGCTGTACTTAACTTCCCTCAGGACCATGTGCATGCCGAACACACTTTCTAAAAACTTGTGAATACTTGAATCGTCCACATCAAAAACAAGAAAACAATCATTTCTTGAAATTACACCAAGATGTAAAGCATCAAATAAAGATTGTTTGGCTTAATCATACACTGATATAGTAATTCAGAAAATATTTACTGAGCCACTATGACCACTTGCTAAGTAATGTTTTGAAAACCTGTCACAGCAAGGATAAGCTAAAAAATTTCTTGATCTGCTGCCCTCAGAGAGCNCAGGCGTGCTGCAATTCATGGGGCTGCAAAGAGTTGGACACGACTGAGCGACGGAACTGAATTGAGGCTACATTTTATGGTCATCAAGTGACAAGCGGGCTTTTTCACACACAGCTGGTCATATTCAGAACGCAGAAAATTCAGATGCTTGAAATAAGGGTCACTGAAGTAGCATGGTATAAGTTCAGTGCTTTCCCCTTTTATTTAGGGTGACTTTTCTTTCTCTCATTCTTAAACTTTAGAAATCATCAAAGGGATTAATAAGTGATTATCCTTTTGAGGTCATTTCAAATGCTGTCCTAAACTTGAAACTGGATGCAAGGTTGGAACTGCAGCTCACTGAGCCTGAAGAGCACCCTCTCTGGCGATGGGCACAAACAATGGAAAAGATGAAATGAAAGGTGATTTGGATGTTACGACTACCCAGGGAACTGAGATTGAAGCAACTGTGCCAAGCAAAAGTGGACTATATAGATATAAAATCGTATTGTTACATGACCTTTCTGTTTAACTTTCAAGTGAGAAGCACACTGCAATATCACTATAGGATCATTGCTGTTGACCAGGAAGCTGTCTGCAAGAAGACAGTCAAATGAGAATGGAGAAATTACAGATACCACTGTTTTCAATTAAAATTTCTTCTTCCTGTTCTGAAAATAAGTTTTCATATTTTAAAGGAAAAGTGCCAGATCTGTGCTCCCTCAATTCCAGCTATGGCACGCCATGCACATGCATCAAGTCCATCCTGGAACCCAAGGGAAATGCTTTGCTCTCTTTCATCTAACCAATCATTTATTCATCCAACCATTGATTTTCATCCTATATACCTGTCAAGACCAAACCTGAGAAGCTTTGCTTAATTATTTCATTCTACTTATTTCTTCCTTTCCTGAATACCTGTAACATAGCTATTGGCCTCACGCATTCTAGCATGTAGTGATTCATGCATGACTTGGGTTGTCCTCAGGGGCAGTCACAAACACAAATGACTCCCAAGCGCTAGGCAGATAATGTAAATGAAGTCTTCTCCATGAGTCAGCTAATAAAGAGTTCTAAGCAAGGGAGGGAACTAGAGAGTGGATGTTCTCAGTAAGGGGCAGTCACACCTTCACTCCAGTCAACCACTGCCTGGCAGTAATGCAGGTTAAGGGTCATATATCTTCTAGTTTTTTGAGAGAAGCCAGATATCTGGCTTTGTATGTGATCTTTTAAAATGACGGTTCAATTTTACAAAAACACTATGTAGGACAAATAGAACACGTTCTTCACACAATAGGTTTACAGCCTCTGACATAAGTTTTCTCTCTCAAGAAGGCGATGAACTTCTTGAGCTCATTGTTTCTGAATCCCCCACAGAAGCGCATGCAGTAACAAACATGTGCAACAAATGCCTGACAAATGACTGTCCAGCTTTGCAAAATAACACATTCAAGCCAAGTAAAATCATTGCCTCAGCTGATGCTCTGTAGGCTATAGGTGATGAAAAGAAGTCTTCCCCTAAAAATTCATTTATGTATCCAAGCTTCCCACTCTGCCCCTGAGTCTGGTGGGTCTTGATGTATTTGTCTGGCAGGTATAAATATGGTTTTAATAGGTTCTCTGGCATCTTTTCATAAAATTCTGTCTCAACCTCAACCTTCCATTTTTCTATAGCCACCACTCATAGGGTAAACTCATTACCTCTTTCCTATCATTTCATTCGCTTCTCACACATCCTTCCACATAAACCACTCCTTAGGAATCACCCTCAATAATAAGGCCAACAGTGACCTCTTTTTATTTTCATTGGAGTATAATTGCTTTACAATGTTGTGTTACTTTCTACTGTACAACAAAGTGAATCAACTGTATGTATACATATATCCTTTCCCTCTTGGACCTCGCTTCCACCACCCTCCCCCGCCCCAGGTCATCACAGAGCACCGAGTGGAGCTCCCTGTGCTATACAGCAGGTTCCCACTAGCTGTCTGTTTTACACATGGTAGTGTGTACATGTCAACCCTTATCTCCCACCGTCCCCTCTGTCTGTTCGCTATGTCTGCCTTGCTGTTCCTGTCCTGCTAATTGGTTCATCAGTACCATTTTTCTAGATTCCACCTATATATTAATATACGATATTTGTTCTTCTCTTTCTTACTTCACTCTGTATGACAGACTCTAGGTCTATCCACATCTCCACAAATGACCCAATTTCACTTTCCTTCAATTTCCTTTTTATGTCTAAGTAACATCCCATTGTATATATGTATCACACACAATGGTACAGCGTAGAAAGCCCAGAGATAAATCCACCTATGACACCTATGGTCACTAATTTATGATAAAGAAGGAAAGAATATACATGGAGAAAAGACAATCTCTTCAATAAGCAGTGCTGGGATAACTGGATAGCTACACACAAAAGAATGAAATCAGAACTGTCTGACACTATTCACAAAAACAAACTTTAAATGGATTAAAGACCTAAATGTAAGACCACACACTATAAAACTCAGAGAGGAAAACATAATGAAAAACACTCTGACATAAATTATAACAAGATCTTTTTTGACCTACCTCCCAGAGTAATGAAAATTAAAAAACGGGACCTAATTAAACAGGAAGCTCTTTGCTGTTACATGTAGTGATGCTAATCAGTGATTTCATCCTCCTATCTGACTTGCAACAGGCTATAGCATTTGATGCTATTGCTTATTTCCTACTTCTTGAATCTATTTTGTTCCCTAGCCTTTTGAGGCTCTACTGCCTCCTGAATTTTCTTTCATCTTCCTAGATATTCCTCATTAGACTCCTATTCCTGCGCAATTCCTAAAATGCCAATTTCTTGCAGGTTTTATTCCAGGCTTTCTTCCCTCTCCCTCCACACATTCACCCTGAATGACCTTACCCTCTCCCATGACTCTGCCCCAACCTCTGCCCCATGAGTGCTGATGACGCCCAGTTCTACCATCTCCGCTCCAGACTCATCTAATCAGCTGCCTTCTGGCAGTGTCTGTCTCCATTGATACTTCACACTCACAAGTCCAAGGCTGAGCTCATCAGCCCCACTCTGCCCCTGCTTCTTCTCTTCCAGCTTCACTGTTCTTTGTGAGAGGCGTGCCATCCACCTAGTGGCCCAAACTATGAATTTCGCAACTTTCTCCCGTATTGGCTTGTCCAACAACCACGAAAAGGTACGTGCTTGAAATACCAAGAAAACAGGGTGCCAAAGAATTATTTGGAAAGTGTTCAGTGCTTTTAAAAAAGTGTCAAGTAAGCCATTCTAGAATAAAACAAACTTCTTGAAATTCCTTACACTTACTTTAAAAACATTTTTAGTTAATTTTTATTGAAGTATAGTTGCTTTTCTGGTGGTTCAGTGGTAAAGAATCCATGGAGGAGGATTCTCCAATGCAGGAGACAGATGTGGGTTCTATCCTTGGGTCAGGAAGCTCCCCTGGAGAAGGGAATAGTAACCCACTCCAGTACTCTTGCCTGGAGAATCCCATGGATGGAGGAGCCTGGTGGGCTGCAGTCCATGGGATCCCGAAGAGTCAGACACGACTGAGCGACTTCACTTTCACTTTTCACTCTCATCCCTTGGAGAAGGAAACGGCAACCCACTCCAATGTTCTTGCCTGGAGAATCCCAGGGACAGAAGAACCTGGTAGGCTGCCATCTCTGGGGTCGCACAGAGCTGGACATGACTGAAGTGACTTAGCAGCAGCAGCAACCACTAAATAACAACAGAACAGTTGCTTTCAATGTTGTGTGTGGCTTTACAATGCTGTCTTAGTTTCTGCTGTACAACAAAGTGAATCAGCTATATGTATACATATATCTCCTTCTTTTTTGAATTTCCTTTCCATTTAGGTTACCACAGAGCACTGAATAGGGTTCTCTGAGCTATATCAGTTCTCATTAGTTATTTATTTTATGTTGCTGTTGTTTAGTCGCTAAGTCATGTCTGATTCCCATGGACCACAGCCTGCCAATCTCCTCCATTCATGAGATTTCTCAGGCAAGAGTACTGGAGTGGGTTGCCATTTCCTTATCTGGAGGACTTTCCTGACCTAGGGATCAAACCCACATCTCCTGCATTGGCAGGTGGATTCTTTACCACTGAGCCACCTGGGAAGCCCAGCTACTTTATACACAGTATCAATAGTGTATATATGTCAATCCCAATCTCCCAATTTATCCCAACTCTCCTTCCCCTCTTCCTTGTTGTTGTTTAGTCGCTAAATTCTGTTCAACTCTTTGAGAACCTATGGACTATAGTCTGCCAAGCTCTGTGATGTGATTTCCCAGGCAAGAATACTGGAATGGGTAGTCCTTTCCTTCTCCATACCACTTCCTTACACCTACTTTATTTTGAATGATGTATACAGGAGGCTGGATGGGCATAATCTTTTCAGGGCTGAGAACCAGTACATTCTCACTATAACCATAGTCATCCTCAGCCATCCCCTCTCCTCAGTCATCCCCTCTCCTCAGCCATTTCTCTACACCCAATTGGTTCCTAAGCCCTGTTTAGAGGTGAGTAATGCTCACCTCATTGACAACAGCTGAGCCAACTCTAATGGGATCTTGGGGTCTTTGCTGTCTGCTATGCAGATTCTTAGAGCAGCCTCTTAATTGGCTCTTCCTTCCCATCCATCCTTCACAGAGGAAATATCTGCTTCCTGTACATCACTCTCTTGTCAAAAATCTGTTCATTGCCATTTAGTAATTTCAAGGAAGTCCCAACTACTTAGCCTGGTCGTCATGGCCCTGCACACCTTTTTGCCCTGCACTTGGCCTCCTCAATTCCATGCCCTGCTTCATCTCTAGCCTTGGCCCTCAATAGTCCATGTTTATTCAACCCCTGCTCCCCACCATGTCCCCGAACCTGAGAAAATGGTCTGCAAAAGAATGAAAAAAAAAAATCAGAAAACTTTAAACCTCTAGTCTCCAGAAAAGAAACGGCCCAGGTCCCTCCACCTCTTAAAAGTTTCTAAAGGAGAAATGAGCAGACACAGAGATAGACCTCAGCTAGGAAATTTCCTTGGGATTGTCTTTTGGGCACAGCTTTTGCTCATCAAATGCAGGTAGATGGGTTATTGGGGCTACACGCAGAAGAGGGTCATTGTCTTCTTTCTCTCAATGCCCCGCTCAGTGTGAGTATCTTCACGTCACCAGCCACGAGCCAGCCTCTCAGCTGATTGAACTCGTGTCTGCTGTAAACAGGGCTGGGCAGGACACTCCGTGCGCCTCCGGCTGGGGCTCAGCCTTGGCCGGGGAGGATGGCATTACTCACTTGGAGCCCCATCCTCGCCTCCCCGCAACACTGTTTGCCCATTTTTACCAGGGACCTAAAATGGGGATGGAGGGGGAGGTGGGAGAACACAGAGGAGCGGGGCTGTTTGTTCTCTTCTTGGTGTTAACAATACAACATCTGTTCCCCAGCCTGGCAGCTGGACCAAAGTGAAATGATGGAGCATTTGTTGGCCTCTGGATCAGGGGGTGGAGTGGGAGAAGGCAGGAGGGAGGGGTGCACTGAGGGCTGAAGTCTCCCTGAACAATAACAATGGCAACACTAATGAGAACATCTTCAGTACTACTTGGCAGGCAGGTCTGTGGAACACACAGAGCTGAGTAACTTGTTCTGGCTGATCCACATAGTATAACTAATGCACCTAAGAGTGATCTGTGTGCCTTTTAAAAAGAATCACCCAATTAAAATGATAGGGTTTAGATGGTAAATATCTGTTTCGGCTTGTGTACTCTGATAGAAAACGTCTTTGTTAGTATCTAAGAGTGAGGCTAAAGGAGGTGAGGCTGAGAGAGGTGGAAAGTGAAGAAGGAGAATGAGCGTTGGAGGGAGAGAAGCAAGGGGGAATGAAGGACCCACAGCCTTCAGGCTTCTTTCCTCCCTTCCTCCTGTTCCTTCTAGTTCTCTGATGCCGAACGCTGCTCGGGCAGTGGGCCTCGTCTCTCTTCCCTCCACACTCGCCCTTAAGAGTTTTCATCCAGTCTAGTGACTATGGTCTTTGTTAGTTAAGCCGCTCGGTCGTGTCCGAATTTTTGCGACCCCATGGACTCTAGCCCACCAGGCTTCTCCATCCATGGGATTCTCCAGGCAAGAATACTGGAGTGGGTTGCCATTTCCTTCTCCAGGGGATCTTCCTGACCCAGGGATCGAACCCAGGTCTCCCGTATTAGAGGCAGACACGTTAACCTCTGAGCCATGGTCTTTGTAGAAAGTGAAAGTCGCTCAGTCATGTTTGCCTCTTTGGGACCCCATGGACTGTAGCCCACCAGGCTTCCCCGTCCATGGGACTCTCCAGGCAAGAATACTGGAGTGGGTAGCGATTCCCTTCTCCAGAGGATCTTCCCAACCCAGGGATCGAACCCAGGTCTCCAACATCACAAGCAGATTACTTACCATCTAAATACTGACCCATTCCCAATTTATACCTCTGGCACCGACATGCTTTCCAGCCTCATATATCCGACTGCCTGTGTGTCACCTCTAATTGGATATCTAAGGCAGAGGTCCCCAACCTTTTTGGCACCAGGGATCAGCTTCCTGGAAGACAGTTTTTCCATGGATGTTGGAGGATGATCTACGGGATTATTCAAGTGCTCCTATGAGAATCTAATGCCATCCCTAATCTGACAGGAGGCAGAGCTCAGGCGGTAACACGAGTGATGGGGAGCGGTTGTAAATACAGATGAAACTTATCTCACTTGCCTGCCACTCACCTCCAGCTGTGTGGTCAGTTCCTAACATGCCACAGGTTTGTGGCCTGGGTGTGGGGGACCCCTGACCTAAGGCATATCCAGCCAAGTATCCCACAGTGAGATTCTGACAGCCTCCATCTCCAGACTTTCTCTCCCACAGCCTATCTTCCTCTCTCAGTGAATGGCAACTTCACCCTTCCTTGACACTCCTCTTCCTCTTACATCCCACAAAAAATCTATTAGAAAAGCCTGTTAACTTGACCTTCAAAATGGAACCCAGAACCCAATCACTTCTCCCCATTTCAACCACTGTCCCTGGGATCCAGGTTATCATTAGCTCTTATCCAGTTCATGACAATAGTCTCCTGATGGCTCCTCTTCTGCTTATGACTTCCTTTCCCAGTTCATCCAATCTATTCTCAATGCAGCAGTCAGAGTGCTCCTATTAAACTGTAGTTTAGATCGGGTCACACTTTCTCTCAAATTCCACCAGATCCTCTTCATACTCATGGAAGCCAAAGTTCCTACAATAGCCTGCAAGGTTCTCTGTGACTTATGCTGTTAACTCTGCCTGGAACATGCCAGGCACACTTCCAGGACTCTTCCTGAACTGCTCGTCTCTCTGATCTTTGCTTATCTTACACTCTCATTTTTAGGTCTCTATCTCAGCATCTCCTAATCTCCTTTCTTAGTTTATTTTTCTCTATAACACTTGCCTCATCTAACAAGTTATATCTCCACTTATTTATTTTGCTTGTTGCTTGTTCCCAAAGATGATGCAAGTGGCACAAGACTACAAGACAGGTGCCACCCAGAACCACAGTCAGCCCCCATTCCAGGTGTAACAGGGGTTTTGGTTTTGTTGAAAAGAAGAATAATGTTCTGTATTTAGTTTCTGGTTCATGATGATGTTCAACATTTTTGCTTTCGACATTTTTTCTGTGTGGGGGGTCAGAATTAGAAAAATTCATCAGCAGACTGAACAGACACACATAATTAATACCTTCACCACAATCAGGATATGAAAATCATGTCTGCAAGATTCTTTTCATTGGGTTTTTATCATCATATTTTTTGTAGCCTTTTATTATTTCTTTCTTCTTAAATTTCCATCTCAACTTCATTGCAGTGTATAAGCTAATATTAAGAGGTATCAATATTAATCTTGCAGTACTGAATCCATCTTCTTTTCCATCCATAGATCAGGAGAAATAGGAAAAGTGCTGAACTCCCATCTTTGCTAGTCAAAGCAAATATAAAACTTCTTGGTTCCATGTGAAAGGCTGACAGACCTCTGAGTTATAGATCTTATATCTTTAAAGCTCTTTTGACAGTGGCAGGAAGTAATACTTGAAAGTGGAGGTAATAAAGTGGAGAGTCCTTTAAATTAGTGACAGTTTCAAATCAAATGAAATTAACAGTTAAAAGACTCAGGTAGGAGACCATTTTGATGTTCCAGATTTATTCTGCTTCCATTGTTTTAAAAAATCAGAAATCTTAGGATGGCTAAAATGGCTTCTCTAAGTGTTCTTTAAAAATATTTCTGGCATTTTGTGAAGAGAAAGTGTAAGTTTATTGCAGCTAAGGGATGTCAAAGATTCATCTAAATTTGATTGCCAAATGAAAGTCTGTCAAGTATTTGAAGACTCGTGTTATGTCTCACGGAGGTCTACAGTTTTTTTGGGTAGATAAATTAGCCTCCTTCAACTATTTCTTATATGACAGGGCTGCTCCATTCTGGGTATTTTTGTCTAGCTGTCATTCAGTGTGGTTGTCAATCTGGAAGTGTGATACCCAGAACTGGACTTACCACTTCAGATGTGGACTGACCTGAACATGAGAGACTGGTATTTCTACAGTCCCTCTTCGGAAATTTTTTACTTCTTTTCATCCTACCTGCATCAACATTCGTTTGTCACCCACATCACAGTACTGATTCACGATACCTTGTAGTCAACTCAAACCTCTAAAGTTATCTGTTATTATTTCTTTCTCTTGGATAAGAGTAACTTTAAAAACTTTTTATTTTGAAATAATGATTTATTTCAGGAAATTGCAAAGATAATACAAAGAGATCTCAAGCACCACTCTTCCANCAGAACCACAGTCAGCCCCCATTCCAGGTGTAACAGGGGTTTTGGTTTTGTTGAAAAGAAGAATAATGTTCTGTATTTAGTTTCTGGTTCATGATGATGTTCAACATTTTTGCTTTCGACATTTTTTCTGTGTGGGGGGTCAGAATTAGAAAAATTCATCAGCAGACTGAACAGACACACATAATTAATACCTTCACCACAATCAGGATATGAAAATCATGTCTGCAAGATTCTTTTCATTGGGTTTTTATCATCATATTTTTTGTAGCCTTTTATTATTTCTTTCTTCTTAAATTTCCATCTCAACTTCATTGCAGTGTATAAGCTAATATTAAGAGGTATCAATATTAATCTTGCAGTACTGAATCCATCTTCTTTTCCATCCATAGATCAGGAGAAATAGGAAAAGTGCTGAACTCCCATCTTTGCTAGTCAAAGCAAATATAAAACTTCTTGGTTCCATGTGAAAGGCTGACAGACCTCTGAGTTATAGATCTTATATCTTTAAAGCTCTTTTGACAGTGGCAGGAAGTAATACTTGAAAGTGGAGGTAATAAAGTGGAGAGTCCTTTAAATTAGTGACAGTTTCAAATCAAATGAAATTAACAGTTAAAAGACTCAGGTAGGAGACCATTTTGATGTTCCAGATTTATTCTGCTTCCATTGTTTTAAAAAATCAGAAATCTTAGGATGGCTAAAATGGCTTCTCTAAGTGTTCTTTAAAAATATTTCTGGCATTTTGTGAAGAGAAAGTGTAAGTTTATTGCAGCTAAGGGATGTCAAAGATTCATCTAAATTTGATTGCCAAATGAAAGTCTGTCAAGTATTTGAAGACTCGTGTTATGTCTCACGGAGGTCTACAGTTTTTTTGGGTAGATAAATTAGCCTCCTTCAACTATTTCTTATATGACAGGGCTGCTCCATTCTGGGTATTTTTGTCTAGCTGTCATTCAGTGTGGTTGTCAATCTGGAAGTGTGATACCCAGAACTGGACTTACCACTTCAGATGTGGACTGACCTGAACATGAGAGACTGGTATTTCTACAGTCCCTCTTCGGAAATTTTTTACTTCTTTTCATCCTACCTGCATCAACATTCGTTTGTCACCCACATCACAGTACTGATTCACGATACCTTGTAGTCAACTCAAACCTCTAAAGTTATCTGTTATTATTTCTTTCTCTTGGATAAGAGTAACTTTAAAAACTTTTTATTTTGAAATAATGATTTATTTCAGGAAATTGCAAAGATAATACAAAGAGATCTCAAGCACCACTCTTCCAGTGTCTCCCAATGGTACTTCTTACTTAATTATAATATAACATCAAAACCAAGAAATGAAATTTGTGCAATGCATGGGCATAGTTCTTTTCCATTCTAACTATTTTTTTTACTCAAAAAAATCTGAGTTTGTTAAATAACAAACTCTGTAACTACACGAGCTTCTTCAGATGCCATCCTCTTTCTTCTACATTGGAATAACTTATATTGTTAGAGTTGGATTTTTTTAGAGCTTCTCACTTCTTTTCCTTCTTTAACATTTCTTAACACCTCCTCTGACAAAAGAACAACCAACCAACCAAAGAACAAAACAATAATAACAACAACAACAACAAAAAATTAACCCTCCTCTCTCAGTATCCTACATCAGCAAAATGGTACCACCTTTCACTCAATTACTCAAATTAAAATTCTTGGGAGACACTGTTCCTCCCCCCTTCACTTATATCCAATTCATTAGCAAATCCTATCAATTTTATTTTAAGCATTTCTTTTTGCTCCCACTGTAGCCACATTGGTCTAAGTCACCATCACTCTGGCCTCCACTATGGCCTCCTAACTGACCTCTCAGTCCAGTGCTTGCACCTGGAGTCTATTTTCCACAGAAAGCACAGACAGATCCCTTAAAGAACTAATCTGAGTCACTAGCACTACTCTGCTCAACACTTCCATGCAGATTTGTAGAATTTTTCACATTTATAAAAATGATTTTTTGGGGGCAGAAAATGGCAGAAAACTCTTCTCTGAATCTATTGAGGATGGCACAATGGTCTTTGGTGGCAGCAAGTGAGACTGCAGTCAGAGAGCAAGGAGAACTGGATGAACTACAGGTAAAACTACTCCTGGTGGGTTCCCCTTGTTCCTTGCTCTGAGCTGACCCAATACTAATTAAGAGTCTGTGGAGACAGGGCTTCTCTAGTGATCCAGTAGTTGAGAATCCACCTGCCAATCCAGGGGACATGGGTTCAATCCCTGCTCCAGGAAGATCCCACATGCTGTAGGGCAACGTAGCCTGTGTGACACGACCATTGAACCTATGCTCTAGAGCCCATGAGCTACAACTGCTGAGCCCACAGGCCACAAACACGGGTGCCTAGAGCCTGTGCTCTGCAGCAAGAGACGCCACTGCAATGAGAAGCCCATGCACCACAACTAGAGAGCAGCTCCCATGTATCGTATCTAGAGAAAGCCCGTGTGTATCAATAAAGAGCCAGTGCAGCCACGTATAAAGCGAAATAAAAAAATAAATCTTAAAAGAAGCAACGAGACTGCAGAGACGCCTCGCAGTGAGTATTGTAAGGATGCTGCTCAGAATACACCTGTTATGTTGCTCTGTGTCCCTTTTACGAGGACCCTTCAGAAAAAGCTTCCCCTAATTTTAGTATCAACCTTCATTCAATTATTCAGCCAATAGTCACTGAGGCTCCTCTCAACTGCTAGACTCTCTCTTAAGGGGTACAGGCTAGGTCTTGTGCTCATGACTTTCTGTAACAGGAGAGACACACAATAACTATGTTATCAAATGAATGAGTTAAATTTTTTTATGCAGTGATTAGGAGCTACGAGAAAAAACAAGCAGAGTGAAGCAATCTCACCATAGGCTTGTAGGGAAGAGGAATCACTTTCGAGTAGGCAGTCAGAAACCACTTCTCCAAGGATGGGACTGTGAGCTGAGGTCCAAATGATAAGAACAAGTCAGATGTGTGAAGATCTGAGGAAAGAGGAAAAATGGAAGCCAGAAATGACCTTGATATTTTCAAGGAACAAAAAGGAGACAGGGTGGCTGACAGGCGGTAAGGTAACAGTGGGGGTGTGAGCTGTGAGACCAAAGGTGCAGAGGGACCTATGCACCAGGCATGCTGGGGAAGGGGAAGCTGCTGGAGTTGAGAAACATAGCTGGCCTCTCTGCCAGGCATATCTCTGGGCCCTATGAATAGATATGCTCACCTGCTTCCCCCTTTCTCATCTCCTGCTCAACAGTTTGGGGCCAGATTCACAACCTTTGCTAAGTGCCTGGGAGCCTGTATTGTGTATTAACTTCATCCCTGGCACCATCTCATGCCCAACTCTGTGTGTCCTTTTTCTTTTTAATACTTCTTACCATAGCTAGCTTTGATTTATATTCTCCTTCAAGTAAGTCACTTCCTGTTTTGTTTCAGATGAAGGCAGGTGGACAATGCGTACACTCGGGGACAAGGTGAACACACAGAAGCAATGGCAGAGGAATAGGGAGAGTGACATCTCCATCATGGAGTCTTCAGAATGGGATGGCATGGCTTTTTATCTATCCAGCTAAACTCAGAGGCTGACTCCCCTGTCTTTGACTTTCTGTTCCTTGGGTTCTAGCGTGAGGAAATGGGTTTGGAGGGGACTACTCTTTATTATTGAGAGACTTTATTTGGGGGGGCTCTAAAATCACTGCAGATGGTGACTGCACCCATGAAATTAAAAGACCTTTCTCCTTGGAAGAAAAGCTATGACCAACCTAGACAGCATATTAAAAAGCAGAGACATTACTTTATCAACAAAGGTCTGTCTAGTCAAAGCTATGGTTTTTTTCTAGTAGTCATGCATGAATGTGAGAGTTGGATATAAAGAAAGCTGAGTGCAGAAGAATTGATACTTTTGAAGTGTGGTGTTGGAGAAGACTCTTGAGAGTCCCTTGGAATACCAGGAGATCCAACCAGTCCATCCTAAAGGAAATCAGTCCTGAATATTCATTGGAAGGACTGATGCTGAACCTGAAACTCCAATACTCTGGCCACCTGATTCAAAGAACTGACTCATTGTTAAAGACCTTGATACCAGGAAAGATTGAAGGCAGGAGAAGGGGAGGATGACAGAGCATGAGATGGTTGGGTGGCTGCACCAATGGGATGGACATGAGTTTGAGTAGGCTCCGGGAGTTGGTGATAGACAGGGAAGCCTAGTGTGTTGCAGTCCATGGGGTTGCAGAGTTGGACACGAGTGAGCGACTGAAATGAAGAGGTATAAGATGGGTCCAGATGAAAATGGGGAATGTATTCCAGATCCTGAATACCTAAGAGACCACAGACCATTCAAAGATCCAAGGAAGTTAATCTCATAACTCTCTGGAGTGAAGGGACAAAAAGAATTGGGAATGTCAGGTATTTCCCTCAAGAGTTATCTAGAATTCTGTGGACATCTCAGGGTGCTGTGGTCTCCACAGGCCCTTGGCTCAGGGGTGATTCCAAGTATAGCAGAGCCATCCCAGGTTGGCCACTGACCTCTGGTCATCTCTAGCTCTTGGCTGAACCAGACTTGAGGCTTTGAGAATATACATAGGTCAGGGGTCTTGTCATGTTGTGGTAACTACCCTATTCTTCCCTGTCAATCTATCATCTTAAAAAAAAAAGGTATGCATTCAGAGTGGGTGTGTGATTGGGGTGAGGCAGGGGAGAGTCACTCACAGGTTCTCTCTAGGATAAGGGACAAGACAAAGGCCTGAGATCATTCTACAGGCAATGAAATAGCATCTCTCTTTTGCTTTAAAATACTGTGTGTGTGTATTAGTCACACTGTTTGACTCTTTTGTGATCCCATGGACTGTAGCTCATCAAGTTCCTCTGCCCATGGAACTCTCGGGGCAAGAATATTGGAGTGGGTTGCTATTTCCTTCTCCAGGGGATCTTCCTGACTCAGGGATCAAACCAGAGCATCTCTTCTGGCTTTTGCAATGGCAGGCGGATTCTTTACCACTGAACCACCTGAGAAGACCTTACATGAGCTTACATGTAATTTTTTCAAGCCATCATCTCTTTTGCCTGTACTCCGCCCCCCACCCATGAAAAAAAGGTAGAGGGTACATTTCTTCATGATTTTGCTTTTTCACATTCCTTTTTAATCTGGCCTCTGCCACAACTGGCAGCAGAAGTGCTGATCTGTCATGAGAAGGTCTTTCTTGGGGGAGCGTGGCCGAGGCAGCAGCAGGAAGTACAGGAAATTTCATGAGACAGTCTGTTCTTGAACACTTGCCTGTCTCCTTCTGCAGACTCACGAGGTAAAGAGAAACGTCTGAGACACAGAGGAGGTGGCGGGAGCAGACACCCAGTCCTTAACTGTTTGAGGTTCACCCACAACTGGCAAAATAACCGCAGGGCACAACTGTTCGACTGCAGTCAGGCCTGCGGCCATGGTGCTGTATGTTGAGACACTTTTCTTTCTAACGGGTTCTAAGCACCCAGTTAGGAGCAGCAGTGAAAGGCTGCTGTCTTGTCTCCAGGCGCTGTAATATGCTGGCTCATGGTAAGATGCTGCTAGGGTGGTCCTGGAGTGGTCATGTGAGAGGGGAGGCATGGTGGTCTGGTCTCATGAGGCAACGAGATAGTTGCTTCCAAGGGGAAGTCTGGGTCATAGATCAGAGCCAACTTCTTTGGAAAACTCAGGCTGGGGCCCTGTGACCGCTCTTGTACTTTTGGGCAATTCAGTTAACTGATCACACACAAATGTGAGCTCCGGGATGAAGACACTGGCCCCAAGCCCCAAACTTGTGAAAGTTTCATCACTTGTTATTAAGACAAAGGGAGAAAGAGAGTGAAAGAGTGAGAAAGGAAACAAGACGAGAGAGAGAAAGAGGAAAATAAAAAGAAGAGCTTTCTCTGGCACATCTTTGGCAAGTGTTGCTTCCTGATACAGCAAGGTCCATTCTTAGAAATGGCTGGGCTTCACTGCCATGATTAGATGAAAGCCAGTACAGGAAGACTGGCCCCAGGCTGAATGCTCTGACCCAACCCAATCCACCCAGGCACATGCCCAACCTCCACATCCTGTCTTTTGTTTTCCACCACATCTGATCCTCCACTGCACACCTCGAGNAAGGGGACAACCGAGGATGAAATGGCTGGATGGCATCATGGACTCGATGGACGCGAGTCTGAGTGAACTCTGAGAGATGGTGATGAACAGGGAGGCCTGGCGTGCTGCAATTCATGGGGTTGCAAAGAGTCAGACATGACTGAGCAACTGAACTGAACTGAACTGAAGTATTTAACCAAGTCATTTGAAAACTTGTATCTCTGCCAAAACCTGTACATGAACATGTATAACAATCTTATTTATAATTTCACAAAACTGGAAGCATCAAAGATCTACCTCAATATATGAATGGATAAACTGTGCTACATTTATAAAATGGAATATTATTTACCAATAGAAGTAACTGAGTTATCAAGTAATGAACACAATACAGATGAACCTTACATTCCTATTGCTAATTGAAAGAAGTCAGACCCCTCCCCCCAAAAAAAAACAAACCCCTACATACTCTGTGGTTCCAATTCTTTGACTTTCTGAAAAGGGAAACACTCAAAGAGACTCTGAAAGCATCAGTAGATGCCAAGGATTCTGGAGAAGAGGGGGCACTAGCTAGGTGAAACACAAGGGAATATTGTTTCAAATGGTGAATCTATTCTCTGTAATACTGTAACTTTGTAATTGTGGATATGACACTGCATTTGTCAAAATCAAATGAACTTCAAGAAGTAAACTTTAATGTATACAAATTTTAAAAAGACAGGAGACTGAGCTCATCTCAGGATGAAATGCAGAGTGTGACAAAACCATCTAATTGTCTTACAAACAACCTTGCTGAAGGAATGTGAAAGACAGCTGCTGACCTAAGAAAACTTGGAAATGAGTAGCGTCTTTAAGACTAAAAAAAAAAAAGGCACACTGTATTCTAATTGATAATCATGTTTACCACAAGAGCATAGTTTAGAAATGTTTATACTCTTTTATACATATATATAAATTTTATATATTTTTTATTATTTTATATCTATCATATACATTATATTATATTATCAATTCCATTTGAAAAAATGTAATAGACTCTAGAGTCTGGATAATAAAATAATCTCAATGTCTGAGATATAATCTAATATTACCTAATGTATGAAGAANTCTTTTATACATATATATAAATTTTATATATTTTTTATTATTTTATATCTATCATATACATTATATTATATTATCAATTCCATTTGAAAAAATGTAATAGACTCTAGAGTCTGGATAATAAAATAATCTCAATGTCTGAGATATAATCTAATATTACCTAATGTATGAAGAACCAAAAAGATGCATCCCATTATCAGGAAAGTCAGATGCTAGAATTAGTAAAAATTAGTTAGCTTTAAAGCAGTTATTTTAATTGTGCTCAGTGAAGTAAAGAAAATCATGCTTCTATGAATAAAAAAAATGAAGTCTCAGCAGCGAAATGGAAACTATAAAAAAGAACCAATGAAAATTCTAGAACTAAAAAGTAAAATATAAAAGATCAGTGAGGGTATAGATTATGTGAAAAACTGTATCAATTAATTTCCTCTACTATTTGTAGGGAAAGTACACTCAACAACTGTAGAATGCACCTTATTTTTCAGTGAACATAATTAATTCATCAACATTGATCATACCTTGGATCATAAAACAATTTTCAATAAATTTAAGAGAACTGCAAGGCTTCCCAGGTGGCACTAGTGGTAAAGTACCCACTTGCCTATGTAGAAGACAAGAGATGTGGGTTCGATCCCTGGGTTAGGAAGATTCCCTGGAGGAGAGCACTGCAACTCACTCCAGTATTATTGCTTGGAGAATCCCATGGACAGAGGAGCCTGGCGGGCTACAGCCCATAGAGTCGTAGAGTTGGAGATGACTGAAGTGACTTAGGATGGCAAGAAAAGTCCAATTTAAAGGATTATGTAGTTATAATCAAATTAAGTTAGAAATCAGTCACACAAAGATATCTAGAAGATATCAAATTTATAAAACTAAATAATATTCTTCTAATTAATTCATGCATCAAAAATAACACTAGAGCAATTAGAAAATACTATGAGTTGAGCAACAGTAAAAATTATCATATCAAAATTTGTGGGATATATTTAAATAATATTTAGAGGGAAACATTGTTTTAAATGATTATAATGAAAAGAAACAGTCTGAAAATATATAGAATGAGTGGGTAAGGAGACCAATTGGAAGACTGAAATCATCTAGGTTAGATGGTGTTGGTTTGGGAGAGAAATGTAATGACAGAAGTAGCTAAGAGTTGAATCAGAATCTAAAGATGCATGTTGAAGGCAGACCTGATGTAACAGATTTAGGAATTTGATGTGGAATGTGAGATAAAGTGATGAGCAGGGATGACTCCACATGTTTTGCTCTCCCATATAAATGTGATACAATGTGTATCCTCAACTGAATGTACAGAAAGAGACATGTCTTAAAAATTATTGAACATATGGCTAATGGCACACTGAAATAACTAAAAATAAAATATATTAAAAGGTTACAGTTGCCATTAGGCAACATAGAGAGGACTGTGGCTGAAACAAGTTTGAGGGGAAAGTAGCTGCTCACTTTTGTAAAGGTTGAGTTGCAGATGCCAGTTTACGACCAGAGTGGAGATATCACGTAGTCAGTCTGGAAATAATGGAAGTACTAACTCAGGTTGTCCACTTCAGAATTTTTAGCACACACATTATAGTTTCAGGCAAGAGACGAAATGAAGTGGAATAAATATGGGGTGGCAGGGGAGACCAAAGACTGGGACTGAGTCCTCCANGGAGGGAAGGATGACAGTGTTGGATGGCTATTACTAACTGCCGCTGGTGCTCCACATGAAGATGAGGATTGGGTGAAAGTCACAGGCAATTAGAAGCCAGAGGGCCTCTTTGGTTGCTCTGCAGAGGAAGAATGGAAAAAGCCTAGGACCAAGCTCATGACTTAGGAGTCACTGAACTTCAAACACAGTTACAGTTAAATGCTAAGTGTGCAGACCTACCTGTGTGACTTCCTTGACCCTGGAGTGGAGAATCAGAATTGACATATTTGCTCCAACTCCCATACTGGGTCCTTAGCTTATGGGGTAAGAGTTATGATAGTGAGAGGGCCAAATGGGTGCATCTGAAACTGTCTCTCCCTCCTCCCCAGGGTGGGGATGGTGGAGGTTAGTGTCATCCTTAAGTGTCGAAAGGATTCAGGAGTAGTGGTTCCTATAATATCTCCACATGAGTCACCAATCTGGCCACTGCAAAAACTAGATGAATCCTGGAGGATGACTGCAGGTTATTACAAGCTCAAATAAGGAGTAGACAGATTACAAGTGCCATTCCAGATCAGGTATTTCTGCAAGAATAGGTTAATATGCCCTTGGGTTCATGGTACATCATCATTAATCTGGTGAATGCTTTCTTTTTAAACCCAATTTAAAAAGAGGATCAGAAGCAGTCTTCATGTTGCTCCAAGGCTATGATAACACTCCTAACAGAAAGTCTGAGCAAAGTCCACAGAGAGCTAGGCTGTCTGGACATTTTATAATACCGATCCATCATATTGATATTGATGATATTACATTAATCGGGCCGGATGAGCAACTGATGGCTAGCCCATGGGCACTCCAGAGAATGGAACATAAACCTTATGTAGATTCAGGGGCCTGCCATTTCTGTACAATTTTTAGAGGTCTACTAGTTAGGAGCATGCTGGGAAATCCCTTTCAAAAAAAAAACAAAAACAAAAACAAAAATAAATTATTACACTGCTTTCTTGCATGTGTGCTCAGTCACGTCCAACTCTTTTCAACCCCATGGACTGTAGCCCACCAGGCTCCTCTGTCCATGGGATTTTCCGAGCAAGAATACTGGCATGGGTTGCCATTTCCTATTCCAGGGGATCTTCCCAGCCCAGAGTTTGTCTCCTGTGCCTCCTGCATTGGCAGGTGGATTCTTTACCATTGCACTACCCAGGAAGCCCAACTATCGCATTACACATCTCCTACCATGAAAAGGGAAACACAACACCCAGGGGCCTTTGGGAGTCTGAAGGCAGCGTATACTAACCACTCCTAGGAATGGAGGGCATGAAAGGCTGCCAGATCTAAGTGAGGCTCAGAGCAGACAAAAGCCCTGTGGCAGGTCCAGTCAGCAATACAGGTATTCCTGCTACTTGGACAATATGATCCCACAGACCCAATGGTGTCAGAGGCATCAGTGATAAGAAAAGGTGCTATGTGGAATGTGTGGAAAGTCCTAGAAGGAGAGTCCCATGGATCTAGGCCATGCAGTTGGCAAGCAGATGAATAATGTGCCTTTTGAAAAAACAACTCCAGCTATGGTATTGGGCCCTGAAAGAAACAGAATGCTTGACCATGTGAGACCAAGTGACCATGAGTCCAGGACTATTTATCTTGAGCTGAATCCTGTTATATCCATGAAGTCGTAAGGCCAAACGGGCCCCCAAATAATTCATTACAAAAAAGAAGTGGCGCCTCTGGGATTGAGGACAAGCAGGCTGCATAACAGACCCCTCTCTCCCATATACACACACCCATCATTACTGCATCCACACCCCTCCCTCAGCTCACACCCAGGGAGGTGCAGGGGACTCTTAACAACTAACTGAAGGAGGATCAAAAATCGCAAGCTTGCATATGAATGGATCGACTTGGTATTTGTGTGAAAGTTGAATGGCTGAATGTTGGTGACAGCTGCAGGACAGTGTTTCTCAGACCTGGCCTTGAAAATGACAGGGACAAGAGAAGGTCCTCCCAATGAACAGAGCTCTGGACGGTCCTATGGTCATTCACTTTGTGGCAGAGAAGGGGTCTTAGGCTAGAATACTGCCGGGAGCCAGCGTGAGGAATCCCACCCATGACAAGGTCATGAGGAAGGAAGCCTGGCAAAACGCAAGGACATGATCAGGCTTCAGGGGTTCCCCCTGGAATTTCCTGAGTGTCCACCCCCAAAACCAGAGTCTGCCTGCTTTACTGTGTTATGCTTTCCATCTACTTTCTGGCGTTAACAGGGGGCTGTCCCCCCATCACCTTTTTCTGGGAAAAAAATTTTTTTAGAGCTTTTAGATAATGAATCTCCTGGGCATAAAATGAGTGTCTCAATCCAAAAACCCCTCTGATGGCTTTCTAGCCTGCCTGCAGGATTCGTACAGCTGCGCATGTGATTGTTTGAGGTCTCCCAACTGCAGGAGGCACAGGAAGCTTAAAACATCCTAGGAATGTAGGGGCTTCCAAGGAGTCAAAATCATTAGAATAGGACTGATTAAAGGTTTCATTTGTTGAGCCAATACTTGCTGCCAAATTTTCATATCCTTTATTTTTAGATATAGCTGGTATATAGAAAAACTAGTAGTAGATCTGGTATCAGCCGCATTAGATCTTTGAGTTAAGTACTTTCTTTGTTATAACCCGCTGCACCTTTGTTCTACAGCAATGTAACTTTAGTACTTTGAGGGTGATGCAGAGTAAAGAAAAAACACTTCTAGGGAAAAGGAGTTTTCTGGTTTGATAGACAATTATCCAGGATGAGAGCCATAAAAATGTTAACAGGCCTCTTGGCTAGAAGATAATGTAAACCACCTGAGACCTTTTGTATACGGGAGGGTATGCAAAAAGAAAGCCTTGTCTCAATGAGGGTCAGGACTGCTGCCCCTGCACAACTCTGCATATTCCATTATTTCTTTATGTACAACTTGGGATATATATGCTGATTTTGAAAAATAGTTTTTGGAGTCTTGCACCAACGCTGGGCTTCCCCATGTCGTTCTTTTCTCCCTTTTTTGGCTGAATTCCCATCTGGAGTGGGGAGGCTCACCATGTATACTTATTTGCCCTGGCTGCTAAGACCCATGCAAAAAGGAGCCTAAGGCGGGGCACCCTTTGATATTCAAGTGGGCGCTGTGGCCTAATGTAGATGGTGCAAACCTCTTGTCTCGAGGTTTTATTGGTTTTCCCCATAAGCCAAGTTATTCAGCATTCTTTTCTCCGCCTAAATTTCCTACTATACTATTTCTTCCTAATCTGATCTTATATCTCTAAATAAGTAAGCTTCTCCTCGCCTATCCATCTCCCCTTCGAATCACCCTGGATCCACCGGGGCTGGACCCCGGCAGAATACACATGGACTAGTGTGCTGCTGCTGCTAAGTTGCTTCAGTCGTGTCTGACTCTGTGTGACCCCATAGATGGCAGCCCACCAGGCTCCCCTGTCCCTGGGACTCTCCAAGGAAGAACACTAGAGTGGGTTGCCATTTCCTTCTCCAATGCATGAGAGTGAAAAGTGAAAGTGAAGTCGCTCAGTCATGTCTGACTCTTGGCGACCCCATGGACTACAGCGTACCAGGCTCCTCCATCCATGGGAGTTTCCAGGCAAGAGTACTAGAGTGGGTTGCCATGGACTGCCGTACTGAAGTGTAATTCTAGTGGGAATGATCCCTTTATGGCTCACCCAGCCTCACAAGTGAGAGGATGGCATTTTATTTTCCAAAGATCAGCTTCCTTCTTTTGGGGGGAGCCTTCCTGTGTCCCAAGACTGACCTGGCTCCTTTACAGAAGCTTCCCCAAACTCAGAGGGTTCCTCATAGGTTTTGGAGGCCCACTTGTTTTCCTTTTAAACTGTTGCTGGTCGCACATGGCAGAGAGTGCATAGCACACATACAGAACATGTCAAAAACAAATAGCTCCTGAAACTCTATCCCCTGCTTTGGGTTAGGGCCCCTCCTGGCACAGACTTCTGAGACCTGAACAGGGCTGTGTGATTTTCTGTACCAGGATTAGCTAAGAGTAACACAGATCTAATGTAAAAATACTTAGGGATATGTGGAAAGTACACTTAAATTTGCATTTATAGCAGCCCAGTCAACTTTTGAGAGGACAGAGGGGGAAGGATGATTTTTTTTTCAATTAGCCACTTGTTTGTTGATTAACTTTTGTATTTTAGATTGTGATTCGTCCACAAGCAAATAGGGGAAAATGAAAAACTAGGCAGAGATTTTTCTAAGAAACTTATTTAACTAGCAAATACCATTCCTTTATCATCCAAAGAAAGCCTGGTCTACAGAAACTTTGGCCCTCATCCTCTTCCGGTCCTGCAGCTATCACAGAATCCCCCCAAATCCTGGAAAACAGTCAGAAAGGACTGAAGGACCCAGAAGAGAATGTCCCTGTTGCACACATTCTTATAAAATTAAGCTGGCTTGTAAATGTGCAAGAATAATGATGAGAACATAGTGATAATATTTAAAATAATACAGTAAAACTGTTATCCTCAACCTTTACTTTAGATGAAAAACACTTGTGAGGGAGGTCTTTAAAAGACATGTGGGGTCTATTTCCTGAGGCTCTGATGCAGTTGTTCTGGGTCGGGAGGCAAAAGCTTCCTGGAGATCAAATGTGCAGCTTGGGTGAGTAAACACCAAACAAGACCTTGATCTAACCTAGCATCAGGTGATTTCTATCCCCATAGAAGAATATATGTTTGGCACAGGTAAGGGTGGTGAGAGGAAGACTTATTAACAAAAGAAAAGAGCTCTAAAAACACCAGTAAACCAAAGTGCATTTTAAAATGATAACTCATGAACCTACTCTATTCCACAAGGATCCAGTGGCCTTTTAAAAATGTACTATTTTTCTCATTTTTTCTTTTTTAAATGGAATATAGGGGCTGTACACTGCTATGTCAGCTTCTGCTGTACAGCAAAATGAATCAGCCATACAAATACATATATCTCTTCTTTTTGGATTTCCTTCTCATTTAGGTTACCACAGAGCACTGAGTGAGTTCCCTGTGCTATGCAGTAGTTATATTCTCCTTAGTTATTTATTTTATAGATGGTAGTGTATATGCGGTACAGTGCATGCCTGCTCAGTCATATCTCTTTGCCAATCCCATGGACTGTAGCATGCCAGGCTCCTCTGTTCATGGAATTTTCCAGGTAAGAATGCTGGAGTGGGCTGCCATTTCCTCCTCCAGGGGATCTTCCTGACCTAGGGATAAAACCCATGTCTCTGGTATCTACTACATTGGCAGGCGAATTCTTTACCACTGAGCCACCTGGGAAGCCCAGTGGTGTATCTATGTCAATCCCAATTTCCTAATTCATCCCATCAACCCCATCACGTTCATTCCCTACGTCGGTGTCTCTATTTCTGCTTTGCAATTAAACACGCTATTACACTGAATCCACATTTCATGTATTAAGACCAAATTATTTGCTAATAATTAGAGACAATAAAAGGTAACGTTATTATTTTATAATGTCTCTGATTTGAGTTCTGCAAATGGGAAGCAAATCGCTACTGAGTGTGCCATTCAGAAAAAGCAGTCTATCGATCTGCTGATTCATTCTCTCCTGGGAGGCTTCTGAGAAAGCCCAGGTTGCCAGTGGGGAACTACACCTTAGCAGCCCAGTCCAGGTATGCGTGTTAGTCCAGAAGCGAGGTGGCCCGGATCTTTGTCCATTTCTGATACCAAGCTAGTGAGCTATTTGAGTAAGATGCTTTTTCATCTGTAAAAGGGAGATAGTAATGATTATTCCCCGCTCAAGGTTGGGAGGGGCAGTGGTGAGGAGATAGCCCTTATCCAAGGTAAGGAGCAGCAGCTGCGTTTTGATGGAGCAGACATGAAGAGATACCCCACGTCCAAGGTAAGAGAAACCCAAGTAAGATGGTAGGTGTTGCAAGAGGGCAGACACACTGAAACCATAATCACAGAAAACTAGTCAATCTAAACACACTAGGACCACAGCCTTGTCTAACTCAATGAAGCTAAGCCATACCCTGTGGGGCCACCTAAGATGGGTGGGCATGGTGGAGAGGTCTGACAGAATGTGGTCCACTGGAGAAGGGAATGGCAAACCACTTAAGTAGTCTTGCCTTGAAACCCCATGAACAGTATGAAAAGGCAAAATGATAGGATATTGAAAGAGGACCTCCCCAGGTCACTAGGTGCCCAATATGCTACTGGAGATCAGTGGAGAGATAACTCCAGAAAGAATGAAGGGATGGAGCCAAAGCAAAAACAATACCCAGCTGTGGATGTGCTGGTAATAGAAGCAAGGTCTGATGCTGTAAAGGGCAATATTGCATAGGAATCTGGAATGTCAGGTCCATGAATCAAGGAAAATTGGAAGTGGTCAAACAAGAGATGGGAAGAGTGAACGTCGACATTCTAGGAATCAGCGAACTAAAATGGACTGGAATGGGTGAGTTTAACTCAGATGACCATTATATCTACTACTGCGGGCAGGAATCCCTTAGAAAAAATGGAGTAGCCATCATGGTCAACAAGAGAGTCCAAAGTGCAGTACTTGGAAATGATTTAGGTTCTAGTGGTTCAAACAAACAAACAAACAAAAATGACAGGATGATCTCTGTTCGTTTCCAAGGCAAACCATTCAATATCACCGTAATCCAAGTCTATGCCCCAACCAGTAATGCTGAAGAAGCTGAAGTTGAACGGTTCTATGAAGACCTACAAGACCTTTAGGAACTAACACCCAAAAAAGATGTCTTTTTAATTATAGGNAGACCACATGTAATTGGGTCCCTGAAAGACCATATGAAAATATTAGTGTTACTTTGCCCAAGTCAGAACTGATACAGTGCTCAATCACTCTATGGGGATGTCTGTTGAAACTTTTGCAGACAAATATTTGAATCACCTATGTTTAAAGTGATGAATAACAGCTGAGAAAAACAGAGTAACCACAAATCTTGGGAAGAAATGTTGGGGAAAAAGATTACATAAGGGCTATTAAAAGTTCTAACTAATTTCTGAGAATCTAGAGGACAATAACAAGACCAGGGTTGTGAACATGCTTAGGAAACACTTGAGAAGACTCTAAGCTCTCATCTCTGGTTGACCTTGAAGGTCTGTGCAAACATGAAGTGAACACTAAGGCAGAGGTGTTACTTCCCAGCTGAGTGTTAAAAGAGTGGCTCAGCTTGCAAAAAGAACGTCTGCACAAAACCCAAGAGAGATTGTGCTTCCAGGAGTCTTAAGGAAGTTATCTGAAATTGACTGGAAAGCTAATAAATTGAAGATTTCTAAGGCCAACCAAGAGTAAAGACTTACAGAATTAGTTCAAAAAGTTATAAAACAACAAAAAGCAACAAAAGCAGAGCTTGAGTAGAAGAGAGACTGTCACCACAGGAGTTTGGCTTGCTGCTTTATAATAGTCAAAATACCTGGCTTTCCATAAAAACTTGCTTAAGACTGCAAAGAAATAAGAATATGTCATACATAAGAAACAAAAACAATCAACAGAAACTATCCCTGAAGAAACCTAGATGTTTGATATATNGCTTTATAATAGTCAAAATACCTGGCTTTCCATAAAAACTTGCTTAAGACTGCAAAGAAATAAGAATATGTCATACATAAGAAACAAAAACAATCAACAGAAACTATCCCTGAAGAAACCTAGATGTTTGATATATTAGAGAAATAATGAATATTCAGTTTAGTTCAGTTGCTCAGTCGTGTCTGATGCTTTGTAACCCCATGGACTGCAGCACGCCAGGCTTCCCTGTCCATCACCAACTCCAAAAGCTTGCTCAAACTCATGTACATCGAGTCGGTGATGCAATCAAACTGCCCCATCCTCTGCCGTCTCTTTCTCCTCCTGCTTTCAATCTTTCCCAGCATCAGGGTCTTTTCCAAGGACTCAGTTCTTTGTATCAGGTGGCCAAAGTATTGGAGTTTCAGCTTCAGCATCACTCCTTTCAATGAATATTTGGGACTGATTTCCTTTAGGATGGATTGGTTGGATCTTCTTGTAGTCCAAAGGACTCTCAAGAGTCTTCTCCAACAACACCGTTCAAAATCATCAATTCTTTGGCACTCAATTTTCTTTATAGTCCAACTCCATACATCCATACATGACTACTGGAAAAACAATAACTTTGACTAGATGGACCATTGTTGGTAAAGTAATGTCTCTGCATTTTAATATAATGTCTAGGTTGGTCATAACTTTTCTTCCAAGGATCAAATGTCTCTTAATTTCATGGCTGCAGTCACCATCTGCTGTGATTTTGGAGCCCAAGGAAAAAAGTCTGTCACTGTTTCCCCATCTATTTGCCATGGAGTGATGAGACTAGATGCCATGATCTTAGTTTTTTGAATGTTGAGTTTTAGGCCAGCTTTTTCACTCTCCTCTTTCACTTTCATCAAGAGGCTCTTTAGTTCCTCTTCATTTTCTGCCATAAGGGTGGTGTCATCTGCGTATCTGAGGTTATTGATATTTCTCCTGGCAGTCTTGATTCCAGCTTGTGCTTTATCCAGCCCAGCGTTTCTCATGTTGTACTCTGCATTTAAGTTAAATAAGTAGAGTGACAATTTACAGCCTTGACGTACTCCTTTCCTGATTTGGAACCAGTCTGCTGTTCAATCTTCAGTTATAACTGTTGCTTCCTAACCTGAATAGAGATTTCTCAAGAGGCAGGTC
>SJYV01038605.1:242689-263154 GCA_006410875.1 Neotragus pygmaeus | reverse complement strand
TTATGGCAGAAAGTGAAGAGGAACTCAAAAGCCTCTTGATGAAAGTGAAAGAGGAGAGTGAAAAAGTTGGCCTAAAGCTCAACACTCAGAAAACGAAGATCATGGCATCTGGTCCCATTGCTTCACGGGAAATAGATGGGGAAACAGTGGAAACAGTGTCAGACGTTATTTTTTGGGGCTCCAAAATCACTGCAGATGGTGACTGCAGCCATGAAATTAAAAGATGCTTACTCCTTGGAAGGAAAGTTATGACCAAGCTAGATACCATATTCAAAAGCGGAGACATTACTTTGCCAACAAAGGGCCATCTAGTCAAGGCTATGGTTTTTCCAGTGGTCATGTATGGATGTGAGAGTTGGACACGGGTATACCTGTGGCAGATTCATGTTGATGTATGGCAAAACCAATACAATATTGTAATTAGCCTCCAATTAAAATAAATAAATTTATATTAAAAAGAATAAAAAAAAGAAAGCTGAGTGCCAAAGAATTGATGCTTTTGAAATGTGGTGTTGGAGAAGACTCTTGAGTGTCCTTAGACTGTAAGGAGGTCCAACCAGTCCATCCTAAAGGAGATCAGTCCTGGGTGTTTATTGGAAGGACTGATGCTGAAGCAGAAACTCCAATATTTTGGCCACCTCATGTGAAGAGTTGACTCATTGGAAAAGACCCTAATGCTGGGAGGGATTGGGGGCAGGAGGAGAAGCGGACGACAGAGGGTGAGATGGTTGGATGGCATCACCGACTCAATGAACATGAGTTTGAGTGAACTCCGGGAGCTGGTGGTGGACAGGGAGGCCTGGTGTGCTGCAATTCATCAGGCTGCAAAGAGTCAGACACGACTGAGCAACTGAACTGAACTGAACTGAATTGAGTTCGATCTTGCTGGCTTCATATCAACCTGTGTTTTAGCCATTAGTCTCTAGCACTTCTCTTAGAGCAAACTATTTCATAAAAATTTTGTGAGCGAAGATAGACATTCTTCAGATTGACCTGTTTTTCTAGGGAGATTAGGCAGAAGTCTAAGAATGTAAATAGATGGGCTCAAGAGAACACTTTGTGTATGAGTGGATCCCAGGTTGTTGTGGGCTGCACTGGGTGGGGATAGAGCCTGACCAGAAACCTGGTGGAGGTTCAGTCTCTCTCTAAGCACCCCAGACCCACTGCACAGTGAAATGATGGCTCCAAAGAGTCTGTCTCCTGCTCAGTCAGTATGGCCTCTCTCAGCCAACTGCTCTGGCTTTGCAGATGTGGCCTTTGTGTGAGGCCATGACAAAGTCACCAGAAGTAAGTCAAAAACAAACTCTCATTCGATTACGGCACAGGCACTTGTGAAGGCAAATCAAGGGAAGTGGGGGAATAAAGGGCACCCCGATGAGGTCAGGGAGTGAGAGGGAAAGAAAGAGAAGTAAACTGTATCTGAGACTTATCAGGGCCCATTCACAAGAATGCTATGAGCTGCAGAGATGGGGTGTCTGCATGACTTAAAATGGGCTCGGGTGGCCATTGATTTATTCTACATCCAAATTTCGCCATCCACAGGAAAGAGCAGTACTTTTATTCTGTGTATATTTTAAAATATGTGTGTATTTTTAAGTTCAGTTCAGTTCAGTTGCTTAGTCATGTCTGACTCTTTGCAACCCCATGAATCGCAGCAAGCCAGGCCTCCCTGTCCATCACCATCCCCCGGAGTCACTCAAACTCACATCCATCGAGTCAGTGATGCCATCCAGCCATCTCATCCTCGGTTGTCCCCTTCTCCTCCTGCCCCCAGTCCCTCCCAGCATCAGAGTCTTTTCCATCGAGTCAACTCTTCGCATGAGGTGGCCAAAGTACTGGAGTTTCAGCTTTAGCATCATTCCTTCCAAAGAAATCCCAGGGTTGATCTCCTTCAGAATCGACTGGTTGGATCTCCTTGCAGTCCAAGGGACTCTCAAGAGTCTTTTCCAACACCACAGTTCAAAAGCATCAATTCTTCGGTGCTCAGCTTTCTTCACATTCCAACTCTCACATCCATACATGACCACAGGAAAAACCATAGCCTTGACTAGATGGACCTTAGTCAGCAAAGTAATATCTCTGCTTTTGAATATGCTATCTATGTTGGTTATAACTTTTCTTCCAAGGAGTAAAGGTCTTTTCATTTCATGGCTGCAATCACTATCTGCAGTGATTTTAGAGCTCAAAAAAATAAAGTCTGNGTAGGAAGATTCAAAGGACCTTGAAGAGCTGAAAGCAACGTTGAGAAAGTAAAATGGAGCTAGAGGAATCAAGCTCATGACTTCAAACCATACTACAAATGTAGAGTCATTAAAATAATAGTGCTGGAACAAAAAGAGAAATACAGGTCAATGGAACAGGATAGAAAGCACAGAAATAAACCCACACACCTATGGTCAATTAATCTGTGACAAACAAGATGATACTATACAATGGAGTAAAACAATCTCTTCAATTAATGGTGATGGGAAACTGGAAAGTTACATGTAAAAAAAATGAAATTAGAGCAGTCTTTAACACCATACACAAAAATAAACTCAGAATGGACTAAAGACCAAAATGTGAGACTGGATGCTATAAAACATGTAGAAGAAAAATAGGTAAAACACACTTTGAAATAAATAACAGCAATATCTTTTCTGATTCATCTCCCAGAGTAATGAAAATAAAACAAAAACTAAACAAAAGGGACCTAAAAACAAAAAAGCTTTTGCAAGGAAAACCATGAATAAAATGAAAAAACCATGAATTCAAGGAAACCATGAATAAAATGAAAAGACAACCCATAGAATGGGAGAAAATACTTGCAAATATTTTCAACCAATAAGGCAAGAGTCTCCAAAATTTGCTAACAGCTCATGTGGCTTAATATCATTAAAAAAAAAAACCTCGATCAAAAACTGGGCAGAAGATCTAAAGAGACTTTCTCAAAAGAAGACATGCAGATGGCCATGAGGCACATAAAAACATGCTCAAAATTGTTAATTATTCAGTTCAGTTCATTTCAGTCACTCAGTAATGTCTGACTCTTTGCGACCCCATAAATCACATCACGCCAGGCCTCCCTGTCCATTACCATCTCCCAGAGTTCACTCAAACTCATTTCCATCGAGTCAGTGATGCCATCCTGCCATCTCATCCTCTGTCGTCCCCTTCTCCTCCTGCCCCCAATCCCTCCCAGCATCAGAGTCTTTTCCAATGAGTCAACTCTTCTCATGAGGTGGCCAAAGTATTGGAGTTTCAGCTTTAGCATCAGTCCCTCCAATGAACACCCAGGACTCATCTGGGTCTGTGCCCCTGTAGGGCATCCGAGAACCTGAGCAGCTTAGACCTGGGAAGTGCACAAAATGCAAGGCCCACTTGGGACAGTGACCATGCAGAGCCCTCTGGAGCCTGAGTAGTGTAGACCTAGGGAGTACACACTGCCTTGGGCTGTGGCAAACTCAGTGTGGTTCATCCACTGCAAACATTCCACACACATGTCAGTGGTATTTATTTGTAGTGTCCCTCCCTCCTCACAACACAACTGAACAAGTGAGCTTAAACAAGTGGTCACCTTCACCCCCTTGTGTCGGCAGAAATTAGACACTGAAGAGACTTGAAAACAGAGGAAGGCAAAATAAAGAAAGGGGAATGTCTCTGGAAGTGACAGGTGCAAAAGATTAAAAATCTGCAATTTCTGAGACTGTGCATTTGAGAAACACCTAAAGACATTGAGAACAAGTACAAACAAGCTGAAACAAGGGACTATTTGACACTGAACTGACCCCACACTGCCCACAACAGCTCCAGAGAAATTCCTAGGTATATTTTTACTATCATCATTTTTAACTTTTTTTAAAAATTAGATCTTTATAACTCCTTTAACTTTCATTTTTATAGCCTACTATTACCTTCCCTCCAAAATCCTTATTTTTAAAAAACAAATTCCATATATATATATTTTAAAGTTTTTATGATTGATATTTTTATAATTTTTATATTGTATTTTTTAGAATCTAACCTCCATTCTAGGTTTCTAATCTTTGCTTTTTTATATTTGTTATCAATTCTGTACCTTTAAGAATCTAATCTTCAGTATCTACTTTCACTTTGGGGTTTGATTACTGATTTGATTTCTCTCTCCCCTTTTGACTCTCCCTTTTCTCCTCCAGGTCACCTCTACCTCCTTCCTCCCTCCTCTTCTCTTCTCTACATAACTCTGTGAAACTCTCTGGTTGTTCTGGGCTGTGGAGAATAATTAAGGATTTGATTACTGGCTAGATTGCTCTCTCCCCTTTGAATCTCCCTTTTCTCCCCCTGGTCACCTCTATCTCCTTCCTCCCTCTCCTCTTCTCTATATAACTTTGTGAATCTCTCTGGGTGTTCCTGGCTGTGGAGAGTCATTTCACCATTAACCCAGGGGCTTTATCTTCTGTGCTGTATGGATGGAGAAGTCTTGAGGTTACTGTAAGAGAAGGAACAAAAGCCAGAGGTAGGAGGCTTAACTCCAAAACTTTAGAACATCAGAGAACTCCTGACTCCAGGAAATATTAATAGACAAAAGCTCACCCAAAACTCTCCATACCTACATTGAAAGCAAACTCCACCCAAAAGTCAAGTTCTTGTACAAGACACAGCACACTATTCACCAGCAAAACAGGGACACAACACCGGACACTAAAAGATGAGTTGCCCAAAGCCATGCCAAACCCAGAGACACCCGAAGACTCACTGCTGTTGCTGCTAAGTCGCTTCAGTCGTGTCCGGCTGTGCAACCCCATAGACAGCAGCCCACCAGCCTCCGCTGTCCCTGGAATTCTCCAGGCAAGAGCACTGGAGAGGGTCTAAAACTCACTACTAGACACTTAATTGCACTCCAAGAGAAGAGATCCAACTCCACCCACTAGAACATAAACACAAGCTACCCCAACCAAGAAACCTTGAGTAACCACTAGTCCAACTCCATCCACAGGGAGCAGACTACACAATTAAGAGGAACCATGAACATCTAGCCTGCAGAAAAGGCACCCCAAACAAAGCAATGAAAATAAAGTGAAAAGGCAGAGAAATATTCAGCTGGTCAAGAAAAATGAAAAATATTTCAGAATAATGATAGTCATGATGATCTAAAATCTTGAAAACAAAATGGAGTTACAGACAAATAGACTATTTACAAGGATTGAGAAGATACAATAAATGATTAAAAAGGACCTAGAGGGAATAAAAAAGAGTCAGTCAATAATGAACAATAACTGAGATGAAAAGCACTCTGGAAGGAAACCACAGTGGAATAACTGAGGCAGAAAAGAGGATAAATGATGTGGAAGATAGAATGGTAAAAATAAATTAAGCAGATAGGAAAGAAGAAAAATAATTAGAAGAAATGGGCACAACCTCGGAGACGTCTAGTACAATGTTAAATGCCCCAACATTCAAATCACAGGTGTCCCAGAAGAAGAAGTCAAAAAAAAGGGCATGTGAAAATACTTGAGGACATGATAGTCAAAAACTTCCCTATAATGAGGAAGGAAATAGTCACCCAAGTTCAAGAAATGTAGAGAGTCTCAAACAGGATAAACCAAAGACAAAAACCCCCATGACATATATTAATCAAATAACAAAGATCAAACACAAAGAGCAAATATTAACAGCAGCAAGGGAAAAGCAACAAATAACACACAAGGGGATCCTGATCTTTCAAAAGATCTTTCACACAGCTGATCTTTCAAAAGAAACTCCTTAGGCCAGAAGGGAATATCTGGACATACTTATGGAGGCTAAACATATGGAGGCTAAACAACACATTCTGAATAAGCAAAACATGACAGAAATATAAAAAAGGAAATCAAAATATACATACAAACAAAATATACATAGAAAATATGCATGAAAATGAAAACACAACAACCCAAATCTATGTGATTCAGTAAAAGCAGTGCTAATAGGGAGGTTCATAGCAATACAAGCCTACCTCAAATAACAAGAGAAACATCAAATAAGTAACCTAATTTTACACCTAAAGGAACTAGAAAAAGAAAAGAAAAAACCCGAATTAGTAGAACTAAAGAAATCATAAAAATCAGAGCAGAAGTAAATGAAAAAGAAATGAAGGAGATTATAGCGAAAACCAACAAAACCAAATGCTTGTTCTTAGAGAAGATAAATAAAATAGATAAACCCTATTAGACTCATCAAGAAAAAAATGGAAGAAGAATCAAATCAATAAAATCAGAAATGGAAATGGAGAACTCACAACAGAGAACACAAAAATACAAAAGATCGTGAGATTATCATGAGAAATTATATGCCAAAAAAATGGACAACATAGAAGAAATGGACAACTCCTTCTCCTCCTGCCCCCAGTCCCTCCCAGCATCAG
The DNA here is from genome assembly GCA_006410875.1 of Neotragus pygmaeus. NCBI lineage: Eukaryota > Metazoa > Chordata > Mammalia > Artiodactyla > Bovidae > Neotragus > Neotragus pygmaeus. Next base: position 256,793 of record SJYV01038605.1, on the reverse strand, counting down.
AGTCTTTTCCATCGAGTCAACTCTTCGCATGAGGTGGCCAAAGTACTGGAGTTTCAGCTTTAGCATCATTCCTTCCAAAGAAATCCCAGGGTTGATCTCCTTCAGAATCGACTGGTTGGATCTCCTTGCAGTCCAAGGGACTCTCAAGAGTCTTTTCCAACACCACAGTTCAAAAGCATCAATTCTTCGGTGCTCAGCTTTCTTCACATTCCAACTCTCACATCCATACATGACCACAGGAAAAACCATAGCCTTGACTAGATGGACCTTAGTCAGCAAAGTAATATCTCTGCTTTTGAATATGCTATCTATGTTGGTTATAACTTTTCTTCCAAGGAGTAAAGGTCTTTTCATTTCATGGCTGCAATCACTATCTGCAGTGATTTTAGAGCTCAAAAAAATAAAGTCTGACACTGTTTCCACTGTTTCCTCATCTATTTCCCATGAAGTGATGAGACGAGATGCCATGATCTTCGTTTTCTGAATGTTAGCGATGTGTAATTTTTGTTGTTGTTGTTGTTGTCCTGGGTCTTAGTTGCTATATTCAGGCTTTTCTCTAGTTATGGTGAGAGGGGGCTGCTCTTCCTTGTGGTGCCTAGGTTTCTCATTGCAGGGGCTTCTCTTGTTGTGGAGCACAGACAGGATCTAGGCACACACACTTCAATAGTTGCAGCATTTGGGTGCAGTAGTTGTGGCTCGCGGGCTCTAGAGCACAGGCTCAGTAGCTACGGTGCATAGGCTTAGTTTTTCTGAGGCATATAGGATCTTCCTGAGCCAGGGATCAAATCCATGTCCCCTCCACTGGCCAAAGGATTCCTATCCACTGTATCACCGGGGAAGTCCTGTGCATGCATTTTTAAAATTAAGTTTTAAATTACCCAGCAGAGTAACATGAATCTTTGCTAAGTCAAAATACATATCCTGAGTGTCCCGGGGTGCACTAAATTTAGCAGGGTCTATTAATACTATAATAAAGGTGAATCACTAAAAATGAATGCTATGAGGTATGGAAAGTTGGGTCTTCTCCACAGCTTCTGGAACATTCCATAACAAGAGAGTAACTTGGTCTCAGATTCCTAAGGGCCAGTGGATAAAGGAGTTGGGCTATTTCACCCTAGAAGACTAAAGGGTGGCCAGATTTCATGCTGTGCTGTGCTCAGCCATTCAGTCATGTCTGATTCTTTGCAACCCCATGGACTGTATGTAGTCTGCCAAGCTCCTCTGTTCATGGGATTTTTCAGGCAAGAATACTAGAGTAGGGTGCCACTTTGTACTCCAGGGTATCTTCTCCACCCAGGGATCGAACTTGCATCTACTGTACTGGCAGGTGGATTCTTTACCACTGAGTCACCTGGGAAGCCTTGTCCAGATTTCATGAATAAATATCAAACAACAATAACACTGCTTTAGATTTGCTCAGGACAAATCAAGAGTAAATGACCTGAAACAGCAGAAGAGAGAATTTTGATTTAAAAAAACAAACCAAAAAAAAAAAAACCCTCGCTGATGCAAAAAAAAAAAGTGTTTTTTTGCCCTGGTAGGTGACTCTAGACCCTGTGGGTGACCTACTGCTGAATAGGAAAAGCTTCTGTCTGTGAGGATGTGGGTATAGTTAGGTGAATGGACTGAACATCCTGAGATCCAGGGAATGCTCTGTTTCTATGAGGCTACACCTGTTCCTTTCTGACCTTCCCAAGCCACAGCTGGGGCAGTGCCTTTTTGAGGTTAGTGCTAGCAGAATTCCACCTCTTAGGATGCTCCTACATAGAATCCCCCACCACAGTGTCCATTTGACTTCAGGCATCCTGGACTTTCCTCAAAGTCACGGGCACCAAGATCACACTTCCTTCCCACAGACACAGCAGAAGCCCTCGATGGGGATTGTCAGGAGTCCATCGAGTGTCAAAGGCTGGGACTTGGAAGAACTAGGTCCAACCCTGGCTATGCTGTTAACTGGCTGTGAAACAAGGGCAAGTCTCTTAACTCTCTGGGCCTCATTTTCATCACCTGTGTCATGAGGAGTTTTTGTGTAAATTACACTCTTTGAGATAATTATAGATTTACATGCAGTTGTAAGCAATGATACGGAGGGGTCCCATTTTTCCTCTTCCCAGTTTTCCCCATAGTTATCCCCTGTAAAACTATAGCAAAATATCACAACCAGGGCACTTCCCTGGTGTTTGTGGTTAACACTCCAAGCTTTCAATGCAAGGGTTGCAGGTTCAATCCCTGGTTAAGGAACTAAGATCCCACATGCCATGTGGTGTGGCCAAAAAAAAAAAAAAAAAAAATCCCAACCAGGGTATTGACATAGGTCCGGTCAAGGTCAGAACAAAGATTCCTCATATTGCTCCCCCTGCCCTTCTTCTGGCTTTTTAATATTATACAACTTTTGTGTGTAAAACACTATATTTCTAATTCTATATGTCCTACAGTGTGCTTACCATCACAAATTTAGTTTCCATCCATCACCATGCAGTTGATCCCCATTACCCATTTTTCCCTCCCTTCCACCCATTCCTAAATGGTAACTACTACTCTATTCTCTGTAACTGCTTCCCAGGTGGCACCAGCAGTAAAGAACCTGCCTGCCTACGTAGGAGATGTAAGAGATGCAGGTTCAATCCCTGGGTGGGGAAGATTCCCTGGAGGAGGGGATGGTATCCCACTCCAGGATTCTTGCCTGGAGAATCTCATGGACAGAGGAACCTGGCAGGCTGCAGTCCATTAAAGCTGCACAGAGTGGGACACAACTGAAGTGACTTAGTACACAAGTATGCACTCTATTCTCTGTAACTACATGTTTTTGCTTGGCTTGTTCATTTAATATGTCTTTCTATTTTCTATATTCCACATACAAGTAAAATCATACAGTTTATTTGTTTCATCTGACTTATTTTACTTAGCACAATATCCTCAAGGTCCTCCATGTATATATACAATGGAATACTACTCGTAAAAATACTACTCCATAAAAATGAAGTCTTGCCATTTGTGACATCATGAAGAAATCTGGCTAGATAATCTCTAACAGCCTTCCTAGTACTGACATTTATAATTGTATTGTAACCTGACTGTGTTTTCTCCATGCTATACCCAACTGTGAGTCCAAATAGGGTCATATCTACTTTTCCAGAGAAGACATACAGATGGCCAACAGGCACATGAAAAGACGCTCAACATCACTAACCATCAGGGAAACGCAAATCAAACCCACAATGAAATATCACTTCACACCTATCAGAATGACTACTGTCAAAAAGATCACAAAGAACAAATATTGTTGAGGATATGAAGAAAAGGAAACCCTCGTGCACTATTGGTAGGAAGGTAAACTGGTGCAGCCACTATTGGAAACAGATTGAGGTTCCTTAAAAATCTAAAAACAGAACTACCATACGGTCTACAAATTCCACCCCTGGGTATATATCCAAAGAAAATAGAAATACTAATTTGAAAAGATACATGCACCCCAATGTTCATGGCAGCATTATTTATCATAGCCAAGACACGGCCTTCCATGTAGCTCAAACAGTAGAGAATCTGCCTGCAATGCAGGAGACCAGGCTTCGATCCGTGAGTTGGGAAGATCCTCTGGAGAAGGGAATGGCAATCCACTCCAGTATTCTTTTCTGGAGAATCCAATGGACAGAAACGCCTGGCAGGCTACAGTCCATGGGGTTGCAAAGAGTCAGATATGACTGAGCCACTAACACACACAAGATATGGAATCAACCTAAGTGTCTATCAACAGATGAATGGATCAGGAAGATGTGATACATACATACACACACACACACACAAACACACACATACACATACAGCGCATGTCACTCAACCATACAAAGAATGAAATCGTGCCATTTGCAACAACACAGATGGACTTAGCGGAGAAGGCAATGGCACCCCACTCCAGTACTCTTGCCTGGAAAATCCCATGGACGGAGGAGCCTGCTGGGCTGCAGTCCATGGGGTTGCTGAGGGTTCGACACGACTGAGCATCTTCACTTTCACTTGTCACTTTCCACTTTCAATGCATTGGAGAAGGAAATGGCAACCCACTCCAGTGTTCTTGCCTGGAGAATCCCAGGGACGGGGGAGACTGGTAGGCTGCCGTCTATGGGGTCATACAGAGTTGGACACGACTGAAGGAATTTAGAAACAGCAGCAGCAGATGGAATTAGAGGGTACTATGCTTAGTGAAATAAGTCAGAAAAAAAACAAATACTCTGTTATCACTTATATGTGGAATCTAAAAATTAAAACAAATTAATATAACAAAATAGAAATAGATTCAATTATAGAGAACAAATTAGTGGTTACCAGTGGGGAGAGGGAAGCAGGGAGAAGCAATTTAAGGGCAGAGGATTAAAAGGTACAGACTACTATGTATAATATAAATAAGATACAAAAATGTACTGTACAAATGGAATACAGCCAATATTTTATAAAACTTTAAATGGGATATGATCTATAAAAACACTGAATCACCACATTGTACACCTGAAACTAATACTGTAAATCACCTATAATTAAAAAAACAAAAACTGAAACAAAAAAATAAACAGCATTACATTCACAATAGTGACTACACTTAACTGGCTCCTCCCTCCACTCCCTCTTGGCCCAGTTTTGTTTCTGGGACTCCCCAGGGACCCTTTGCACACGAGCACGTGCTCCCACACCCTGTCCGCCACATGCTTCCTCCTCTCCCATGGACTCATCGGGGGTCAAGGCCTGAGAAGCCACTTGAGGACCCCTTCACAGCATAGCCACCAGCGCTTCGACTGCAGCACTGACATCTGTGGGGGTGCTCTCACCCATCCTCCTGCCCCCACCCATCGTCCCCAAAGCTGTGCGGACCAAGGAACTGTTAGTCTCCGAAGACTTCCGTCCTCACTGTGTCTGAAATGCTGCAGCTTCAGCACAGGAGCAAACAGAATGCTCTCCCTTTCCACCTTCAGTCACAACAGCAGCAGAACCCTGCTTTTTACATCTCCTCCAACTTGGAAAACTGCCTGTTGTACCTTCAGCTTGTAGCTTTTCTTTCCCTTGGGCCAAAGGTGAGATGTCTGAGATCACCATTCCCACTCCTGCCTCAAAAATCCCTTCCAGAGTGACTTTTGCCCACCAGTCTGTGACACAGATAACTTTAAATGGAGTATGGTCAGGCAGGTCTGAAACCCTGAAATAGGCACTATTTAGGCTGCAGCGGGGGACCCTGTAAGCTACTTAAAGAAACAAACCAAGAAAGAAACAAACAAACAAAAAAAGAAAAGCTATTCATCGTAAAGACTATTCATGGAAGTAGGGGAATTAAACAGGGCATCCTTGAATATATACCCTCCACAGCACAGCATGGCCCATTGTTCCCGTCATAATGACAGTTTACCTCTGGGAGGTTGAGAACGGGGCACTCACTGCTGGATCAGGTACTGGGGAGGAAACAAGAACAAAGCTATATTGTCAGGAAGCCAAAGGGCTGCCCCAAACACAGCAGCACTCCAGAATATTATTGTGGAACGTGTTTCCTCCATAGAGACCCAATCTTCAGGCAGACTGGACTGGGAGAGAGAAACTACTCCTGTGTGTTGCCATTCCATTAAGGAGAGAAACGTACAGACATACATAGGAAGAGTGGTGTGAGCCATTCTCAGGAGAAACCCACCGTTCCGCCTTCCCTCTCTGCTCCTTCCTCAAAGTCACTTTCCAATACCCAGGTGTTCTCTTAGCTCCGTTGCCATCAGAAGAAAACACTGATTTGACTTACATGTCTTCCTTTTATGAGCTCCTGCCGAACCTGATGAGAGTAGAAAATCCCAGATACAAAATCCCAAGATGGAGAACCCAGAATCTCTAGTAGCAAGTCGTTGGGCTGAAAAATTTGTCAAGGTGGGATCTAAACTGGGCACTGTCATCAGTAAGATCCCTTAGCCCTTCTGCATCTCTTGATAATCACATGGCTACCCCAAAGTAGATTTAAATGCCCAACTAGAGGACACGGGGAATGTGTCCTCAGTGTAATGTGTGGATGTGTGAGCCTCAGTGTAAGCAAGATGAAGTTTCTCTAAAATTATGGTCTGTCAGGACTTCTGGTTGAATTTTTTTGTGGCAGCTGTAAATAAAATTCCTTTCTTAAAAGGGTAGGAAAGGTTGTGAAGAAATCCTGCCACGAGTGAAGATGAAACTAATTATGGAAGGAGCAAAGGGACAGAAGTGCTCCAAATGAGCTAGTCATAACAGCTGGCTGGGGGGATCATTCATTCATTCATCTACTCAGTCACGCAACACATATTACAGCATTCATTCATTCATCTACCCAGTCACTCAACACCTTTTACAGAACCCTTCACTGTGCGGTAAGCACTATAGTGTTAGGGGCAGATCAGTGAATAAAAAAGAAGAGACAGCTGCTTTCTTACAGCTTTTGCTAGGTAAGGGAGACAGACTAACATGACACAAATAAATTACGTAAATGTAATTGTGGTAAGTGTTAGGAAGAAGAGCTGGGTACTATGAAAGCAAATAGAAGGATGGCAATGATTCAGAAAAATTTCCATGAGGAAAGCTGAGCCCTGGAGGATTAGCCAGAGGAAAGAGAGGCGAGTTTGGGGAAATGACCTAATCAGGAAATAATAGCATGAAAGAAGGAAGAGTCAGGTGAAAAATGAATCTCAAAAAAATAAAGTCATCTATAAAAGCAAAACTCAATGAACAGAAGGCAAAACAAAGCTAAACCACAGTGGGGCAAAAATCTACTCCAAAAAGCTGCAATGGTGGCAGGCGTGTGGGTTCAGGGCTTCCTCCATCCAAGTGGCTTCCATCTTTTCCACACTGACAGCAAAAAGCCTTTTGTGGAAGCACAAGGTCATGTCCTTTACCACCACATCCCTAAGATGTTACCCTAAGGCAGACAGATGCCATGAAGTCTTTGTAGTATTAACAGCCCTGCGTGGTAGGTAACACACATTTTATACTCTAAAGAGAAATGCAGTCTGGAGAAGGTAAGTGACTTGCTCAAAGAGTTAAAGATGCAGGTGAACCAACTCCAGGTGGTCTGACTCTTTATGTCTGACCACACGCTCATTCTTCTTTGCATCCTAACTGGAACCATAGAGCTTATTTGGTCCAGCCTGTTGTTTACTAGGGGAAGCTGGAGCTCACAAAGGTTCAGACACTCACATGAGACCATGGGAGTAGAGGCCAGTGTAGGATTAGGCTTCTGGTTCCCATCGCTAATCCATACATCTTCCCCATTTCTTGCTGTTTAGTGAAACGTAGTAAAAACACACAGTTGAGAATTAATTATGATAGGATGCCAAAACTACACATAAATTGATCATCATTTTTCTTGAGATACATGCCTTTCTCCCCTGAAAACTTCAGTGTTGAAATATGTAGTGGAAACTTATTATTAAAAAAAAACAAAACAAAACACTTAATGATATATCTTGTGATGAAGTAATCACACTTTTGAGTTCTTGGATTTTGAACTATTTTAAAGCAGGATAGGCTTGCATTAAACAACTGATTTATGACTTTTATATAATATTCTTCTACATTCATCTAATAAAATGGAAAGTCTTAGAGTATATTTAATTGATTAATTTCTCTAATAAAATCCTGAATATAGAATAGTATCTTGGCACCTACACTGAATAACAAAACAATACAGGGGAACAGGAAGATAAAAATGGTAACCATTTTCTCCATCAGAAATGACAGGGCATCTCTTATTATAAAGTTGCTTCTAATTAGTCTTAATAAACATATCCCTCTCCTTCTGGCCTTGGATTCTACCTCTGAGAAATGTAGAGATTACACCCGATGATATGTATGATCCCTTTTAGATGTGAACTTCAATGAAACAATGGGTCTCGGAGGTATATTTACAACTAGCCCACTTTCTCCTCCTCAACGACCCTCAGCCATCATTCTCATCATCAAGGCCCTTAACTTTGGGACTTCCAGCCCTTCCCTACTGGGTCTTAGAAATACTAGAGGGAACTTCTGACATTTTCAATTCCTGGACCTCAGCACCCCCTAGGCACACAGAGATAAACTGTAGCTCTGGGGGAAACAGGACTATGGGAAGCTGGTGTCTCACTAAGGTCAATGCCAAATCCCTGAACTTCCCTATTTGTTTGCTGTGTCAAGAAAGGCAGGGCAGGGAGGGAGCTGGGAAGGACAAGAGGGAGTGGGTGGCAAGAGGGAGTGGGTGGCCAGCTCTGTCATCAACCAGACACTACAGGGGCCCTGGGTGGCTGTCCCCCTAACAACAGATACACTCGGAAAGGGAGGGGGTGGGCTAGAAGCCAACCAGAGCCTACCCCATGGAAATATCACTGGCCACATAGTGAATATATTTGGCTAAAGAGTAGTCACTGGAAAAATTTTATTGTTCAACTAAATCCATTCGCAGTACACTATTCAAAGTTTACTAAACATAAATTATTTGTGCTGCTTACATTGTCTTCCTGTCCCTATGCCTACCAGGCACACGTATCACTGGGTTTGCTGCCTTTTTCATTTCTGATACTGTTTTGTATACATACCTCCCACATTCATAGTCCATGTTACTATCACCTTAAACCTTTTGTAATATGGCTAAACCACGGTGAGGCACTTTTTCAGAAGCTCGTGCCCGTGTATTACATACGTGGTATATGTGTTCACTGTGTATGTTTGTGAGTGTAAATTTGGGGTGTGTGCATTATATGTGAGCGTGTGTGTACTGTGCATGTGTGGTGTATGTTCATGCGTGTGGTATGGTATGTGTGTATCTACTTGTGGTATGTATATTTGTGTCTCTGTGTGTGTATGTGTATGTGTGGTTATGTGAATGTCTATGTTTTTGTGTGGTGAGGTGCGTGGAGGGTTGTGTGATGGGTATGGTGTGTGTTTGTGTACCTGGTGAACCTCTGCATGTGGAGGGGTGTGTGGTATGTGCGTAGGCTTGTGTATGTGTTGTGCACCTCTATGTGTATATATGTATGTGTATTTGTGCTGTGCATGTCTGTTTCTATGTGTGTGATGTTGGGTGGGTATGTCTCTCCCTCTGTGTGTGTGACTGTGTTTCTATATGTGTGTGTTCACTCCTGCAGGGGGTCTGCAGCCCCACAGCTCTAGGTCTGGGGCCCTCCTCTCAGACCTCAGCATCCCTGCCAGAATACAGAGCCTTCTTGGGCACCCACATGGACTGCGGTTTGTGTCCAGAGAGAGCGGGAAAGTGCTTCCTGTGGCAAGTGTTTACAAGTTTGCACAGTTGTGGGCCTGGGTGTGTGATATGCAAACTGCTTCCGCAGAGGACAGGTGTCTGTGGTTACCAGCCTCTCAGGACCTCAGGAAGTCGTTATCACAGGCACCAGAGTGCTTGAATTCATGGGAAAGTGTTTTTCCTCTAAGACCATACTTTCATTCTTCATTGAAAGAAAAAAATATCTTGGGTGACTCCATCAGTCATTCTTATTAGGCCCTTACATCTCAACAACCTTTGATCCTGCTGCTGCTGCTGCTAAGTCGCTTCAGTCATGTCTGACTCTGTGAGACCCCAGAGACAGCCTCCTACCAGGCTCCTCTGTCCCTGGGATTCTCCAGGCAAGAACACTGGAGTGGGTTGCCATTTCCTTCTCCAATGCATGAAAGTGAAAAGGGAAAGTGAAGTCACTCAGTCGTGTCTTTTGATCCTAGAAGCATTCAAATCCATCACACAGCCTGTCCCCAATATTCCAGCCCCAGTTCCCTGCTGGACTTACACACATGGCTCAGCCTCCCTCCACCACGTGGGGCACCTACTTGTCCCCTCATTGTCATTGGTCTCCTGCCTTCCTGCCTGGGAGTCAGAGCCAGAAGGTGAAGAAGCCTTAGGCCACAGTATCTAGGTTTCATTTTCTGGTTAAATCTCTGATAATGAACTCCTCCAATGTTCATTGGGTAGGTGTGGCCACATGCCGGGTTGGGCATGCAAGACAGAGAGATGGGTAGAATAATATGGTGGATCAGACAAAGGCTCTAGAATAAGACAGTACCTGTTCACCTCCCATCCTCACCACTTACTCTGTGGTCTCTGACAAGACAACTTCCTTAAGGCTCTGCTGCCTCATTTGCGAAATAAGTACATACATACCTCGCTGCATGGCTGTGAGGTTACCTTGGCATGAAGTACCTAGCAGAGTGCCTGGAATGCATAGTCCACACATGTTATCTCTTGTGAGGACTAGCTCACAGGCCTCCATTCCAGCCTCCTAGGTGGAGGGAGACGTTAGAAGGCTGAGCACCATGTTTTCCAGGCGTCTTTGCCATCAGAGTTCTAGATGCACATTGTCTTTCATCAAGCAGGTGTACTCAGCACAAGAAGTGCAAGGCAGAATCTGCTCCCTTTTGTAAAATGAAAAATAAAGTGAAGTCACTTATGTCAATCCCTTATGTCAAGAGGTCTTTTGGAGCTGAAGCTGAGCCTTACACATGTCCTCACTGGGTGGAACCATGAAGACTGAACTGGGTCAAATCACAAGAATTCCAAGGACTGTAAAAACACCTGAAAATTGTTATAGTAACAAACTTCTACCTTCCTCTAGTGATACACTTTGCATGTAAGCATGTTGAGCCAAGACTAGCTTTTGTCTGGGCTTCCCGGCTGGCTTAGTGGTAAAGACTCTGCCTGCAACACAAGAGACCAGGGTTTGATCCCTGGGTCGGGAAGATCCCCTGAAGGAAGGCATGGCAACCCACTCTAGTACTCTTGCCTAGAGAATCCCATGGACAGAAGAGCCTGGCAGGCTGCAGTCCACAGGGTCACAGAGTCGGACACGAATGAAGTGACTAAGTAGCAGCAGCAGCTTTTGTCTCCAACTCTAATTAAGGCTTTGTAATGCAAACCTTCCTTCTTTGCTTTTATTTTTATTTTTTTCCTTTGAATATCCAGCTTTTAACTTCTTTCCAAAAATTTTTTTATATTGAACTATAGGGAGATCCAACCGGTCCATTCTGAAGGAAATCAGCCCTGGGATTTCTCTGGAGGGAATGATGCTAAAGCTGAAACTCCAGTACTTTGGCCATCTCATATGAAGAGTTAACTCACTGGAAAAGACTCTGATGTTGGGAGGGATTGGAGGCAGGAGGAGAAGGGGACAACAGAGGATGAGATGGCTGGATGGCATCACTGACTCGATGGACGTGAGTTTGAGTGAACTCCGGGAGTTGGTGATGCACAGGGTGGCCTGGTGTGCTGCGATTCATGGGGTCGCAGAGTCGGATACGACTGAGCGACTGAACTGAACTGAACTGATAGTTGATTTACAGTGTTGTGTTAGTTTTAAGTGTATATAGCACAGTGAATTCAGTTATGTATTTCTTTGTTAGATTCTTTTTCCTTATAGGTTATTATAAAATATTGAGTATAGTTCCCTGTGCTATACAGTAGGTCTTTGCTGGTTATTTATTTCAGTGTGTATATATTAATTCTAAACTCCTAATTTATCACCCCTTCCCTTCCCCTTCTGGTAACCATAGGTTTGTTTTCTATGTCTATGGGTTTCTTCGATTTGCATATAAGTTAATTTTGTATCTTTCTAGATTCCACATAGAAGCACTATCACAAATTTGTCTCTGTGGCTTATTTCACTCAGCATGATAATCTCTAGGTCCTCCCATGTCACTGCAAACAGCATTATTTCATTCTCTTTATGGCCAGAATGGGAAAGACTAGAGATCTCTTCAAGAAAATTAGAGATACCAAGGGAACATTTCATGCAAAGATGGGCTCGATAAAGGACAGAAATGGTATGGGCCTAACAGAAGCAGAAGATATTAAGAAAAGGTGGCAAGAATACACAGAAGAATTGTACAAAAAAGATCTTCACGACACAGATAATCACAATGGTGTGATCACTCACCTAGAGCCAGACATCCTGGAATGTAAAGTCAAGTGGGCCTTAGAAAGCATCACTGCGAATAAAGCTAGTGGAGGTGGTGGAATTCCAGTTGAGCTATTTAAAATCCTAAAAGATGATGCTGTGAAAGTGCTGCACTCAATATGCCAGCAAATTTGGAAAACTCAGCAGTGGCCACAGGACTGGAAAAGGTCAGTTTTCATTCTANCTGGGCATATTGACTGCAGCACTTTTACAGCACCATCTTTTAGGATTTGAAATAGCTCAACTGGAATTCCATCACCTCCATTAGCTTTGTTCATAGTGATGTTTCCTAAGGCCCACTTGACTTTGCATTCCAGGATGTCTGGCTCTAGGTGAGTGATCACAGCATTGTGGTTACCTGGGTCATGAAGATCTTTTTTGTATAGTTCTTCTGTGTAATGTTGCTATCTCTTCTTAATATCTTCTGCTTCTGTTAGGTCCATACCATTTCTGTCTTTTATAGAGCCCATCTTTGGATGAAATGTTCCCGTGGTAGCTCTAATGTTCTTGAAGAGATCTCTAGTCTTTCCCATTGTTTCCTCTATTTCTTTGCACTGATCACTGAGGAAGGCTTTCTTATCTTTCCTTGCTGTTCTTTGGGACTCTGCATTCGAATGGGTCTATCTTTCCTTTTCTCCTTTGCCTTTCGCTTCTATTTTCTCAGCTATTTGTAAGGCCTCATCAGACAACCATTTTGCTTCTTTACATTTCTTTTTCTTGGGGATGGTCTTCATCACTGTATCCTGTACAATATCATGAGTTTCCGTCTATAGTTCTTTAAGCACTCTGTCTCTCAGATCTAATCCCTTGAATCTATTAGTCACTTCCACTGTATAAGGAATTTGATTTAGGTTATACCTGAATGGTCTAGTGGTTTTCCTGACTTGCTTCAATTTAAGTCTGAATTTGGCAATAAGGAGCTCATGATCTGAACCACAGTCAGGTCCTGGTCTTGTTTTTGCTGACTGTATAGAGCTTCTCTGTCTTTGACTGTAAAGAATATAATCATTCTGATTTTGGAATTGATCATCTCATGACATCCATGTACAGTGTCTTCTCTTATGTTGTTGGCAGAGGGTGCTTGCTATGACTAGTGCGTTCTCTTGGAAAAACACTATTAACCTTTGCTCTTCTTCATTTTATATTCCTAGGCCTAATTTGCCTGTTTCTCCAGGTAGCTCTTGACTTCCTTCTTGTGCATTCCAGTCCCCTATAATGAAGAGGACATCTTTTTTGGGTGTTAGTTCTAAAAGGTCTTGTAGGTCNGCGTTCCAGGCTGTGTGACAGGGTCGCCCTTCACTGAGTTTTGGGCTGTGTGCCTCAGTCGCCCTTCACCTGTTTCCGGGCTGTGTGCCTCAGTCACCCTTCACCTGGTCCCGGGCTCTGTGCCGTGGTTGCCCTGCACAGATTTCTGGGCTCTGTGCTGCCGTTCCTCTATGCCAAGTTCCGGGCTGTGTGCTGTGGTTGGCTAGTGATGAGTTCCAGCTGTGTGCCGTGGTCACCCTTCACTGAGGTTCGGGCTGTGTGCCACGGTCACTCTGCACCAAGTTCCGGGCTATGTGCTGCGGTCGCCATCTCCCAAGGTCTGTGATGTGTGCCAGGGTCTCACTGTGCTGAGGGCCGTGCTGTGTGCCTCGGGCGCTCTTCACTGAGGTTCAGGCTTTGTGCCGTGGTTGCCTTGAACTGAGGTCCAGGCTTTTTGACCCGGTCGCCCTGAACTGAAGTCCGGTCTGTGTTCCACGGTGGCACTGCGCCGAGTTCCAGCCTGTGTGCCATGGTCTCCCTGTGCCGAGGTCCAGCCTGTGTGCTGCTGTCGCCCTGCACTGAAGTCCACGTGGTGTGCCACCGTCACCCTGCGCCGAGGTCCAGGCTGTGTTCAGTGATCGGCCAGCGACGAGTTCTGGGCTGTGTAACACGGTTGCCCTTCACTGAGTTTCAGGATTTTTGCCTTGGTCGGCCTTCACCAAGTTCCGGGATGTGTGCCATGGTCACCCTCAAATGAGGTACGGCCTGTTTTCCATGATCGCCCTGCGCCGTGGTCCTGGCTGTGTTTCACAGTCAACTAGAGACAAGTTCCAGGATCTGTGCTGCTGTCGCCCTGCACAGATTTCTGGGCTGTGTGCTGCGGTCGCCCTTCACTGAGGTTCGGGCTGTGTGCTGCAGTAGCCCTGCTCTGATGTCCGAGTTGT
>SJYV01038605.1:219019-241087 GCA_006410875.1 Neotragus pygmaeus | reverse complement strand
TCAAGGCTATGGTTTTTCCTGTGGTCATGTATGGATGTGAGAGTTGGACTGTGAAGAAGGCTGAGCGCCGAAGAACTGCTGCTTTTGAACTGTGGTGTTGGAGAACACTCTTGAGAGTCCCTTGGACTGCAAGGAGATCCAACCAGTCCATTCTGAAGGAGATCAACCCTGGGATTTCTTTGGAAGGAATGAGCTAAAGCTGAAACTCCAGTACTTTGGCCACCTCATGCGAAGAGTTGACTCATTGGAAAAAACTCTGATGCTGGGAGGGATTGTGGGCAGGAGGAGAAGGGGATGACAGAGGATGAGGTGGCTGGATGGCATCATGGACTCGATGGACGTGAGTCTGAGTGAACTCCGGGAGTTGGTGATAGACAGGGAGGTCTGGCATGCTGTGACTCATGGGGTTGCAAAGAGTTGGAGACAACTGAGTGACTGAACTGAATTGTTGGCCAAGTGATAATGATTGTTTTGATACATCTTCTTCACCATTCAACGGTCCATGGACATTTAGTCTGCTTCCATGTCTTGTCTGTTCTGTTCTGTTCTAATATACTGCTCGCCACAGTGTTTGTACCAATTCAGATTCCCACCAACAGTGTAGGAGGGTTCCTTTTCCTCCACACCCTTTCCAGCCTTTATTATTTGTAGACTTTTTGATGATGGCCATTCTGACCATTGTGATGCGCTACCTCATTGTGGCTTTGATTTGCAGTTCTCTAATCATTAGCAATGTTGAGCATCTTTTCATGTGCCTTTTGGCCGTTTGTACATCTTCTTTGGAGAAATGTCTATTTAGGTTTTCTGCCTTTCTTTGCCTTTAAAAGTCACTGGATTCCATCCCCCCCGCCCCGTGTCCACAAGCTTGTTCTCTATGTCTACATCTCCATTGCTGCCCTGCAGATAGGTTCATCACCTCCATCTTTCTAGATTCCATATACAGGCATTAATACATGATATTTGTATTTCTCTTTCTGATCTACTTCCCTCTGTATAATAAGCCCTAGGTTGATCCACCTCATCAGATCGAAGTTAAATGCATCTCTTTTTATAGCTAAGTAATATTCCACCATGTATATGTACCACATCTTCTTTACCAGGGAAGTGGGACAAATTGAGAGAATAGCATTGAAACATATACATTACCATATTTAAAATTAGATAGGCAGTGGAAGTTTACTGTAGGATGCAGGGAGCTCAAATCTGATGCTTTGTGATAACCTAGAGGGAGAGGGTGGGATGGGTAGTGGGAGAGAGGCTCAGGAGGGAGGGGATGTATGTATACCTATAGCTGATTCATGCTGATATAGGGCAGAAACCACACAAAATTGTAAAGCAATTACCCTCAAATTAAAAATAAATAAATACATAAGCCTCTGAAATTTACTCAGTGTCCCCACTAGGGCCACTGTTAGGGCTGTTACTCAAATCTGTGCTCTCAATCTGCAGTTCTTTGGTCACAAATAATCAAGCTTTTTGCTTCATTACTGCCTCTTAGATTTATTTAGGCGGATCCTCTTTTAGCCGTTTTTGCTGGCAACCAAAATTGTGGAAATGTGAGGCTTTTCTGGAATGGTGCTCTGGAGTTCATTTTCCAGCTTCTTGGGCACTGAGCAGCAAGGGCTGGAGCAGAGGCAGCCCCAGTGTCAGGGATCCAGCGCCGCTCCCAAGGTGTCCCAGAGGTTGACTCTTCTGGCTGGTCATTTCTGTGTTGTTTTGGAAGCTGTTTCTGGAGCCCCAGCCTAGAATCAGTTCCTTCGATCCTTCTACTAACTTTGCCAGCACATTACTCCTTTATAAAGTTCATTTCCAATCATTAAGTCCTATTTAATATAAATACAGCAATTTCTGTTTCTTGCCCTGAATTCTGATGGATATACCTATTAGTATGTTATTAATATTAATATATTATAATTAATGTATTATAATAATGTCATAGACATTATATATCATATACATTAATATTCTTTGTATATATTAATATATAATTTGTATATATTAAATAATATTAAAATAATAGCAGCTATTATACCAAATATACTGGCTTACCAGGTGGCCCAGTGGTAAAGAATCTACTTGCTGGTGCAGGAGATGCAAGAGACGCTGCTTCCCTCCCTGGGTGGGAAGATCCCCTGGAGGAGGAAATGGCAACCCATTCCAGTATTCTTGCATGGAAAATTCCATGGACTGAGGAGCCTAAAGGGCTACAGTCCATGGGGTCAAAAATAGTCAGACACGACTGAGCACACATACCAATTATATCAAATACAGGCTATACCATAGGGCCAAATTTTTACAGATGTTATCTAACTCCATCCTTGCAGCAAAGTTACACAGTCTTTAAGGGAACCAATCAAAGTGTGAACCTAGATCTCTTTGCCACCTAGATCATGTGCCTAACTGCTGCACTTTACTGTTCTTTCCCTTCTCCAGAGGAGTCTTGCACAATGAGGATGGCTACCATGTGGTGTAAGAAATGCTGGAAAGAACTGTGGGCCCAGGACTGTGGGAGCCCTGAAGAGAAAAGGTCTAATTCTCTCTGGACCTTAGAAGTCCAGGATGGTGTCTGCTTTCCAGCTTAGCAAGGGATCATGACCTCTGGATTCCTAATTATGTTGGGGAACCTGGCCTCAAAGATCCAGTGGCCTGTTTCTCATGTAATAATGATTTAAGAACTCCAAATTTGCGTGTCTGCAAAGGCAACTGTCTACTCTTTCATCCAGGTGAGTCATTGAAGGCCCTGGGACATTCAAATTTCTTTGTGGGACTGGTTCCAGCTAGCAGCTGATGAAGCTCATGAGCAGAGGGTTTGGTCAGCCAGGGCAGATGTGTGTCCTGGGGCAGATTTGTGCACTCATCTTTGGGGTGTCTTTCTTTCTCCCTGTTTCTCACAAGATTTCTCTGTAGCAACACCCTCTTGCTGGGACTGCCTCAGGATCAGAGACCTTGCCTTATTCAGGTCTGTACCTCTGGCATTGAGCACACTGCAGATACTTAGAGAAGGAATGAAGGAAGGAAGAAACCCCAGCCTGCTGCTAAGCCGGTCTACCTGGGGAGCTGGAGCCTTTGCACTTTTTTCTCAGCTCTTTTCCACTCCTGCTTCTGGTTGCTATGGTTCACTCACATGCCTGGCCTTGTATGGACTGCCCTACTCTCATCCTCTTCCCAGTATCTGAAAAGCTGGTGTTTGCCTTTACTTGGTGCTTCTCTCTTAATGTCAATCTTCATTAGATAGAAGCTGCAATAATTTTCCTTCGCTCCAATTTAGAAGTTTAGGCTACAGTCCATGGGATCACGAAGGGTCGGGCATGACTGAGTCACTTCACTTTCACTTTTCATTTTTCATGCATTGGAGAAGGAAATGGCAAGCCACTCCAATATTCTTGCCTGGAGAATCCCAGGGACAGAGGAACCTGGTGGGCTGACGTCTATGGGGTTGCACAGTCAGACACGACTGATGCGACTTAGCAGCAGCAGCAGCATGCAAAAACTTAGGACTTCCAATGTATGTCTGAAAAGTCTCTTGATCCAGAAACAAACAAGATCTTTATCAGCTGAAGGACTGGTGAAAGTTTCTACCTCTAAGTGGAAGTTTCATTGTGGTAGCCAGTTATAGCTGACCTTCCTTCTTTGAAGGTCTGGAGACCCTGGGGATATACAAATCTTTGAATCTGAATGCTTCACAATAGGTTTTTTGTTTTTTTTTCAATTAAAAAACAAAAAGCTCCCACTGATAAAGATATGCAGAGCAGGTCATTATCCTTGTTTCAAAAGAGTAGCTTTTGAAGACAGAGCCACAGAGCTTTAAGTGGACAATCCATGATTCTCCATTGGTATATTTTCCAGTTTTTCTTGGAACTCTTTCCCAGAGCTACTGGAACACAGGGCATGGATACTCTTTTTGCTCCTTCCTTGTTTACCTCAAACGTGATTCAGGAGTCCCTGTTTGCCCAGTTGGACACAGCAGCAGGAGGTACAAGGCCAAACTGCAGCATCAGCCCTGGAAGGAATGGAAGCTGAGTTCCATTGAGTGAATGGGGGCCAGATATAGGGAGCCTGACTTTCTGGCTTTTGCCTCCCTCGTTTCCAGGATTCACTATCATCCCTTAATTTCCAGGTTATGGGTCTCATAAAATGTTGTAAATTGGATGATCAGCAGCCTGGAGCACATTTTCTAATTTCTAGCCCATGGTTAATTTGCTCCTCTGTCTCCACATTTAGCCAACACCCATGACTACACCCTCAGAGAAGCCCTGGGCAGAGATGCAGGGAACTGTGGGAGATTCTGGTCTCAGGACAACTTTCAAATCTTGCAAGAGAGACAAAGACCACCACAGATGCACACTACAAATAGTCTTGGGTCACAAGGACCTAAAATACCATGGTATTTTATAGGGATAATAAAAAGAGGACTAATAAATTACATACCTTCTACATGATTTTCAGAAAGTTTTAGAAATTTACTAGTCATATATGAGATGGAAGGAGAGCTGGAGATAGGAACAAGCTCTCATTTCCTTGCTGTATCATCTTCTTCTCCATTATTTGGGAAACTGAAGCAGATAATGGAGTGTGTGTGAATGATGAGAGTGTCTGATGGAATGAGATAGCATCTACTTGGTTATCGATACTGGACTTGAGATGCTAAAGAAAACTGAAAGGAGTAGCAACACTATTTGGGGATATCCCATTTAATCACTTATTCATCCATTCAATAACTTGATTATCAAACAAGTATGGCCTATAAGGTAATGGTCAAGGTATGGGGAACAAAGAAGAACACAAACAAAATTCCTTTATCTATTGGAGCTGCTTACAATCCAGATCAGGAAGACAAGTGATAAAAAGTATATATATAAAATATAGTTTATGCTAGATGTTACTGGATAACAAAGAGAAAAAAAGTGGGAAAAATACAGGAAGTGCCTGGGCAAAATTGGGAATATTTTTATTTCATTTTGAGTCATCTTTCATCTGTGAAAGATGAGCTCTATGAGTCACAAGCACTTGGGGTGAAAGAGGTGAAGACATAAGGATGATTAAACTGTACGAGTTAGTACTGATGGCGTCAGAGATGGGGTAGTGTTTTGGCCAGCAGCATCAGAGCCCAGGGCTCCGTTTTACTCTTGTTGACCTAAGGCCAGAGGGTGGAGAACACCCATCTCCAGGGACTCAGATCACTCTGAGAATGAGTAAAATTGCATGACCTCCTCTCACTTACTCAGTTCAAATTCCTGCTAACTATGAATGTGAAGATGTTAGCGTTTTAAAAATGGAAATAAACCTTGAATCTACATTCTAACCATGCTTGATACAAGCAAGCCACTGCATGAGTTACATACCTGGTAAACATGTCTGCATGAAGATGGTAGCTCTCCAGAAGGTATGAACTCTCTGGACACATTTCAGATCAAGCTCTAAAGATAATTTTTGGCAACTTTGTTTGGGCCACATCTAAGTTTAATTAAACTTACTGCAGCAATCATTTTGCAAAATATGTACGAGAGGTCAATATGTGGTGAACCTTAAACTTATACAAGGCTGTGTCAATTATATCTCTGTAAAATTGAAAAAAATAACAGACAATTAAGAAAACAAAAAACAGATCTGAGGAGACAGCCTCCTGTATAGGGATGGCACAGCAGCAGGTCGTTTGGTCCCCTTAATTTGAGAGCAGGGGGACATACAGAGCACCTATCCTGGATCTGAGGGTGGAAGGCAGAGTATTTTTGTGCACAGCAATGGAAGTTAAACTAAAGTTGCAAAGCCATAAGAGTAAAGGTATATTTTTGTTGCTGTTGTTGTTTGCATATTTTTTTCCTTTCTCAGTACTTCATTGTTTACAAATACTTCAGGGTTTAAAAAATAAAACAATATGCCCCGATTCACAAGACCAATTTTTGGATATCCTCAAGCTCTTTTGCTTAAAAAGATATATATTCTATATGTACATTATACTTTAAAGTAAAAAATTTTGAAACAGAAGAAAATAAACCAAGTTTACAAATATAAAAATAAAGCAATTACACAGCATTTAGAAGATGAGATGATAAATTTACAGTGGAGATGACAAAGCACCATAATGATACCAAGTACTTCATGCATACAGTGCTTGACAATGTTAAAAGCTTTCTTATATATATCATTTCATATAATTCTCAGAATAACTGTCTTATCAAGTAGGCAGAACAGACATTATGATGCCAGTTTAAGAAACTGAAACTGAAGCTTGGCGTTGAGGTTTTCTGATTTCAAATCCAACTCCCTTCTGAAAATCAGGATGAATATGATATAAGGCTATACTAATTTTTTAAAAAAAGATCTGTAGTCCAAGTTACCTGATTCTAGCTCCCACCAGTGTATAGGGGACTTCAATCTCCTGCAAATTGATCCTTAATTAGTTCTGGGAGTCCCTAACAGGTTTCTTACATGAGTTCAAGAACAAGGCCACTCACAGAAGTTTCACTGCTGGTGGCTGTCCCCATTCTGGCTGGGCCCTATGAAAGTTACAGCACCGTGGGCTACTGTGATCAGGACCAACCCCAGCATTTTTGTGGCCTCTCTAGAGCTTTCTGAGAGTTCTTTCCTGAGACTCCACCAGCCCCAGCAGTTTCTCTTAGGACCCATTTCAAGTCCTCAGGCTGTCAAGGACATCTGTGGCCGAATAGGGGATAGTGGCACTCTCTTCATGGGATCATATTTTGTCAGAGGCTCCCAAAGCAGTGTTATCACAACTCAGTGATGCAAGGGTTAACTAAGCAGCTATGTCAGCTTTTGTGTATCTGGGGTGACCCTGGGGCAGGTGCATTTAACAACCACAGAGCTCTGCTTGGTTCCACTGAGTATCTCCTGAAAGTTCAGTGAGTCTGAACTTTGGAACCAAGTGAAGTGAAGGGTACTTTTCAGTTAAACCTTCTGGTTCAAAACTGATGACTCAAGCAGATTTGGGTCACCTGTCATTCTTCAATACCTAAGTGCTCTTATTTGGAGAGAGGGGAACCCTTGCCATAAGCCCTCTGGTATGTCAGGCTGTATTGTCACAAGTGACCCAGGGACAAGTGATAGGCACAAGTGACCCAGGGATAAACATGGTGGACACAATTCCTGCTCTGTTGGATCTTACATTCTGTAAGGTCAACATTATCACAGCAACTTCTTGGTTTATCTAGGTTGAGTTCTTTCCTGGGAGACTTATCTGGATTGTTCACTCCCTTCTACACCCCTCCCCACCATCTCACCTTCCCAATCTGCAAGCCAACATTTTTTTTAATTAAATTTTTATTCTAGGACTTCCCTGGTGGTACAGTGGATAGGAATCTGCCTGCCAATGCAAAGAACGTGGGTTCAATCCCTTGTCTAGGAAGATTCCCCATGCCGAGAAGCAACTAACTCTGTGTGCCACAACAGAGCCTGCATGCTGCAACTACTGAAGTCCACGCGCCTAGAGCCCGTGCTCTGCAACAAGAGAAGGCACGGCAATAAGAAGCCTGTGTGCCACAATGAAGAGTACCCTCCGCTTGCCGCAACTAGAGAAAGCCTTTGCGTGATAGCACAGACCCAGCACAACGAAAAATAAATAAATAAATAATTTAAAATTTTATTCATCTTGCAGTGGTAATAAATAATGTGAAGAGATCCTATGTATCATCTACCCAGTTTCTCCTATCTTGCAAAATGATGATGTAATAATATCACTGCCAAAACTGACATCAACACAACCAGACAGAACATTTTCACATCCACCACTACAAGATTCCTTGATATCACCCTGCCTCATTCCCCCATTTTTGATCCCTGGCAATCACTATTCTCCATCCTTATTTTGTCATTGTGAGACTATTTTTATAAATGGAATCATACATTGTGTGCCTTTTGGGAACTGAATTTTTTTCCATTCAGCACAAGTCCCTAATTATCTGGAGTTTCATGGATCAACAGTCCTTTCCTTTTTTATCACTGATCAGTATTCCACGGTAGGAGAGGTACCAGAGTTTGCTTACCTACTGAAGGACATCTGAGTTGTTTCCAATTTTTGATTATTATGAATAAAACTGTTCTTTATAGATTTTTATGTGAATATAGAATTTCGCTTCTCTCGGACAAGTGCCCAGAGGTGCAACTGCTTGTATGGTAGGTGCACATTTAGCATCATAAGAAATTCCCGAAAGGTTTTCTAGAATGGCTGGACCACGGTCTACCACCACCAGCAATGGGGGAAGAACCCAGTTTCTCCACATCTTCCCCACAAAGTGTACTGTGATTCCCCATCAACTCACCAGACCCACTCACAGAGTAAAAGTCATCCAGGGGGCACTTCTTGAGATCGTTTGCTTGTTTTTTTCCAACAGGCTCTTTGATTGTGAAAATCTGACTTCTATCCAGCATGTCCCGCCATTTCTCTGGACGTGTCCAGACATGCCTGAAGCCTTAGCAGGGTCAGCAAAAGCCTTGGGCCCAAGCAACACGTCCCTTTGCATATAGTGAGAAGTTTGGGGGTTTTATCCCCAGAGCCTCTTCTAAAGGCCCCACCCTGTATCATCCTCTGCTGAAAGGTAGGCCTCAGAGACCAGTTTGTCTCTACCCACTGGAGCCAAGGGAGGCTGTCTGTGACTTGTGGAGAGACAATCCCATTCTTTCCCTTGGGGTCTACTGTGCGGCAGGCATAGGAGATAAAATAGTGAACCATCAGTCAAGGCCCCTCCTCTTGTGAACCTTACATTATAAGAAGGGGTAATAAATAATAAGGGGCTTCCCAGGGGGCTCAGTGGTAAAATAATTTATCTGCCAAAGCAGGAGTCCCAGGAGATGCCGCTTCAGTTCCCCTGGAGAAGGAAACAGTGGAGCCTGGTAGGCTACAGTCCATGGGGTTGCAAAGAGTCTGGACAGGCATACAATAAACAACAAAGAGGCAGGGGGATTTCAGATAATGAAAAATACTACAAAGCCTATAGCCAGGGAAATGTGATAAAGCTGAGTCTCCATGGAACTCAGCTTTTTCAGTATTAGAATTTCTACTTTTTTCCCAAAGCTAATTACTTCCATTTCTCTACCATTTTTTTCTGTAATATGTCTTCTGATTCCAAGATCCCACAGCTGACTTCTGCTATCAACAATCTCTTTTATTCGTTGAAGATGATTTCATAATTTGGTTTTTTGAATTAAAAAATATTTATCCAAATAAAGATTGGGCACTACAGATGCAGTGCAAATACTCTCTTTAATTTCAATATCATGTTTTTACGAATACAGCCAAAGACTGCAGGCTTTTGCAAAAGTTGTGTTCTTGTCCATTCCTTGCTCATTCACCATGTGAATTAACATTCCCAGGTCCTTTTCAAGAAAATTCTATAAAGTCAAACCCTTCACCTTCTGTACTGCTGCTGCTAGTCACTTCAGTCGTGTCTGACTCTGTGTGATACCACAGACGGCAGCCCACCAGGCTCCCTGGTCCCTGGGATTCTCCAGGCAAGAACACTGGAGTGGGTTGCCATTTCCTTCTCCAACGCACCCTGGGATTCTCCAGGCAAGAACACTGGAGTGGGTTGCCATTTCCTTCTCCAACGCATGAAAGTGAAAAGTGAAAGTGAAGTCGCTCAGTCGTGCCTGACTCTTCGTGACCCCATGGACTGCAGCCTACCAGGCTCCTCCGTCCATGGGATTTTCCAGGCAAGAGTACTGGAGTGGGGTGTCATTGCCTTCTCCTCACCTTCTGTACTAACTAGTTTCAGTTAGCCTAGCCTTTTTTTGGTTCTTTCTGCTCAGAACACAACTGAGACAAAAATCTTTGCTGTCCTTAGGCTTCTTAAAATCTCAGCTTCTTCTGACATTGGTCTTTGGAGGCCTTATGTTTCACCTTTTGTACTTGTAACAGCTGAGTGCCCTAAGCAGCCAAATTGTTAACTTCTAAGTGTTATTTTTGGCATATTTATGCATACATGCACAGAAGCCTGGAAGACTTGGGACTGACTATATTAATAAAATGTTATTTTTAAACAATCTTCCAAGTTCCTTGAGATATCCTGCCTTCTGGAATCATTAACCACAGGATATTTTCCCTTTATTTTATGATATCCACTTTCCTAAGGTTTATGTATGTGGTTGATTCTTCACAGACTTCTCTTTCTTAACTATATGGTCTTTAAAATGGCATGCTTACCTTTCACCAATTTTAAGAGGCTTTGGAGTCAGGTAGATCTTGGTTGAATTCTCAGGTCCTTTATTGTCAGCTAAGTAATCTTGCACCTATCAACCTCTTTAACCTTCAGGATCCTCATCTATAACATGAGGATTAAAGGAAGTAATGCTTGACACATAGTGAGCACCCGAAAAAAATGTTAAGGGCTTAATAAATGTAAGCTATTGTTATTTTTATTACCCTTGTACACTAAGATTGCATCTGGAGGGTCATTTCCTCAAAATGTTACTTCTTTTGCTTTCTGCAGGAAGGAAAAAATTTACCAGATTCTTTGTTTTTGGAGTATAAATCTTCCTGGTGTTTGGACAGATTTCCTTCTCTGCTGCTATTAGGTCTCTTCCTATGTTAGTTTTCTAATCTGATTTGCTAAATATCCTCCACATCCTTAAAGGCATCTGCAGTTTTGATCATTTCATTTCTCTGTTCTTTAATCCTCATCTAAAAGCATCTGTTCTGCTTTATAAATGTCCCTAAACATAAATAATTTTATTATATGTTGCAGTTTTCCCACCCTTCAATTAGTCGTTGTCCTTTTGGGAAATGGATGCTGGCACATCATGTATGCCCTAATAGGGCAGAGAGTATACTTCAGCCTGGAGTCACTTTGTAAAAAGCCAAGTTCTTCTCTATAAAAGTGTAATTTCCTGTTGATATGAATTATCACATTGGTTTCATTATCTATGCTCAGCTCACATCTGAGATCATATGTTTGGCTGCCACATCTTTCCCCTTGTGTTTTCTCCTGAGATCAGCTGTGAATCTTCACCACTGTTGTTCTTTCCATTTAACACCTGAGTTGTCAGTTTTATCTGAATCTTTTTCTCCCTCCTTATGAAATGTTAACATAAAATGCTCTTGGTCAGTTTATGAACTACCTGCTAAACTCTCCCTTCCTGTTCTGTCTCTTGCCAAGAGTCCATCGCTCTATTGTTACAAGCCATGGTCCAGGAAAATCAAACCTGTTTTTCAATTTGTTTATGAAGCTATCAGTTCCCTTCCAATATCTCCTTTTTTTTTTCAAGGTCAATAATTTCAACTGGAATATGGGCTTAAATGATCTTCATTGCTCCCAAATGCCTATTTCCTGTTAAAGATTTTGCAGCCATCTGAGATGTGCCGCCAAATGTCTTTATGCTGTATTTTCTCTTTCCATGCAGACTTGTGGGAGTAGGTAGTGTTCAACAGGCTTGGTGATCCTTGGCAGGCTCTCTTACGTTTCAGGGGCCTGTGTCAAACAACAACAACCTCCAGAGTTTCCTATTGAAATTCCTAGTTCAATGACATTTCAACAACACTCGCTTCCTTACTAAACCTTAAATACACTGGGTGTGGTTCTGCCCTGGAGTCTTTGCACCAGATATCTCCCAGTTCAGTTCAGTCACTAAGTCGTGTCCGACTCTATGCGACCCCATGAATCGCAGCATGCCAGGCCTCCCTGTCCATCACCAACTCCCAGAGTTCACTCAAGACTCACGTCCATCAAGTCAGTGATGCCATCCAGTCATCTCATCCTCTGTTGCCCCCTTCTCCTCCTGCCCCCAATACCTCCCTGCATCAGAGTCTTCTCCAATGAGTCAACTCTTCCCACAAGGTGGCCAAAGTACTGGAGTTTCAGCTTTAGCATCATTCCTTCCAAAGAAATCCCAGGGTTGATCTCCTTCAGAATGGGCTGGTTGGATCTCCTTGCAGTCCAAGGGACTCTCAAGCGTCTTCTCCAACACCACAGTTCAAAAGCATNGCCACCTCTTCTTAATATCTTCTGCTTCTGTTAGGTCCACACCATTTCTGTCCTTTATTGTGCCCATCTTTGTAATGTTCCCTTGGTATCTCTAATTTTCTTGAAGAGATCTCTAGTCTTTCCCATTCTATTGTTTTCCTCTATTTCTTTGCACTGACCACTGAGGAAGTCTTTCTTATCTTGCCTGGCTATTCTTTGGAACTCTGCATTCAAATTGGTATATATTTCCTTTTCTCCTCTGCCTTTAGCTTCTCTTCTTTTCTTAGCTATGCGTAAAACCTCCTCAGACCACCATTTTGCCTTTTTGCATTTCTTTTTCTTGGGGATGGTATTGATCACCACCTCCTGTACAATGTTATGAACTTCCACCCATAGTTCCTCAGGCACTGTATCAGATCTAATCCCTTGAATCTATTTGTCACTTCCATGGTATAATTGTAAGGGTTTTGATTTAGGTCATACCTGAATGGTCTAGTGGTTTTTTNGGATGGTATTGATCACCACCTCCTGTACAATGTTATGAACTTCCACCCATAGTTCCTCAGGCACTGTATCAGATCTAATCCCTTGAATCTATTTGTCACTTCCATGGTATAATTGTAAGGGTTTTGATTTAGGTCATACCTGAATGGTCTAGTGGTTTTTTATACTTTCTTCAATTTAAGTCTGAATTTGGCAATAAGGAGTTCATGATCTGAGCCACAGTCAGCTCCTGGTCTTGGTTTTGCTGCCTGTATAGAGCTTCTCCAATCTTTGGCTGCAAAGAATATAATCAATCTGATTTCTATATTGACCATCTGGTGATGTCCATGTGTAGAGTTGTCTTATGTTGCTGGAGAGGGTGTTTTCTACGACCAGTGCATTCTCTTGGCAAAATCCTGTTAGCATTTGCGCCGCTTCATTTTGTACTCCAAGG
Source organism: Neotragus pygmaeus (assembly GCA_006410875.1). Lineage (NCBI taxonomy): Eukaryota > Metazoa > Chordata > Mammalia > Artiodactyla > Bovidae > Neotragus > Neotragus pygmaeus. The sequence continues at coordinate 228,238 of SJYV01038605.1, read as the reverse complement.
CCCAACTTGCCTGTTATTCCAGGTATCTCTTGACTTCCTACTTTTCATTCCTGTCCCCTATGATGAAAAGGATGTTTTTTGTTTGTTTGTTTGTTTGTTTGTTTTATGGTGTTAGTTCTAGAAGGTCTTGTAGGTCTTCATAGAACTATTCAACTTTAGCTTCATCAGCATTAGTGGTTGGGGCATAGATTTGGATTACTGTGATACTGAATGGTTTGCCTTGGAAATGAATAGAGATCACTCTGTCATTTTTGAGATTGCACCCAAGTATTGCAGCGGAGAAGGCAATGGCACCCCACTCCAGTACTCTTGCTTGGAAAATCCCATGGACGGAGGAGCCTGGTAGGCTGTAGTCCATGGGGTCGTTGAGAGTTGGACACGACTCAATGACTTCACTTTCACTTTTCACTTTCATGCATTGAAGAAGGAAATGGCAACCCACTCCAGTGTTCTTGCCTGGAGAATCCCAGGGACGGGGGAGCCTGGTGGGCTGCCATCTATGGGGTCGCACAGATTCGGACACCACTGAAGCGACTTAGCAGCAGCAGCAGCATTGCATTTCAGACTCTTGTTGACTATGAGGGCTACTGCATTTCCTCTAAGGGATTCTTGCCCACAGTAATGGATAAGATAGTCATCTGAATTAAATTCACCCATTCCAGTCCATTTTAGTTCACTGATTTCTAAAATGTCCATGTTCATTCTTGCCATCTCCTGTTTGACCACTTCCAATGTACCTTGATTCATGGATCTAACATTCTAGGTTCCTATGCGATACTATTCTTATAGCTTCAGACTTTACTTCCATCACTAGTAACATCCACAACTGGGCACTGTTTTCGCTTTGGCTCAGCCTCTTCATTCTTTCTGGAAATTCTTCTCCACTCTTCTCCAGTAGCATATTGGGCACCTACCACCCTGGGGAGTTCATCTTTCAGTGTGTTATCTTTTTGCCTTTTCATACTGTTCATGGGGTTCTCAAGGCAAGAATAATGAAGTGGTTTGCCATTCCCTTCTCCAGTGGACCATGTTTTGTCAAAACCCTCCTGTGACCCATCCATGTAAGTTGCTCAGTTGTGTCCATCTCTTTGCAACCCCATGTACCATAGCCACCAGGCTCCTCTGTCCATGGGATTCTCCAGGCAAGAATACTGGAGTGGGTTGCCATTCTCTTCTCCACCCTCCTTACAAAAGAAAAATGCTGAACGCACTAACTAAAAATGGATTTTCTTAGTTCCATCAGAGAAGAGAAGTCATAGAGCAAATGTCCACCCTGTAATTTGGAGAGACATGAAAGTATAGATATTACAGCCAAGATCAAAGTCACTGAAGCCATTAGCTGGTAGAAACACTTCATGGTGATTTTGACTAATTGCTGGGGGCTGAGCATAGACTAGCTTGAGAGTTAAAACATTCCTAAGCCTAATTCCCAGGCTTAGGGAGGACCCATATTTTTGAGGGGTTTATACCTCCAGGTTTTCACATTGAAGAGTGAAGAAAAATATCCTGGGGTTTCTACTAGAGGGAAGGAGAAAATAACCATTTACAAGTGTGCCCAGAGTAAAAGAAAACTTTTTAAAATATGTCCAGAGAGCATTCTTCACAACAAAATCCTGCCCTCCAGGGGAAACTACTTTCCCTTATCTCACTGGGACAGGGGTCAGCTCCAGCACTCCCTACTCTTTTTGTCTAAGGAAAAGGAAAAAAAAAAAAAAGATGAGACACATTTCTGAAGGTCACAGCCCAGGGACTTAGGCTTGTTAAAAATCTAAATTAATCATAAGATTATAGAACACATCCTCTCCAGCACCTCACCACCACACCATCAAGGCTCCAGTAAAACAACTGAGAGAGCTGTAAGACACAGTCTCAATTTAAGAAGGAGTTCTTAATGAAACCCAAAGACAATTGGGGAGGGGAAAAATAAAAGAAAAAAACAAAGATCAGGAATTCTCAGTGCTAAATTCCAAAATGCAGCAAAAAAAAGTCCAAATTCTATAGACTTATACCTAAACTAAAGCAAAAATTCTGAAATAAAGTATCAGAATCTTTTAGCACATCAAGAAAATAATTCATATTCATCAGATGGAATTTCTTTTAGGAATACAAGAAAGGATGGTTCAGTAAAATTCATTATACTATTTTTTACAGGGGTTCTTAGATGGAGCTAGTGGTAAAGAATCTAGGAGACACAGGGGACATGGGTTTGATCCGTGGGTTGGGAAGATTCCCTGGAGTAAGAAATGGCACCCCACTCCAGTTTTCTTGCCTGGAAAATTCCATGGACAGAGGAGCTCGGAGGACTACAGTCCATGGGGCCACAGAGAGACACGACTGAGTGACTAAGCAGCAGCATTTGTTATAAATTAAATATTATTTTAGCATCTTTGGAGATTATTAAAAAGACTTTTGACAAACTTCAACACCCACTCCTCATGAAAACTTCAAATAACATAGAAATCGACAGAACCTTAATATGACAGAACATAAAACGCATACCTAAAGTTAAACTGTTCTGTGATCATGAACTGGAAGCCTTAACACTGTTAAATTCCATTGTAGGAAACACTATGGCATTTCCTCAAAAAACTAAAAATAGAAATACCATATGATCCAGCAATTCCACTCCTAGGTATATATATAAAGAAAATTAAAACACATATGCACCCCAATGTTCATAGCAGCATTCAATACAGTTGCCAAGACATGGAAGAAACCTAAATGTTTAACAACAGATGAATGGATAAAAAATATGATACACACAAACACACAAAATGGAATATTACTCAGCAATAAAAAGAATGAAATTTTGCCATCTACAGCAACATGGGTGGGCTTGGAGGGTATTACACTAAGGGAAATGTCAGACAGAGACAAATACTGTATGATAGCACTTACATGTATAATCTAAAAAATATAACAAACTAGTGAATATAACGAAAAAGAAATAGATTCAGAGCTTACCAGATTCTAGTGGTTACCAGAAAGGAGAGGGAAGGGGGAAGGGGCAGTAAAGGGGAAGGGGATTAGGAGGCAAAAATTATTAGGTATAAAATAAACTACAAGGATATATTGTACAACACAGGGAATATAGCCAAAATTTTGTAATAACTATAAATGGAGTATAACCTTTAAAAACTGAATCACTATATTGTACACCTGGAACATATGTAATATTGTACATGAACTACACAAAAAGAAATTAGGTTCAGGAAAATTTTTTAAAGAGAATATAAACTTATACCTAGTGCTATGAATTGAACTGGCTTCCCAGGTGGCACTAGTGGTAAAGAACCTGTCTGCCAGCTCAGAAGACATAAGAGTCATGGGTTCGATCCCTGGGTTGGGAAGATCCCCTGGAGGAAGGCATGGCAATCCACTCCAGTATTCTTACCTGGAGAATCCCATGGACAGAGGAGCCAGGTGGGCTACAGTCCATGGGGTTGCAAAGAATCGGACATAACTGAAGCGACCTAGCACTTAGTTTTTTAAAAAGATATGTCCTAATCCTCAGTAGTTCTGAATGTGATCTTATTTGCAAATAGGGTCCTTGTAGATGTAACTAACTGAGCTTCCTTAATGGCTCAGTGGTAAAGAAACCACCTGCCAATTCAGGAGACACAGGTTCAATCCCTGGGTCCCGAAGAGCCCCTAGAGAAGGAAATGGCAACCCATTCAAGTATTCTTGCCTCGAAATCTCATGGAGAGAAGAGGCTATGGGGTACAGTCCATGAGGTCACAAGAGGTGGAGATGACCTAGTGACACAACAACAGAGGTCATTAATTAGGTTAAATGAGGTCATACTGGAGTAGTTGTTGTTTAGAAAAACCATAGCTTTGACTGGACGGATCCTTGACTGCCAAGTGATGTCTCTGCTTTTTAATACACTGTCTAGGTTTGTCATAGCTTTTCTTCCAAGGAGCAACCAGTTTATCATTTTGTGGCCGCAGTCACCATCTGGAGTGGTTTTGGAGCCCAAGAAAATGAAACCTGTTGCTGTTTCCACTTTTCTCCTCTCTATTTGACATGAAGTGATGGGACCAGATGCCATGATCTTAGTTTTTTGAACCATCACTTTTAGTTGAAACCTAGAGTCCTTGATGTGGCCACTTCAGTGTGTGTGATCTGGCTCTGCTCACCTTATTCCTGGCAGACCACACTCTCTCATCTTCCTTCATAAGGGTAGGTTTTTACCCCAGGTGTTCCTGCTGACCAGAATGTTCCACATCGGGCTGATTCTTTCCTGCCTTCCAGATCTTAGGTTCAGAGTCCCCTCCTAACCTCCCATTCCAAAATTGACTTTCTAGTTATACTTTCCCATAGTGTCCTGGACTTTTCCTTTATTGCATTTACCATAGGTTGTCATGACGGCATTTATTGGAATGATAAGTAATTAGTGGATGGCAATTCCCAGTCAGAGGCCTGTTTGTTTTGCTCAGTTCTGAATGCCCAGGTGACAGAAATTCAGTAAATATTTACAGAATGGGCAAAGGCTTATAGCGTTATGGTATTAGCTCCCATTATTGTGATTGCTCCATTAAGCCTTGTACTTAAAATACTTTTTTGTTTGTTTTATAGAGTGCATTCTTGATCATTATTTTAAGATATAAGCTATAGCAAACGTTTTTCTTCTTTTCCATCCTTCGCTCTACTTTGCCATGTAGCTCAATTGCAGAAAAAAATACCTTCTTCCATGGTGCATGTGCTCAGTCGCTCAGTCGTGTCCTTAGACTCAGTCGTGACGCTTTTGTGACTCCATGGACTGTAGCTCTCCAGGATCTTCTGTCCATGGGATTTTTCAGGCAAGAAAACTGGAGTGGATTGCCATTTCCTTCTCCAGGGGATCTTCCGACCCATGGATTGAACCCAAGTCTCCTGCATTGAAGGCGGATTCTTTACCTGCTGAACCATCAGAGAAGTCCAACTTCTTCCATAGACAGTGGGTAACAGGCAGACCAGGGCAGCATCTTGTTAGCTCAGCAGAGGAGCTAGAGCATGTTGGAAGGCCAGGGATGGGGAGGCTAGGAGACAACGGGCAGGGACCTTCACATTCAAGCACCACGCAAACCTGGAGGAGTCAGCAGCAGCCAACAGCTTAGGGCAGCTATGAAAGTGAAAGTGAAGTCACTCAGTCATGTCCAACTCTTTGCAACCCCATGGACTGTAGCCTACCAGGCTCCTCTGTCCATGGGATTTTCCAGGCAATAGTACTGGAGTGGGTTGCCATTTCCTTCTTCAGGGGATCTTTCCAACCCAGGGACTGAACCCGGGTCTCCTGCATTGTAGACAGATACTTTACCATCTGAGCCACCTGCCTAGAACCTCTAAGGCTGGGTGGGACCACATTGTGGAGAAGTGCCCTCTGAGGGCAAGAAGCAAAGAAATGGTACAGAAGCCTGGTGAATGCAATCAATTTTTACAGTAAAGGAAAAAGGAAAAACTTTAAGCTAAGATCCCTCTGTTTCCCAAGACTGCATTTTTGAAAAAGTAAATGCTATTTTATTACTGGTATAGATTCAACTAGGAGGAAAGAGAACCAAAAGCAAAGGACAAACTGTACATATATAAGCTTCCCAGGTGGCACTAGTGGCAAAGAAATCTGCCAATATAGGAGATACAAGAAACACAGATTCGATCCCTGGGTCAGGAAGATCTCTTGGAGTGGGAAATGGCAACCCGCTCCAGTATTCTTACCTGGAAAATTCCATGGACAGAGGAGCCTGGAGGGCTACAGTTCATGGGGTGGCAATGAGTCGGACATGACTGAGTGTGCACACACACACACATGCATGCACACATATATATGTCAATGGACATACATTTATCTGTCAATGAACACTTAGATTGCATCCATATCTTACCTATTGTAAATAATGGTACAATGAACACTGGAGTGCATATATATTTTCAACTTAGTGTTTTTGTTCTCTCTGGTTAAAGACCCAGCAGTGGAACTGCTGGATTAAATGGCAGTTCTAATTTTTTGAGGAACCTCCATAGTGTTTTCCATAGTAGTTATACCAATTTACATTCCCATAAACAGTGTACAAGGTTTTCCTTCTCTCCACATCCTCACCAACACTTGTTATTTCTTGTCTTCTTGGTGATAGCCTTTCTAACAGATGTGGTGTGATATCTCATTGAAGTTTTCATTTGCATTTCCCTTATGACTAGCGATCTGGGGCATCTTTTCATGTACCTACTGACCATCTGTGTCTTCTATGGAAAAACGTCTATCCAAGTCCTGAGCCCATTTTTTTAATCTGGTTGTTCGATTTTCTGATGTTGAGTTGTATGAGTTCTTTTTATATTTTGGTTATTAACCCTTTATTGGATATATTATTTGCCAATATCTTCTCCCATTCAGTAGGCTGCCTTTGTTGATAGTGTCCTTTGCTCTGCAAAACCTTATAGTCTAATGTAGTAACATTTATTTATTTTTGCTTTTGTTTTCCTTGACTGAAATCTCAAAAAAAAAAAAAATGCTGCTAAAACTGATGTCAAAGAGTATACTGCCTATGTACTCTTCTAGGAGTTTTATGGTTTCAGGTCTTACATTTAAGACTTTAACCTGTTTCAAGTATATAAAGACTACTCAGATAGTAAAGAAATCCCCTGCAATGCGGGAGACCTGGGTTCAATCCCTGGGTTGAAAAGACTCCCCTAGAGAAGGGAAAGGCTACCCACTCCAGTATTCTGGCCTGGAGAATCCCATGAACTGTATAGGCCATGGGGTCACAAAGAGTCGGACACAACTAAGTGACTTTCACAAATATATATGGTGTGAGAAAAAAGTCCAGTTTGATTCTTTTGCATACAACTTTCCAGTTTCCTATCATAATTTACTGAGAAACTATTTCTTTCCCATTACATATTCTTTCTTCCTGTGTCATAGACTAACTGATCATAAAAGTGTGAGTTTATTTCTGGGGTCTCTATTCTATTCCACTGACCTATGTGTCTGTTTTAGTGACAGTATTATACAGTTTTGATTAATGAAGACTTATAGTATGGTATCATATTAGGGGGCATATTCAGTTCAGTCCAGTTCAGTCGCTCAGTCATGTCTGACTCTTTGTGACCCCATGAATCACAGCACGCCAGGCCTCCCAGTCCATCACCATCCCCCGGAGTTCACTCAAACTCATGTCCATTGAGTCGGTGATGCCATCCAGCCATCTTATCCTCTGTCATCCCCTTTTCCTCCTGCCCTCAATCCCTCCCAGCATCAGAGTCTTTTCCAATGAGTCAACTCTTCGCATGAGGTGGCCAAAGTACTGGAGTTTCAGCTTTAGCATCATTCCTTCCAAAGAACACCCAGGGCTGATCTCCTTTAGAAAGGAGCATATTACCTCCAGCTTTGTTCTTCTTTCTCAAGACTGTTTTGGCTATTCAGGGTTTTTAGGCTTCCACATAAATTTAAGAATTATTTGTTCTACTTCTGTGAAAAATGCCGTTGATATTTTGATAGGGATTGTATTGAATATGTAGATTTCTTGGGGGTAGTATGGTCATTTTAACAATATTAATTCATCCAATCCATGAGCATGGCATATCTTTCTGTCTGTGTCATCTTTAATTTTTCCCAGCAATGTCTTATAGTTTTCCAAGTACAAGTCTCTTACTTCCTTGGTTCGATATATTCTGAGGTATTTTATTCATTTTGATGCAATTGTAAACAATCTGTTTTCTTAATTTCTCTGATAATTTGCTATTTGGGTATAGAAACAGATTTCTGCATATTGTTTGTATCCTGCTACTTTACTGAATTTATTAGTACTAATGATTTTTTAGTACTTCCCTTGTGGCTTCCCTTGTGGCTCAGGTGGTAAAGACTATGCCTGAAATGCGGGTGTCTTGGGTTCGATCCCTGGGTTGGGAAGAACCCCTGGAGAAGGGAAAGGCTACCCACTCCAGTATTCTGGCCTGGATAATTCCACGGACTGTATAGCCCATGGGGTCACAGAGTCGGACATGACTGAGCGACTTTCACTTTCAATGATTTTTTCGTGTCCTTAGGATTTCCTGAGCTTCCCTGGTGGTTCAGATGGTAAAGCATCTGTCTGCAATGCAGGAAACCCAGGTTCAGTCCCTGGGTTGGGAAGAGCTCCTGGAGAAGGAAACGGCAAACCACTCCAGTACTCTTGCCTGGAAAATCCCATGGACAGAGGAGCCTGGTAGGCTACAGTCCACGGGGTTGCAAAGAGTCGGACACGACTGAGCGACTTCACTTTCACTTTCAGGATTTCCTACATATAGTATTATGTCATCTGTAAACTGACTATTTTAATTCTTCTCTTCTGGTTTGGATTCTTTTTATTTATATTTCTGGTCTGACTGGAGAGAGGACATCCTTGACTTGTTCCTGATCTCAGAGGAAATGCTTTGAGTTTTTCACCACTGAGTATGATGTTAGTGTGGGCTTATCATCTGTGGCCTTTATTATGTTGAGGTATATTCCTTCTATGCCCACTTTGTTTGGAGCTTTTATCATAAATGGATATTTAATTTTGTCAAAAGCTTTTTCTGCATCTATTGAGACAATCATATGATTTTTTTCTTCAATTTGTTAATGTAGTGTATCAAATTGACTGATTTGAATCATCTTTGCATTCAGGGGATAAATCTCATGTAACCACGGTGTACGATTCTTTTACTGTATTGTTGAATTTTGTTTGTCAAGGATTTTTGCATCAGTGATCACTGGAAATATGTCCATTAGGGATAGTTTCTTTTCTGTGGTTTCTTTGTCTGGTTTTGCAAACAAGGTGATGCTGGTCTCATAGAATGAGTCTGGAAATATTCCTTTCTCTTCAATTTTTGCAGAATAGTTGGAGAATGATAGGTAGTAACTGTTCTACATATGCTTGAGAGGATTCATCTATGAAGCCATCTGGCCCTGGATGTTTTTGGGGAGGGGGGATGTTTCTTAGAGGGGGAAGTTTTTAAACTACCGATTCAATTTCATTATTGGTAACTGGATTGTTCATATTTTCTTTCTGATTCAGTCTTGGGAGATTGCCTGTTTCAAGGAATTTATCCATTTCTTCTGCACTGTCCATTTTATTGGTACATTGTTAACAGTAACCTCTTTTGATACTTTATATTTCTGTAGTGTTAGTTGTAACTTTTCTTTTATTTCTCATCTTATTTATTTGGGCCCTCTTTTTTCTTGATGAGTATGGGTAAAGGTTTATCCGGGTTTTTTTTTTTTTTTT
>SJYV01038605.1:131879-218977 GCA_006410875.1 Neotragus pygmaeus | reverse complement strand
GGTGTGTATGCCCAGCAGTGGGATTGCTGGGTCATAGGCCCTCTTTTTTCTTGATGAGTATGGGTAAAGGTTTATCCGGGTTTTTTTTTTTTTTTAATCTTTCAAACAACCAACCCTTAGTTTCACTGATCTTTTCTATTTTTTCAGTATCTACTTCATTTATTTCTGCTCTGATTCTATTCTTTCATTCTAATAACTTTGTGTATTATTCTTCTAGTTTTTTAGATGTAAGGTTAGATTGTTTGAGATTTTTCTTGTTTCTTGAGGTAGGCTTGTATTGCTATAAACTTCCCTCTTAGAACTGCTTTTACTGCATCCTGTAGATTTTGGATTGTTGTGTTTTCCTATGTTCATCTATTCTTCTCTGGAGGTCCTTGAACATTTTCATAATCATTACTCAGGACCCCAATGTTCAAATCAGATCCAACTGTTATACAGAATTACTATACTATGCTGGAGGCCCAGAATCTTAGGCTTGCTAAAAATCTTAAAGCTTTATTCGTTATGCGCCAAAGATCTTGAAATCATCTCTGCAGTTCCTGCTGCGTGACTCCTGCTTGAATACTTTGCATGCTCGTGAACTCACTATCTTCTAAGATAGTGACTGGCAGCCAAGCCATTATTCCATTTAAATATTTATGGAACGTATTCCCTCTGGCAGGTTCTAGGACTACAGGTGACAAGAACATAGGCCCAATACTTAAGAAGTTTATAGTTTGAGAACAAAGTTCTCTGCTGTGTTTGCTCACTTGTTTGTTTGTTAAATGGGGCCATATACTTTGCTTCCACTGAGGGTAATCATCACTACTCTCCATTCCACAGGTCACCCAGCATTTGTGTGAATTACAAGCACAAGGCCACAGTCCTCTCTCAGACTCAATCAATCTTACCCTAATTATCCCTAGAAAAGTACATTCTAATTCCCCTGGGGCATTTAGAAATGGCTTACACAACATTTTCCAAACCTTTTTCTCCCCCAGAGGACTTCTAGAGTCAGTCACTTGTCTAGTTGCAAAATTGCTTCTCCTCTGCCTTTCCATTTTAAGTTTCCAAATTCTGCCCTTGGGTCCATTTCAAAACCTGTAATCGGATCACTCAGGGGTTGAGCTTCTGTGGAGTATCTATGTCCTTCTCCATATTCATCTTGGAACAAACCCACACCAGAACTCACTTTTCATTCCAAAACTTGCCTTGTGCTCCCTATTCCAAAACCACTGCATCTGAAAAATTGCCACCCATCTCAAAGCCACCCCTTACTTTGTGTTACCAATTCAAAATACAATTTGTGTCTAAAAACCAGGGTGCTTTCAAAATTGTTTTGGAAGATATTCTACAAAATCAGTTTAAAGTCCTCAAGATTATCTTCCCTGATGACTCTCCTCCACTCTAGCCCCAGCTCTCTTCATTCTCCCTCGTTTAGAGTCCTAGGTCAGACCACAGATCATCTTCTCAGTCTTTGCTCTCAGCCTCATCAGAGGGGATTCCTGTCTGATTAATGCATCCAACTTTCTGTAAAGTGGGCATTTGCAGATTGATAAGCAAAAGTTATTTCTCAATGTCCCAATTTCAACTTTAAGGCAAAGCTCATTGTGTTTCCAAGCTCCATTTTGCACTCACTCCCTTCTACTAGGCTGTACTGTAATAATTGGCCCTGGAATGTTCTAATGATGTGTGGGGAACCAAGCAACTAGTGTCCACTGGGTACATGATCCATACCAGCCTGCTAAATCCTCTCCACAATCCTGGGAGACTGGCTCTACTAACTCATTGTCAAAGATGAGGAAATGAGGCAGAATCAGGTCAAGTCACTTGTCTAAGACCTCCTAGCTGGCAAGTGGAAAACAAATTCATGTGTCTGATTCCAAAGCCAAAGCTTTTTCTCCTGCTTTAACTAATTAACTCCCTTATATGAAGGTTGGAATTATTTAGGCAAATAACCCTGGACAAGCCAATTAACCTTCTCTGAACATGAGGTTCCTTCCCAAGTGAAGAAGTTGAACTAGATAGATGCTAGAGTCCTTTTATCTCTTACACATTCTCTGTTCCTACTGCACTTGAGCTGGAGGATTCTGGAGGAAGAACTTATGTCAACCTCAAGCCATAGCAACAGCAGTAATATAAACACTAATCATTTGTTGAATGCTTACCCTATAACAGGTGAATGATAACGTTACTTATTTTAATCCTTCTAGTAGGTTCTACTTATCATCCTCATTTTATGGATGAGGATTACAAACAAAAGTTAGAACATGCCCAAAGTCACAGAGCCAACAGATGCAAACCCAGGGGTATCTGATTTCCAAGCCCATGCTCATGGGCACACTATGCTATATTTTGAAAGAGGCAGGGGAAGAGAAGGAAGTCAAGCATTTTGAGAAATGGTCTTTTAGGGCTAGAGAAACATATACACCTGGCAGAATGATCAGAGGTAAGTCAGTTGGGAAGAGGAAGGACATTCACAACTTTAGGTAATTAGTCTATCCTAGTCTCCACCACCTTGGTCCCAGCTCTAAGCAGATGTGTTCCCTGCTTCCATGCACAGAATGCTGCCCTGGCAGGTGCTTGGCCTGGGAGACCTTTGCTTCCTACTGAGTCTTGCTCTTAGAGGAGACTTAGACCCAAAGTCACTACACCTTTCATCTCACTGTTGTTGTTTTTAATCTAATCTTATTACCGGGTCTGAGATTTTCTGACTTCTCTGAACTTTAGCCAAAACTGCCAGACCCCCAGCCCATGTGCTATCACACCCAGTACGTTTCTACCAGAGTCTCAATGTGCAGTAAGTAAGGCTAGCGGGACTATGAAATCATCACCAAACATAATGGAAAAGAAAGAAAAATGGGTCTCTGAAGAATAAGCAGGTGTCCATCAGGGGGTTACTCTAGGCTGGCCAATTATGAGAGACGGCCTCAGCATTGTATGAAGGCTGCCATCAAAAGAGTCTGTAGGTCCTACAGTCCCTGGGAAGGAAGTCAAGTCAGATTTGCAAAGGCAGGTACATAGATGGCCTGGTGGAGCACAGGCATGCACTTTGGGACCAGGTAAATCTGGATTTGGATACGACTTGGCTGGGGCTTCCCAGGTGGCACTAGTGGTAAAGAATTCACCTGCCAATACAGGAGACCCCAGAGACTCGGGTTCAATCCCTGGTTCAGGAAGATGCCCTGAGGAAGGAAACGTGACTCCACTCCAGTATTCTTGCCTGGAAAATTCCATGAGTAAAGGAGCTTGGCAGGTGAGAGTCCATGGGGTCACAAAGAGTTGGATGTGACTGAGCAGGCACACACACTATTTGCTGATTTCCTTTCTTCGGTTTCAATGTACAGCTCTGGTCAATAAAATGAGGATAATTAGAACTTCACAGAGTGGCTATAAACATTAGAAATAATCCGCACACACTAGAGAAACAGAAAGGAGGCTGAGCCTACTATCTTCATTCTGAAGGAACAGTATGAGAAAGGCTTTTTTTCCTGCCATGAGTACTCAAGACATCATTACCGTTTTTCATGTTGTTCTGCTTGTCCGAAAACTGGGGCGTGACCATTTGGTGAGTAAAAGCTGACAATACTGACGGGGCACTAAAATCCAGAATGAAGTAAGTCTCTGGAATAGAAAACCAGCTTCTGGAAATTGCTGGAAAACATCACCCAGACCTTCAGTGGAGGAGCCATACAGCTTTTCATATGAGGAGTTTTTTAAACCTGACTTTTCCCCACTTCAACACAGAGATCTAATGATCACCTGAATATCACTGTTATCTGAGAAAATAAAGGAATAGTTGGTCAAAAACCAGGAAAGGGAAAGGACAAATTGGCCACAATAAAAGCATAACTTGTGATGTGAGGAGGGATGGTGACATGTAGGATGAGAAATGAACCCACCAGTCACGCAGGTGACCGTTATGTCCTGGGTAAGGGCTTTGTCCCAGAAGTTTCAATAGCGCCCACCCCCCCCTAATTCTCAGAGAAATTTCAGTGTGGACAATAAATTATTTGGTCACCTAGCAGTCATGTGGAATCCAAAGTATCACTCACACATTGATGTGATGGGAGGGGGAAACTTATCTATGCTAATAAGGCTACAAAGCTCCAGGCAGACGGACACTTAGAGAAGAAACTTCCAGAACCTTGCTCTCTAAGCCCGAGTACTCTTCCTCATATTTTTACTAAGTCCCTCTGATTTCTACTTAAGCCCATTCACTGGCTGGTGAAATGAAGTGAAGAAAATAGGCGTGAGACAGGGAGGGGTGAGGCAGGGAGGGTAGGAAAAAACCCAAGGAATCATAGGATCATCAGTCAGTTGTTTTGTACCATGAAATCAAATGGGGAAATGGACTGACTGACTGTGCTTGTCTGCAGCAGGTCTCTTTCTGGAAGGCAGAAGTATTGCTTAGGGAGGGACAGTATTAGTCAGTAGCCTGCCTTGGCCTGACTCAGTGGCCCCTTTGAACACTCCTGTTCTGGGGTTCCTGGGAGGCGTCCTAAAGGAGTTCACTAGTTTCTGACCATTGCAGATTAGACCAACTGATAATTTGATATTTGTCCAAGTTCCACTGGAAGTGAGGATGTGTATGTGTGTCTGGTGGGTGGTGTGGGTGTACCGCCCTGATCCAGGAAATGCACAAAGGCAACCCCCCTGCAACCCCGACCGCACCCAGCTAGCCCCCTGTGTTCTATTTTAAAAGCCTCAGCGTAGACTGATCTGAGGTCTGTCCTGTCCATCCCCTCTTGTTTACTGGAACATTGGGTCACTGCAGTACAGCTGGAACGCAAACTCTGGGCGATTCAGCAAGGCTGAGGCAAGCCCTACCAGGCGTCATGTCATTGCACTGTTTTTCCTCCCTCCCACTGAGTTTTCTTGGAAGTTCTGAGCCAGGCTCAGCATGTATCTCCAGAGATGCATTCCAAATTCCCAGCTGCTTGCAACTCAGCAAGTCTCTCTGCCTCTCCTTTTAACATCCAGGTGCCCTGAAAGGTTAGAAATGAAGAAGCTTGCACTAAAGGGTGTCCCAGACTCTTTGATGTATTAGCTACTGACCTCTGTCACACAGAGTTCAGACACAGTGTCCCCCCTTCAAAAGCAAAGAGGAAAATCATCTTGTTGAGATGCCTTTGTGACTTGGCAAACTTGCCTCTAATCTGTACATCTGTTCTAGCTGAGGGGAATGGGCCAGCGTGGGGGGTGTTGCTGCTCTTTTTCCTTCTGAGTACCAGTTTCACGTGATTCTCCATCATCCTGAACTCTCAGTGATCTGTCGCAATCCTTCTCCTTATTTCCTACCAGCTTTCCCACCCCTCTTAATTTCTTCCCTTCAGTGTTGTCTCTTCTCATCATGATCACATTATCCCTTCTTGGACTAAAAGAGATAATGGGAGGCAGGGGAAAAACAGTCAAACACATTAGTGATGTAAAAATCGTATTGGTCTCATTAAGGGTGAAAATGGTACCTGTGCCTTTTAGATTTGTTCTTGCTCTTGAATTATTTATTGATTCTTTAGGATTGGGTGCTGGTTCTCAAAGCGTGGTCCCTGGACCTGCAGCAGCAACAGCATCTGGGAACTTACTGCAAATGCACATTCACAGGCCCTAGACCAGACTCCCTGAATCAGTAATTCTTGGGCTAAAGTCCAGCAATCTGAGTTTTAACAAGTCCTCCAGGTGACTGTGATATATGCAAAAGCATGTGAAACACTAGGGTAGAGGATTCTCCATAGGTTTGGAGGGCAGGGGAGGTTTGAGGTTTCCCCTCTGCTCTTCAGATATAAGAATCAGTGTATGAAGAACAGAGCCTGTGCCATGCTCCTGAGGGCTGGCTCATGCACCTTGCCTCTCATGCTGGGGCAGGTGTGAGAGTGAATGTGAGGACTGAGAGCTGATGGTGACCCAACTTGATGTCCTCGGTGAGCTGGCTTCATGGGTCACCCTTTGGATACCCTTTGGACAGGGTCTGGGACTTCCTGATCTTCTGTGTTAAGCATCCCTCTAAGAGAACGTCATGTAATGGCATAGACTCATCACTCAGCTTCTCATCTGCTCTCAGGCAAATATGACTATAGTTGTAGATGCAAATTGTAGAGTTTATTCCTTTTATTCTTTTCTTGTACTAAATCAGGAAAATAACTAGAATCTTGCTCTTTCTTTCTTTTCTGTTCTCTGAAGAACATCTAAGATTATTATGAGGCTTGAGAGCTCTGCATCGAGATTGGTCAAGTCCAACTTAGTAGCTTCTAGCCACACTGAGCAATTAAAATGTGGGTATAGTCCGAACTGAGAGGTGCTGAAAGTGTAACTATATAACATATTCTGAAGGTATAGTAGAAAAGTGAAAATTATTTCATTAATAATTTTTATATTGATTACATGCTCAAATTATAACACTTTGGATGTGCTGGGTTACATAAAACATATTAACATTAATTTCATCTACTTATTTTTACCTTTTAAAATGTGGCTACTGGAAAGTTAAAATTAACAAATGTGGCTCATATTTGTGACTCACATTTTATTTCCAAGGGACAGCACTCACTGGTCCAGTTAGCTGGGGGCTCTGGTCAAACACAGGATTTTGAGTAAGACTACAAGATATGCCAGGAGCAAATACAAGGAAGCAGGTGTAAACTACAGCACATACAACGTGTTAGGTAAAGCAATGCAGCCTAAAGCGTGGCAGCTGATCTCCTGAACCATGAAGCTAGGCATAGTAGGGTTGTCTAGACTCTGCCACTTAACTCAGTCAAGTAACTTAACCTCTCTGAATTTCAGTTTTCTCATCTGTAAAATGACTTGCTGGTTCTTAATTCAAAGTGCTTTGGGGAGAAGTGAAGACAATGACTATAAAAGTCTGAATACTATTCCCAGCTGTTAATTAGTACTCAAGAAATACTCATTCTCCTTAAATAAGAAGAAATTCTATTACTAGATGGTGTCGGATACTCACTGTGAAACCTTCATTCTGGAGGGTCCTTGACATTTAGACGGATTCTCCTCTATCTGGAATGGTTTCTGTATTATCCTATTCAAAATATGAGATTTTGTAATATGGGGTTATGTTACCTTTTCAGTGCTTCCTCAGCTGGAAATCTACAGCTGGCTATGAACCCCTCCCCACTACCTCCTACTATGGTACTTAAGGTCCTCGCAGTGAAAAACTGGGTTACACAGAGGATTGCTCCTGGACAAAGACCCTAGTATATTATGCTTACAAGACCTGACAGTTTACTTGGCACAGATTGGATGGACTCTGACAGCAACATTAGATGGTGTCCCCCTGAACGAGGGAAATGAATCTCTTCACTAGCAAATACAGTACTCAAGGTAAGCAAAGTCAGGGTTGGATGGAAAATGGAAAGGGAATGTTAAGAGTCTAGCTTTTAAGATTTATGGATGAGCCCCAAAAGAATAGTTTTAGTTCTTCTGTTCATAAAAGCACAGAATGCCTAGTTAAGGTTTTCCTAAAGAGAAGCCATAGCTCTCACAAGTTTACATGGAGGCAAAAATGAGATAGAAGGGTGATAGTAAGGCAAAAGACAGTTGAAAAAACAAACAAAAAACAAACAGAAAAAGGTGTTGCCTGGCTCCACTCTGAAAGACCCTAAGAGTGTCCAGTCATACTAGCATATCTCCAGGTGCAAAATCTCTGAGATCCCAAAGCACTGACACTGTGATAAAACCTGTTAATTGTTTTTAGCCACTAAAAAAAAAAAAATTGGTCTTCCTTAAAAGTAGAATACATTGCAATATCTAAACATTCAAGCATAAAGAGATCATCATATACTGTCACCTATATATAGCATCACCATGGAAACCACAGCTATAAATGCTGACAACTTGAATACCACAAGTAGTGCTCACATTGGTGATATGATTATCTGACAAGGTAAGCAACTCCTAGTAAATTTCTAAATAAAGTAAAATTTTACCTTGATTTAAATGCTGATTACATTCCAGGAAAATTCTGTATGTATGAATTAAAAACATGCAAATAATACTTTGCGTTTATTTGTAAGGTATAGTTAAGTTCCAGGTCATATAAGTTTTTCAACCATATTGATTTCCAGTAGGACATTCAAAAGGTGGGGCAATGTTTTTTATTGGGAAGGAATTGTCCTAGGCATTATAAGACATTACAACATCTCATCCATATCTCTGCTAAGAAAAATGCCAGTAGTAATCTCTGTCCCAATTATTGGGACAATAGAGACACCCTGTAAATTTCCAAAACATCTTAGAACGATAATTCTTAACCTTGGCTGCACACGGAACTACCGTAAGAGCTTTAGCTTAATACTGACACTTGGGCAGCATCTGCAGAGCCTCTGATAGTTGGTCAAGACTGATTCTTGGTCATTAGGGGTTTTAAAAACTGTTCAGTTGATTCTATGCAGTAGCCAAGGCTGAGAACCATGCCGTAAGGGAGCTTCTGCCCTTTTGAGCATCATTGCCTTAGCTGAGTCAGATTACCAGAACATTGACCTGACAGGTTTTCTTTCTGCCTCATGGAGCTATTTCCTGTCAAATAGAGCTCAAGGGCCTCCTAACCTAGAACAACCCCTCTAATTATAAAATAAGATGGCAGGTATGTGGCTCTAGGCTTGAAAATTCAAAGACCTACTTTCAAGAAATCCCAAGAGTTGGGTAAATGATCAATCACTTATTTTTGAATTTAGAACGAACAGAACACAGTTTAACTAAATAAAAAGTCAACCAGTGACTGATTATTTAGGATATAAACTTGTAGTATATTGTGGCCAAGCACCTTCTAGAACCCCTAGTCATCCCTTGTTAGGCTTAACTTGGGCCTTTGTAAGAAAAATAAATTTATAGTCATTCTTCAGTTGTCTACTGAACCCTTAAGTTAGGAATGGCAGATACATTTATCTCCAGTGCTAACTGGAGAGTTGTCTGCCTGGAGAGGACTTTGAAGCCTGATCTAGGCTAATTGAAGACTGCTGTGGTGGGTTGGTTAGTGCTACCTGTCATGTACACAGGACAGGGAGAGGAAAGGAAGTGCCCCAATCCTCCCGTAAACCCTAGGGGAGCAGGCATATTTCTCAAAATTAAGAGGTGACTTTTTCAGTCCAGTCAACTTTTGGAAACTGACTGGATTTTATTATGATCATCACTGTCATCATCCAGTGAGTTTCCTTTTACTGAGGTATAATTATGCACTGCACATTTATTACCTCATTAATCCTTACAACAACTCTACAAGCTAGGCATTTTCATCACAATCTGAGATCCCACAGCTCATGGCAGGAATTAATCATCTAACCTGTGGTTGCCTAATTCTCAAGTCCCACAGCACAATATACAATCTGGAGTGAAAAGTGGCCTCAGAGCATCCTCTAAAGCTCTAATGTTCTTTATCCTGCATCCATATCCCTAGGATTCTTGCTCAGATGATACAAGATTCAACAAATACCAAATGATAATACATATACTTATCTCTCAGTATTTTCCCATTATTTCCTGGTATTGCATCCTGTCCATGTTCTTAAACAAAAAACTTAAAAACATATAGCAGGGATGCTTGTGTTAATAAACTTTTCTTTGCTTCATGTTTTTCGTTTGTTGAAAATCTTTTAAAGATTTTCATTTTTCTGCAAGTCCAGTGTAATAGAGGGAATCCAGCTCATTGCCATAATTCAACACCTAAAAGGGTGTTGGCACATGATAGACATTTAATAACTATTTAAAATGAATTAATCAATGCAGTTGACATTTTTGTGCAAGAGCAAATGATTAATTTTGATGAAATTAAAATGTTTAATTTTGATGACATGCAATTTATCAATTTTTCCTTTTTTTTCAGTTGAATAAAAAAAAATTTTTTTTTTTAAGTTTTAATTGTTTATTTAGTTTTAGGTCTCACAACTTGTGGGATCTTCGTTCCCCACCAGGGATAGAACCAGGAAACTCAGCAGTGAGAGTGGTGAGCCCTAACTTCTGAACTGCCAGAGAATTCCTCTTTCATGTTTTTTGTGTGTATGCTAAATCTAAGAAATTTTGGCCTTACCTAATTTTGGTCACAAAATTTCTCTATGCTTTCTGCTAGAAGTTGTATAGTATTAGCTTTTACATTTAGGTCTATGATCCACTTAATTGACATTGTTTTTTATTATTAAGAGTTGTGTAGAGGTTAGGGTCAGCTCTCTAAATTCATCTTCAGCTGCAATGAAGAAGCAGGTAAAACAGTTTGTAAAAGTATGGTTATAAGGACTTTCATGGCGATCCAGCGGTTTAGGCTAGCAGCCCTTTCCAAGGCAAGGGGTGTGTGTAGAATCTCTGGTCGAGTAGCTAAGATCCCACATGCCTCCTAGCCATAAAACCAAAACCTAAAGCAGAAGCAATACTGTCGCAAATTCAATAAAGACTTGTTTAAAAAAGACTGCTTAAAAACAGGGGGCTTTGGAGGGGAAGTACGGATATAACACTTCCAGTCTTAAAACACGGTCTAAAGGTTGTTGTTCCAGGATAATCTCTCATGGCAATGTCATAGTTGTCATTTCAGTCTTTCCCCTAAGAAGGGGTGCTGCCCTCCTTTTCTTCCAACTCTCTCCCCTCTCTTACACATAAGTCAAGAAGCAGAAAACTCTAGTGTCTCGGCGTCAGAAGAACAACGTCAAAAACCAGAAAAGGAAGTATGAGTGAGTCAATACTTTCCACCCTTCATCTACTTAAGCAGATAACAGCCCTGAGCAGCAGTGTTTCAAGCTAAACCGCGAGCGGCATCACAGGGGGGTGGTGGCGGCCCCGCTTGCCAAGGGAGTCCCCGAGCTACCTCGGGGAGGGGAGCAACGATGGGGCGAGCGGGCGCCTGGGCCGCTGCCTGCAGCACCAGCCTGGCCCCGCCCCCGCCCTGACGTCCCGACGCCCAGCCGAGGCGGGTCCACCAGGGCCAGGCTGCTCACCGTGTACTGTGTGCAGAGGGTCTTCCTCGAGGTGACATTTTCCCGCCAGGTCGACGCCGACTTGCACACCTCCCGCGCTGTGCCTTGCAGCTGAGAGACCGACCGTCTCCGCTGAAAGAACTCACAGACCACCACGGGTCATGGGCTGCTTAAGGCTTACAAGATGGCGGCGCTGGGATTTTTACGGCGGAAGGAGAAAGCAGACCCTCGACCTCCGGTGCAGTTCCCAAACTTACCCAACAGACTCCGTCGTCTATCAAAACGCTTTCTTCAAAGGAATACAACTGGATACTTTCAGTCAACAGTAGTTCCTAAAGTGAGAGGTGTGAAGAGAGAGGTGGGTATGGGGAGGTATGCTAAGAGCCATTTTATTTTGAGGTACTTATTTTTTATAGCCTATTTTACTTATATGTATGAAAGACTCACCTCTTAATATAAAATCAACCTTCAAGGAAAAAAAATTAAAACCAAAACCCCAAAATTCCCAAAGCGCCAGCTACAAGGAGCTGTCCCACTCATCTCTTGGAGAAATAGCTTTAGCACTTGGGCAATCCAGCCTTGCTCTGAGACCTATTGCTTGCCAATCCCTTCTGAGCTGTCTTAGCTGAAGGAACGCAACCCACCCCTGGCAGATGCTCTGCTCAGAGGAGATCTTGAGAAATTTTCTAGGGTCCTGACGGAGCCACAGAGAGAGCAAGAAAGGATTTTTCTCTTTTCTGTGGACCCTTATAATCTTGAAACCCATGCAGAAATAGGAGATACAAGGTAATAGAACATTGAGGAAAACATGGCAATAACTATGGAAGAGGCTCTGGAAAGTTTGGGCTGAATAATGATGCTTTGTATTAACTACGAAGTGAATGGACATCCCTTGAAAGTGTTTGTTGACTCAGGTGCCCAGATGATTATGATGAACCAAGCTTGTGCAGAAAAGCTGTAATATAATGAGGCTGGGGGATTATTGGTGGGCAGGGATGGCCAAAGGAATTGGCTCCCAGATTATTGAAAGGGTACACCTAGTTCAGGTTCAAAAGGAAGCAGATTTCCTGGCTTGTTCCTTCTCTATACTTTAGGAAGAACCTGTAGACGTGCTTCCAGGACTGGATATGTTGAAATGGCATCAATGTTCCACTGACCTTAAGAAAAACGTACTCATGATGAGCACCACAGGCTCACAGACCATCTTCCTTCCCGAGGGAGAGTTACCAGAGTGTACCCCGTTGGCATATGGGGCCAGGTAAGAGGCCAGAGGAGACTGCAGACCAAGAATTAGCAAAAACCCTTCAGAAATCCATAGAAGATGCAGAGTGTCAGAATTTATAATGTATATATATAGTATGTGTGTACTGCAGCTGGAGTGGGCCCCAGACCAGAGGGAAAAAACAGTAAAGGAACTAACTCACTGGGACTATCATCACCAATTTCAAATGCATTTAACTATCAAGCCCATCCTTCCCGACAGACACTCGTGATTGGTAATTCTTAAGTCTTACTGATCTGTCTCTGCTTCAGTCTGACCCCCCATCAAGCCCAGTGACACAGACAGCATTGAACCTAAAGTTGTGAAGACATTGAAGGCCTCAGCTGAATTCCAGATAATCCTCAGAAATGAAACAACATCTTCCTCTACAGGAGCTTTCTGGTTGTGCTTCTTCAGCAGACAGTGCTCCAGCAAACCATAGTACAGCTATTCCTTTGCAGAATACTCAAAGAAGCCATTGGTGCAGATGACCTAGAGAAATCTGCCGAAAGAAGCATGTGTGTGGTCACTCACTCAATGTGTTTGGCTTTTTGTGACCCTATGGACTGTAGCTAACCATGCTCCTCTGTCCACTGGATTATCCCATCAGAATACCAGAGTGGGGTTGCTATTTACTCCTCCAGGTGATTTTCCAGACCTAGAGATGGAACCCAAATCTCCTGCAGATTCTATACCTGAAGCCACCTGGGAAGCTGGAAGAAACACCCAGGGCCTCAAATCTCATCTCCACACAAGACAGAAATCTAGTTTATCTGTCCCAACTACTAGGAAGCAAGAACTTCAGAGGCTTATAGGTGAAAACGATTGGCATCCAGAATATCAGTACCTGAGTCAAGTAAATAGCCTTCAGCAACATGAAGAACCAAGGAATGAACAGCATGAGGGTACACAACAAAATGCTTCACATGATGGAGAACATCTCTGTAACACAGAAGACCTCGAACTTCTTGAAGAAGGGTTACCAGAATCAACAAGAAGTGTTTGGAAACTACAGTGAAAGGAGACAGGCTAAGAGAAAAATATTCTACATTTGGGAAGAATTTTAGCAGCAGGATCCTTTGGCTCTTCAAATTCAGAAACGCTTATGTAAATAGATACAGTAGAACAGTCCCTAGCTGCTATACTTAATTCAGCAGGCAATCAGAATACTAATGTCAAGAACATTGGTGTATCTGATCTCACCTTAGATAGTCCCTTGATGGAAGTAGAAATGTAACCCTTCCTCTGAAATTTTGAGTAAGTCCATTTCCATTCAGGATGTACAGCTTCCAGAAAATAATGTTGAACAAATGAATATAAGTCTCTTTAAGTCTCTGTGGCAGTTAGCCCTCTGTGGAGTCAGCAGAGGGCTATCTATAACAGCAGCCTTGAGGGAACTAAATGAGTTTTTGGTCTTTTGTAGTAAACCAGCTTCAGAAAGTACATCTGAAGGTGTTATCTGTCAACCAGAGACAGTAACTGAGGGCCAGACAGGTATTAAAGACCTTTCTGAAAGATGGTCCCCAAATGAGCATCTTATAGCTATCCAGAGTGATCAGTGTTCACAAGTCTTCTTTCATTAGGCCATATCTGTGAAGATAGAAGAATTAACAGACACTTCAGCTGGAGTAGAAGATGTAGAAAATATTAACTTCAGGGGTCCAGGTGATGACCTGGTAACTGATAAGGAAGATGTCCCCAAGTCTAGGGAATTGATAAATGAGAGCAGTTCTGTCACTCTGAAAGTGAAAGTGAAGTCGCTCAGTCGTGTCTGACTCTTTGTGTCCCCGTGAACTGTTGCCCACCAGGCTCCTCCGTCCATGGGATTCTCCAGCAAGAATACTGGAGTGGGTTGCCATTTCTTTCTCCAGGGGATCTTCCTGACCCAGGGATCAAATCCAGGTCTCTTGAATTGCAAGCAGACACTTTAACCTCTGAGCCACCAGGGAAGCCCTCTGTCACTCTAGCTTCAGCTAAAATATCTAATCAACTACACTGCATCTTCGGGATAGAAATTTCACCCAGAGTTTTAGCAAGTGAGGAGGATACCCTCAATCAAACTTCTGAGCAAACTGAGTCATCGTCATCCAGGTTCATATTGGTTAAAGATTTAGATCAGGGCACACAGAATCCAGTGGCAGACAGGCCTGAGACCAGAGAAAATGTTCTGAAGCTGCAGAGCCACTTCTGAAATTTGAACCTCCTCCCAGCCACGCATCACGTCCCTCCTTTCTTGCATCATTAATTTTTCCTGCTGCAGACATTGACCAGATTCTCTGTGCTGGCTATTTTTTGCAGGAAGTTCTTGGTGCTTTGCTCTGAGATGGTGGAAATGCAGACTTTGCACTTCTTGTTTGCTATCAAAGAGCATTGTAGTTCCTGTATAACCTTGGAAAAGTGAGCTAGACATTACTTCATTCCCTTAAAAAAGCTGTAACATTCACATCCATACTCACTGTTTATACAGTATATGTAAAACCAACAAGCAGAATTTTGAGCCAGATTTTTTAATTTCTTGGCCAAAGTACCCTATGATTTCTTGTCTTATGAATTTGTCTATTCTATTTGTTAAAATTTGGGTCTTTAAAAATGTATTGGCACTTATGTGCATACAAAAGCTTTTTATTATCATTAAGATGATGTATTCTGGAATAAAATTGATGGTATTATATATTTTCCTTTGCAGGGTAGCATTGTGGTAGAGAATCTGGCTGCCTGTGTAGGAGACACAAGAGATGCAAGTTCAATCCCTGTTTCAGGAAGATTCCTCTGGAGAAGGAAATGGCAACCCACTCCAGTATGCTTGCCTGGAGAATTCCATGGACCAAGGAGCCTGGTAGGTTACAGTCCATAGGGTTGCAAAGAGTCAGACATGACTGAACACACACATATATATAGCATAAAAAGTAAAAATAAAATAAACCCTATCTTGTTTGAAAAATAATCTTCTACCCAGTGCTCAAGAAACAGATGCACCACCAATAGAAGTTGAAGCCTATGGGTGGGAAGGGCAGAGAGGTCAAGGACCACTATTCTGGTCAGCCTCTAACTGTTTTGACTTTGAGCTGTGATACCTACCTGAACAAGAAGATCTCTCTGTTTAGGCACTTTATTGGGGGTAGGGGGAAGTCATGGGAAGGGGATGTGCTGGGAAGGATCTTGTGCTCTGAATTCATACAGCTCCTGAGAAGACTTGATTTCATGGCCAGAATGGCAACCAAGGTTTCTGTCTGCTCACAATTCCAGTTGCACATTTATACCATATTTTTAGTGTCGCTAGTAGTAAATAACCCACGTGCCAATGCAGGTGTAAGAGATGCAGTTTCCAGTCTTGGGTTGGGAAGATCCCCTAGAGGAGGGCACGACAACCCATTCCAGTGTCCTTGCTTGGAGAATCCCATGGACAGAGGAGTGTGATGGGCCATGTTTCATAGTGTTGCAAAGAATTGGACACAGTTGGAGTGTCTTAGCATGCATGCACCATATTTTTATTTCTCTGATATTCTGGAAAGGACTGAACAAAAGGAAATGGACTTTGTTAGATCTTCATTAGATATACGGGAAAACATTTGCTTCTCACAGTTGGGTTTGTGTTCTTCATTGTTTGTTTCACATATTCATGCTCAGGATCACTCTACTGGCAGGAAGGACATCTCCTGACTTCAAATCCCAGTTACCTGTTGGCCAGAATCCAATCCAAGTGTTCGTCTGTGAATCCAACTATTCAGGCATTCTTAGTGATCTCTTTTCCTAGTCAATAGAGCTCTAATAACCAGAAGTAACCAGGAGCTGGAGAGATGCTGTGTGTATATAGAAAAATGTGACACAACTCATACCTATCAGGGAGCTTCCAGCCTAGTGAAGGAGTCAGATGCATCAATAGCTTATCATAACACTACTGTGAGAAAGACGTGCATAGGCAACAATGGAAGCACAAAGGTTGGGCATCTATACAGACCAGGCTAGGCCAGACTGTAGTATGGAGTCATGGAAGATTTTCTGGAGGAGGTAATAGCTTTTGTTGAGTTTTGAGATTAACTTGGTATAGACTATCAGTGGGGTGGTTTCAAGCAAATCTGTCAAAATCACAGAGTTGTGAGATAGCATGGGAAAGATTCTGATGTTGGGAGGGATTGGGGGCAGGAGGAAAAGGGGACGAGAGGATGAGATGGCTGGATGGCATCACCGACTTGATGGACATGAGTCTGAGTGAACTCCAGGAGATGGTGATGGACAGGGAGGCCAGGCGTGCTGCGATCCATGCAGTCGCAGAGTCGGACACAACTAAGCGACTGAACTGAACTGAACTAATGGGAAATGCAGAGAACTTCAGATAGTTTCGCAGCTCATAAACAGCCCCTCTCAGCTCACTTTTTCAAAAAAGGTTTTTAAAATTTCTGTTTTGGCTGTGCTAGGTCTTTTTTGCAGTACACAGGCTCCTTTAGTTTTGGAGCTGAGGTTCTCGAGTGTGCAGGCTCAGTAGTTGCGGTGCCTATGCTTAGTTGCCCTGTGGCATATGGGACCTTAGTTCCCCTACCAAGAGTCAAACCCACCGCCCCTGCATTGGGAGACAGATTCTTAACCACTGGACCACCAGGGACGCTCCCTAAATTAAAAAAAAATTTTTTACAGTAGGTCTTTCTTTGTTGGTTATCTATTTTAAATATAGCAGTGTGTACATGTCAATTCCAAACTCCCAAACTATCCCTCTCTCTCACCCTTCTCCCCTGGTAATCATAAATTGGTTTTCTAAGTCTTCCAGTGTTTCTGTTTTGTAAATAAGTTCATTTGTATCGTTTGTTTTAGATTCCTCAAATAAGCTATGTCATATGCTATTTGTCTTTCTTTGTCTTACTTACTTCACTCAGTATGATAATCTCCACATTCATCCATGTTGCTGCAGATAGCATCAGTTCGTTCTTTTTAATGGCTGAGTAATATTCCATTGTGTATGTATACCACATCTTCTTTATTCATTCATCTGTAAATGGGCATTTAGGTTTCAGCTCACTTTTAACTGGTTTCCTTCAACTTTCTTCAGAGGAAACTAGGAAGGCTCTCTGATGGCAACATGCAATTCCTCATCTCAGTTGTCCCAAGCAAGTCCATTTCTTGGCCCCTGACTCAGTTCAACAAAATTGTGCAGAAATTTACAAATCTACTGTTACTTACACAGCTCCCTGTGTGTGTGTGTGTGTGTGTGTGTGTGTGTGTAGGGGGGGATATTACTCCCTCTCCTTAGCAGTTTATCCTAGGGTCTCACATAATGTTCACTCCTTGAGGACTTCAGATAATTCTATCCTCTATACTTTGCTTGATTTCTAGTGATGTGTTAGAAAGCCTTACAGCTTAGCTCCCTAAGGGGACTAGTTACCCTTAAGACAGCTCCAAGAGTGACTGGGATATAAAATGTAAGAGAGGTGGCATGAAATGTAACTAGATGGAATATGAGTGGGAAACCAGGTTATGAAAATCTTTGACAGTAGACAGAGGGGCAAAAGGAAGATCAGGCTGTTGCCTTATAAACTGAGCCACACAGATAAAAACTTGTTTATTCTTTGAGCAATTATCCCTAATTGCTCTAGGGTACGAGCCACTCCATCCTATTGAATGATATGTACATTATCTGAGGGGGAAAAGTGAAAGAAGTGTTAGTTGCTCAGTCATGTCTGACTCTCTCTGCGACCCCACGAATTATAGCCCACAGTCCTGCCTAATTTAATTTCCATGGTGTCCACTATGATTCCACACACATGTCAAAGCACAAAGAAAGTAGTACAAAATATGCTGGTTGGTGGGTTTGTACGGGCTACCAAGAAAGGTTGCATAGACTTTTAGAAAGAGACTTCTTGCATTGTATAGAGTCAGATTCTTAAAAGGCAGGGAGGAGTAGCTGTGTATTTATCTGTAGTCTATCTATATTATCTCCTTGTATATTTATCTGGAGTCTAAGATCCTCTCCAGTTACTCCAACTTATTCAAAATAGCTGTTTCTCTCAATTTTCCTCTCTCTCTGCCGCTAGAAGGCAGCATCATTTCCGTTTGCCTCTGGGACAGGGATTCTCTCTGTATCCATCCCATCATACATAGTACAGTCATAAATACATAATACACACAAAAATATATATTGCACCAGCACAAACAGGCACCTGAAGCTTTGACCTTGATTGACTGGGAAAATGTTACCTGGTGTTCTGGCCAACTGGCCCCAAAGCTCATCCAATGCTTTGACCTCCAATGCTCCCTGAAGGAGCTGCCCAGATGGAAACTGCTTTCTGTGAACCAGCTGAATGGTACATTAATTCTGAAAGCCACAGTTGGCAAGCTCAAACATTACAGAATCCTATATTGAGCACACAGGGTTTAGATGGGGTTGATGGTCTTTTCCTGTTGAGTTTTATGCAACCCTGGGCCCCTGGGGAATTTCCACAGAACATCAGTTCAGGGCATGCTGGCCCCGTGTGTTGTTGCTTTCTGTTTATTTCTTAGTGGTTGCGATATAGTGGCACTTACGCTTATGTCAGTAGTCTGAAACCCTTTAGAAAACTAGAAATATAATGCCCTATCCTGCATTGCAGGCAGATTCTTTACAGTCTGAGCCACCAGGGAAGCCCACATTAAGAAGCCAAAGTATTTTCCAAGCATATTTTTCTCAAGGCCCATGTTTTCAAGATTGCCTCTGCCTTTGGTGATGGTGAAACTCAAGGAAAGCTGTTTAATTTGATCATTATTGTCAGTGTGCCAATTAAGCAGTGTCAGGGTATCTCAGGCTGTCCTGGGAAAGATTTGTCGATCAGTTTAGCAGAACTTCTCAAAGCTTGTGACATCTGAGGAGTTCAGTTCTGAGTCACAAGATGGGATGGCCAAGACCAAGGACATGGTCAGCCTCACTCAGACATACAGCTTCCATCAAAGTCAAGTCTTGGGCTGGCTTCTTGCTTAAGCTTCTTTTCTTTTTTATTTCAGGGGGCAATCTTATTTCCCTTATTTTACTTATGATTTTAATTGAAACATAGTGGATTCACAATATTATATTAGTTTCAGGTTTCAGTATAGTGACTCAATATCTTATACTCCCTTTAAAGTTATTACAAATTAATGGCTACATATCCCTGTCCTGAACAATATATCTTTGTTGCTGCTTAAGCCTCTTTAAGGAAGATTTGCTTTGACAGGTGACTAGTGTGAAGACCAAGGTTATAAACTACTACATATGAGTAGGGAGCAGCGACAAAGTTAAATAGGAAGACATTCAGCTTTTCTTCTTCGAGCTTTACTGAAGGCTCTCCAGCATTTTCAAAGGCAAAGTCAGCACTGTTCCTTTCACAAACATGTATTGAGCCTGAACTCTTGCCAGGGCCAAGGACACAAGGGAATATGAGAGCTGGAGTGAGGATTTGGCCATCATACCTGTTGCAAATGGGCTTGCACTGGGCCAAAGACAAGTCTTTACCATGTGACATGTTCATGAGAATAAATAATAAAAAGTAAGAGAAATATTACTTTTAAAAAGGAAACATTAAACAAAATGGAAACTTTGATTTTTGAGCTACTATTATAATGGAAGAGTCATAATGTGTATCATAAAAGACATGATTATAATGTACACAGTTACCACCCATATAATATAGGTATTTTCTAATTTGGTATGAGAATGCAGAAGAAGGAGTTATTGACAAGAGCTTAACTCTCTTCCTGCAGAGAATTTGTAACACTAAAGACAGAGAAAGCCTGGTGGAATCACCAAACAGAAAGACAATGACCTTGATTCATTCACTCAGCAAATATTTATAGAGTACTTACCATATGTTGACTAGACAGACCTTTGTTGGCAAAGTAATATCTCTGCTCTTTAATATGCTGTCTAAGTTGGTCATAACTTTTCTTCCAAGGAGCAAGCATCTTTTGGTTTCATGGCTGCAATCACCATCTGCAGTGATTTTTGGAGCCCCCCAAAATAAAGTCTATCACTGTTTCCATTGTTTCCCCATCTATTTGCCATAACGTGATGGGACCAGATGCCATGATCTTAGTTTTCTGAATGTTGAATTTTAAGCCAACTTTTTGATTCTCCTCTTTCACTTTGATCCAGAGGCTCTTTAGTTCTTCTTCACTTTCTGTTGTAAGAGTGGTGTTGTCTGCATATCTGAGGTTATTGATATTTCTCCCGGCAATCTTGATTCTAGCTTGTGCTTCATCCAGTCCAGTATTTCTCATGGTGTACTCTGCATATAAGTTAAATAAGCAGGGTGACAATATACAGCCTTGACGTACTCCTTTCCCAATTTGGAACCAGTCTGTTGTTCCATGTCTGGTTCTAACTGTTGCTTCCTGACCTACATACAGATTTCTCAAGAGGCAGGTCAGGTGGTCTGGTATTCCCACTCTTTAAGAATTTTCCACTGTTTGTTGTGATCCACACAGTCAAAGGCTTTGGCATAGTTAATAAAGCAGAAGTAGGTGTTTTTCTGGAACTCTCATCCTTTTTTGATGATCCAATGGATGTTAGCAATTTGATCTCTGGTTTCTCTGCCTTTTCTAAATCCAGCTTGGACATCTGGAAGTTCACGGTTCACGTATTGTGAAGCCTGGCTTGGAGAATTTTGAGCATTACTTTACTAGCGTGTGAGATGAGTGCAGTTGTGCAGTACTTTGAGCATACTTTGCATTGCCTTTCTTTGGGATTGGAATGAAAACTGACCTTTGCCAGTTCTGTGGCCATTGCTGAGTTTTCCAAATTTGCTGGCATATTGAGTGAAGCACTTTCACAGCATCGTCTTTTAGGATTTGAAATAGCTCAACTGGAAGTCCATCACCTCTACTAGCTTTGTTTGTATTGATGCTTCATACGGCCCACTTGACTTCACCTCCCAAGATATCTGGTTCTAGGTGACATTGCAGTTATCTGGGTCATTAAGATCTTTTTTGTGTAATTCTTCTGTGTATTCTTGCCACCTCTTCTTAATATCTTCATTTCTGTTAGGTCCATACAATTTCTGCCCTTTTCAAGCCCATCTTTGCATGAAATATCCCCTTGGTATCTCTAATTTTCTTGAAGAGATCTCTAGTTTTTCCCATTCTATTGTTTTCATCTATCTTTTTGCATTGATCACCGAGGAAGCCTTTCTTATCTCTCCTTGCTATTCTTTGGAACTCTACATTCAAATGGATATATCTTTCCTTCTCTCCTTTGCTTTTCACTTCTCTTCTTTTCACAGCTATTTGCAAGGCCTCCTCAGACAACCATTTTGCCATTTTGCATTTCTTTTTCTTGGGGATGGTCTTAATCACTGCCTCCTATACAATGTCACAAACCTCCATCCATAGTTCTTCAGGCACTCTATAAGATCTAATCCCTTGAATCTACTTGTCACTTCCACTGTATAATCGCAAGTGTTTTGATTTAGGTCATAACTGAATGGTCTAGTGGTTTTTCCTACTTTCTTCAAATTAAGTCTGAACTTGGCAATAAGGAGTTTATGATCTGAGCCACAGTCAGTTCCTGGTCTTGTTTTTGCTGACTTGTATAGAGCTTCTTCATCTTTGGCTGCAAAGAATATAATCAATCTGATTTCTGCATTAACCATCTGGTGATGTCTATGTGTAGAGTCTTCTCTTATGTTGTTGGAAGAGGGTGTTTGCTATTACCAGTGCGTTCTCTTGGGAAAACTCCATTAGCCTTTACCCTGCTTCATTTTGTACTCTAAGGCCAAATTTGCCTGTTACTTCAGATATTTGTTGAGTTCCTACTTTTGCATTCCAGTCCTCTTTAATGAAAAGGACATCTTTTTTTTTTGGTGTTAGTTCTAGAAGGTCTTATAGGTCTTAATAGAACCATTCAGCTTCAGCTTCTTCAGCATTACTGGTCAGGGCATTGACTTGGATTACTGTGACATTGAATGGTTTGCCTTGGAAATGAACAGAGATCATCCTGTTGTTTTGGGGTTACATCAATGAACAAAAGAGAAGATTCCTACCCTTATATTCTAGCAAAGAAAACAGGCAATGATCAATAAAAGCACTTCCTCTTTTTAATCTTTTTTTATTTATTAAAATTTTATTTGTATTAATTTCTGCTGTACAATAAAGTGATTCAGTTATATTTATATATGTGCGTGTGTTGCACACACTCTTTTTTCATATTCTTTTCCATTATGGTTTATCACAGGATGTTGAATATAGTCACCTGTGCTATACAATAGGACCTTCTTATTTGTCCATTCTATACACAACAGTTTGCATTTGCTGATTTCTGCCTCCACTCCACCCCTCCTCCAAGCCCCTCCCCACTGGCAATCACAAGTCTATTCTCTCTGAGAGTCTTTTGAGTCTTTTTCTATTTCACAGATAGGTTCATCTGTGTCATATTTTAGATTCCACATATGGTGATATGATATTTGTTGTTCTTTTTCTGACTTACTTCACTTAGTATGATCACCTCTAGTTCCAGCCATGTTGCTGCACGTGGCGTTATTTCCTTCTTTTTTATGGCTGAGTGGAATTCCGTATGTGGCGCACCCTCTTTATCTACTCATCTGTCGACGAACATTCAGGTTGTTTCCTTGGCTATTATGAATAGTGCAAAAACACTTCCTCTTAAGTAACAGGGAGAAATCTAATTGGGTTTTTGTTGCCATCAACTACTAGAAACCATAAGACATTATCGCTCTTGATCCTGAAGTCTCACGAAAATAATAGAATCCAACAGTATGTTACAATGATAATTGCCCCAAATAGATCCTGGAGACAGTTTTAAAATCAATGTGTGCCAGTGGTGTGCTGGTAAATGCTTAACAATTAGCTCTCAGAAATAAATAATAAAAGCAATTAAGTCTCCATTTGTAGCACTTTCCATTTTTTAATTTTTGTGGTATAAATACTCTAATTATAACCATTTCAAATTAAGATGATATATCACTAAACACAGCTTTGGGGGAAAAAATATGTACAATGACACTTAAGAACCAGTGCAACCTTGCTCCAGCACACCACTGATTGCAGGCTCATAGGATAATGAAAGGGACCTCAAAGTCTATGAATAAATATTTCTTGCTCATGGTGTATTGCCATCAATTCTGACAGAGGTGCCACAAGTGAATTGCTAGAAATACCATATTTCCTTAAGTCACCTCTTTGACTCAACAAAATCTTTTGTGGGGGACAGAAATAGAAACATTAAACATATTTATTTTATTAACTAACTAGAGCACATATAGTACTTATAGTTTCTTTTTATTTATTTTGACCATGGGCAGTTATGCAGAGCATTGTAGTGAGAAGCTGCTATTTTGGGAGAGCTTTACTGCTTTTGCAGATTTAATATTGACCTTGAATTTGAGATATGTTAAGGAGTATCTGGGTTTGGTCTATATTTCTTATTGGGTTAAGCAGATATTTTGTTTTCTTAATTAAATTATGTATTGAGGATCGTTAAACAGTTCCTCTCAAAAATCAGCCAGGAGATTTTGTCAGACCCGTGTCTAAGTCCTTTCATGAAGGGTAAGTCATTTACACCAAATTATTCCACCTGGATGTTTGTTGTCTCTGATTTCACTGTGTGTGTTTATCCAACAAAATGAAACCCTACTCAGGTCTAAAGCACAATTGGTTGTTCCTTTAATAAAAACCATGCAAGAGTGCCCACTCCTCTTCTGACAAACTGATTCACGTCTCAAGGTGTCTGCCTGAACTTATGCACTAGGAACTTCTTCATGTCAAGGCTGAAATGTGAGGTAACATCTTGGTGAAATTTTCAACAATTTTTAGACAACCATATTAAGTAAAATTCAAAAAAGCACCAAATGTAGTATAACTTTGGAATCATGGGAGAAAAGTAAAAATATGAAGACAGATGTTTATGAGAGAAGCATTATTGTTGGCTGTCAAGATGGAAGAAGACAGCCACAAGCCAAGGAATGTGGGTAGCATCTAGACACTAGGAAAGGTTGGGAAACAGATTCTCCCTTCAAGCCTCTGGAAGGATCACAGGCCTGGTGACAACTTGATCTTAGCCCAGTGAGACACATATCTGATTTCTAACCTGTGGAACTGCAAGATGATAAATTTATGTTGTTTCAACCACTAGGTGTGTGGTCACTTGTTACAGCTGCCATAGGAAATGAATGCCCATGTGCTTCGTTACACTTTCCATCCTCTCTCACAGAGAGAGTGTAGGTGGCGCTGTGAGAGTAGTTGCAGCTCTTAGAACAGAAGTAGATATGTGATTTGCACCCTACCTAGACAACATGCCACAATCTCTCTTTCTGCTGGTTGGACAGCCAAATCCAGAAAGCCAAATATTTAGAGTTCCAAGGAAGCTCCAGTGGAGGGTAGAGCCACTGTTTGCAAGGAACCTTCAATCTGAAGTTAGCATGTAGAGGAGTGTTTGTTGTCTAAGAGGGCTGACCCAACCAAGCACATGATGGCTGATCCCCAGAGTCCCCAGAGATCATTCTTCTTGCAGCAGAGCTTCTCCTAATCTAACTCCAGAATCTCCAAGTCAGAGATTCTGGAATTTTTTTTTTTTTTTTAAGAATTCGATATTTGAGTTGTTGTTGTTGTTTTTAAAGATTGAACTCTTCTAAATGGGCAGTCAGAACTTTGTTGGACATCCTTAAGCATTTTTTGTAATTTAGTGTTTTAAAAATTTCACATAGCACCTGGAGAGCCTTGTAATAAAATTGCCACACCTAGGGCTTGTGAAGGTCTTAAACCTGTTCTGCTTTCTGGGCCATGGAGGCACCCACAGCCTCACGGTATGGACAGACAGATCACTGGTCTCTTACAGGTTCTTCTCGCCCTTTCCAAAATATGCTCTCTATTCTCATGAATTTCTACTTTTGTTCAGAGATATTTTTTTTGTTGTTAGAATATGTACCTCACCCCCTCCTTCAAGCTCAGCTCAATCCTTTTTGTTGCAAGAAGGCTTTCTACATTCTCCAAGGAATTTGAGTTTTCTTCTTCTACAATTCCCTGTATTCCTTCATCATATTTATTACATTTGTACCTGTCCTCTCTCCCTCCATACACACACATGCACATAATAAAATGCTGAAGGAGGAAAGAGAACAAGCTCTATCTTGAAAGCAGGACTCCATCTTGGGCCTGATTGGACTGTGAGCCATATGCCCAGTATCTATGGAAACAACATACCAACTGGAAAATCAGACCCCCAGAAATAAGAGCTCCAGGGCTCTCCATCCCTAAAAGAATACCCTAATTATCTGTGTAACCGAACAGAATCATACATTCTATTATGCTTATTGGCGTATGACCACAAGCCTATTGCTAATTGTCCACTGTTAACTACCTAGGCTTAAGGCTTATGAATCACTGGTTAACTTTGATTGTATCTTTATTTTTTCTTTGTTCAGACTAGTTTCAGGGAATTTGAGGGAGGTGGATTTGGGCATGTACTCTTAGGGTATATAAAGTTTTCACAAAACTGGTCTGAGTCCTTGGCTAAGAGGAGACTCTGCTTTGGGCCCGCTGGTATAATAAACTGCACTCCACTATCTGCATTGTCCTTCTGAATGAGTTTGTTTCTCAGAAGGCATGGCTACAACGATGTAGCTTCTAGAAGGCAGGTAGCATCCCATACCCCCTGTTGTCGTCACCATAACAGTGCTCTAAATGCAGTAAATGTTCAGTGCATTTATAAATTTGAGCAAAACCATCTGTGGCTCGTGGGACAGTTTTGTTTAGTTTATTTGTTTACCAGACTAGGTCATGTGGTGTGTTTTAAATTATCCTGTAGGATTGCTCCATTTATATGAGGCAAAGTCCCCATGATGTACCTTGTTCATCCACCAAAAAATAATCTGAACGCTTACTCTAAAGCAGACACTGTGTGTGCAGGCTGGGGCACTGTGTACTCTGTGTCACTATCATATGTCATCAGCTAGGACAGCTGCAAATCACATACCGAGTGGCACCTACTACGTGCCAGACTTCGTACAGCTGACCTACATCAGCCTGAGCCCCCAGCCAATCCTTCTCTTTACAGGACTTCTTCCTTTTCAGGGAAGTCTAGCCTCCCAGCATCTGAGGATCAAACTGTTCTTTTGCTCATGTTTGTTTGCATATCAGGAATTTTTAATTTTAGGAACAGTTTGTCTCTCTGGCTCAGATCTCTGTGTTCCCATACCATTATTTATGATGTAGCTAATAATCTATTGTATAGAATTAAACTCAATTTCCATTTTGAAATTGTACAAGAGATTAATCTTCCTAATATCTTTTTATTTAAAATGCAAGAGGGATATGTAGGAGTTGTTTCGGCCCTAGAGCTAATCCTGGACTATTATTTCTCCATTTCTTTACAGCTCACTGAGAAGGGTGGAGGAGAATAGGAAAGGCGAGACTATTCTTTCACGAGTAATTGTTTGGCCAAGCTACACCTTCGGGGAAGTAGCATTCAGAGGGTCACCCCAGGGGCAGGGCTGGCTGTGTCCGGTTGTGATGAATGGTGCACACTGGGAGGTGGAATTTGTCCAACAACAGGAAAAGTCTAATAGGAGATGATGATTGTTAGAACATTTAGACATAGAGAATAGGATCTATGTATTCTGTGTACCAACACAATGCCTTGGCTTAGTAACTGCCACATAATATTTAAATGATGTTCAGTGAATGATTGAATGAATGAATGCCATATTCTTGCTTCATTCTCCAAACACTCTATAAAAATTATGGCATCTCATTCATGTCTTCTCTATAAATCAGGAATTTGATCAGGTATGCAGTTTATTCTTTTGAAATCATTTTGCTTAATTACAAAGACCTCAGGGTCTTGGGTAAGAAAAAAAAGCACAGCACTGGTAATGCAGGTTAAATATAAGATTCATGGATTCAGTCCCTGGGTTGGGAAGATCCCCTGGAGGAAGCCACAGCAACTCACTTCATTATTCTTGTCTGGAGAATCCCACGGACAGAGAAGCCTGGCGGACTGCAGTCCATGGAGTCGCACAGAGTCAGACACAACTGAAGTGACTTAGCATAAGGGAAAGAGAATAGGATAGGATTTTTCTAGAGACTTTTCAAATAGTCTAGAGCCCCACTTCCCTGTATGGTTAGTTTCACTCTTCTAAGCCACCCTCCCAACATGTTGAAAACTCTTATGAGGACCAGGATCAGCAGTATATGACAGTAGCTAAATACTCTGCAGTCTACAACTCTGGGTTCTAGTCCTGATTCCCTACTGACAATAAGGAAGTCATTTAAGCACCCTTCAATTTCTCATCTGTAATACGGGAGTGATAATAGTGCTTACCTCATGAGATTACTATGAAGATTAATTTGTGTATTATTCACATGAAATACTCAGCCCAGCCCAGGGACAGATAAGCTCTGAACAGTAATTAGCTCAAAACACAGCACACAAAACATCACAGACATTTTTAAAAAACTTAATATTGGGGTATAGTAGAATAATAATGTTGTGATAGTTTCAGGTGAACAGCAAAGGCACTCAGCCAAACATATATGTATCCATTCTCCCCCAAAATCCCTTCCCATCTAGGCTGCCACATAACACTGAGCAGAGTTGCATGTGCTATACAGTAGGTCCTTGTTGGTTATCCATTTTAAATGCAGCAGTGTGTACATGTCCATCCCAAACTCCCTAACTATCCCTACCCTGTGGCAACCATAAGTTTGTTCTCCAAGTCTGTGAGTCTCTTTCTGTTTTATAAATTCATTTGTATCATTTCTTTTCAGATTTCACATATAAGGGATGAGAACATCACAGACATTTTTTTATTGCCTGATTGAAATGGGGTCTAGCTTGGAGAAAGTGGACAAATTTGTATCAGACAGCTCATCAGGATTCCTTCTAAATCTGTAGTTCAAGCTTTTCTCTTGCCTTGGTTATTTCTCCAAATATGAGCAATTCAGGACTCTGCAACAAGGAAAATGGGTCTGTTTGCAGGAATAAGTTATGATTTAGGGAAGCTCTGTAAAGGGATGGTTTTAGGGTTTGGCTCATTCTTGGCTAAATGCCTTAAAGAATTTGAAGAGTGTCTGTGGGCTATTATTCCTCTTCATTGAGGGCCAGGTAAGAGGAGATGGGACTCAGTGGCAAGTGGCACACCCCTGCTAGACAGGAAGAAATTCCTGGAAGCAATTTAGTTTTCTAAGGAGGGCAAGTGATAACCCTTCTATGAAAAAAAATTAATGAAGTTTATTGAGATGTATTTTATATACAATAAAATGCATTCATTGATTGAGTGGAGCTCAATGAGTTTTAACAGATGAATACATTCATGTAACTAGCCACAATCCAGATATAACACATTTCCATTGCTCCAAAAAGTTCCCTCATTTCTTTTTTAGGGCCAGCCTCCCTGCATTTTGAGTCTCAGGCAATCACTGATCCATTTTCTTTCACTATTTTGCCTGTTTTGGGATTTCACATGGAAGGAGTCACACAGTATGTACTCTTCTGTGTTTGGTGTCTTTTGTTCATCCATGTTTTTGTAATAGCTGCCGCTTATTCATTTTTGTTACTCAGAAATACTCTATTGTATGGATAGCTCCGTTCACCTATCTATTCACATGCAGATGAACATTTGAATTGTTTCCAGGTTGTGATCATGATAAAGTTGTTCTTGTATACAAGTCTTTGTGTGTGTTTTCCAAAATGGCTGTGCCAATTTATGTTCCCACCAACAGAGTATGAGAGTTTCAATTTCTCCACATCCTCACCAGTGATTGGAATCTGTGGAAGACAAAATAATGGCCTCCCAAAGGTGTCCATGTCCTAATCCCCCAAACCTGTGAATATGACACCTTCCATGGTAAAAGGGACTTTGTAGCTAAGATGACCATGTTAATGATCTTGAGATAAGAAGGTTGTCCTGGACCCTTTATGTAGGCCCGTGTAATCATAAGAATCATTTAAAGATGGAAGACAGGTAGAAGCATGAACTGGCAGTTACAGAGCGAGAGCTAATATCTTCTATTGCTTTGTCTTAAACACGTGGTTTATCCCACTCATCAGTGGTTGAGCTGAGCCTTTAAGCCAGGTTTGCCTAGTTTGTATGTACATTCACTCTGCCACTCAGTCTTCTCAGAGCAAGACACTATTTTGCTGGATGACCTTGGGAAACTGGGGAGAGAGTGACAGAAGGAGCTGAGAAAGAAATTCTGGGGAACTTACTTCCAGGATAACCAAGTTGAGTCATGCAAACTATCCCATGTAGCAAACCCTGGAAACCTCTTTCCATGTATTGCTCTCAAAAGCAGCAGGGTGTACCATCCATGGGAGAGCTCAAACATTACTCAGGAGTCTTCCAGCACTAAAATTGCTTGTGCAATTCAATTTTGCACTAGTTTCAGTCGTAATTTAGAGACTTAGTGGCTTTCCATATACTAAGATGGCTCAGACAATAAAGAATCTGCCTGCAGTGCAGGAGAACCTGTGTCTAATCCCTGGGTCAGAAAGATCCCCTGGAGAAGGGAATGGCCAGTATTCTTACCTGGAGAATTCTGTGGACAGAGGAGACCATGAAGTTGCAAAGAGTCAGATGTGACTGAGCAACTAATGCTTTCACTTTACTTCAATGTTCATTTACTTTCTTTTCCTTCTTTCAGAAGATTAGAGGAGGGCTTATCATTTCAGTTTTGACCAATGGTTTAAACAGTAAAAAGGGGTAAATAAGTTAAAAAAAAAAAAAAAAAAACACTCTTTACAGAAATGCAAGGTGATGAATTTTTCAAGCATTGGAACATAGATGACAGTTAGTGCTGGGTCTGGATTCCATTTAAAAGAAAAGGAATAAAGTTGAAAAAAAAAAAAAAATCCTTCAGCAGTTGTATGCCAAGGATTTTAGCAAAGACAAAACAGCCTGAAAGCACAGGATGAGTCATCAAATGTGTTTGTCAAGGCTTTTCCAGATAGTAAGGGCTGTACTTTTGTGCAGGGAGAATTTCTGTTTGCAGCTTGCTAGTAGCAGTCACCACACCGGTAGTTTCATATTAGCTGCTCACCATCAAAATCACTATGGACAAATGAGAATAACCATGGGGCAAGATTATTTTTAGCTGATTTACAGACATCCAGAAGGACCTGGAACCCTAAAGTTCACAGCTCTTCTGCCTGCCTCACTATGTCCATGTCCTTGCACCAAAAATCCATTCTCTCCTGCCTCAGCTCAACATCCATCTCTTACTGGTTTCATCATTATCAGGCTAAGAAATCCTTTCCAGAGACAATGCTAATTTTTCTCCAACGTGCAAATTCCCACAGATATTTGGAGGAGAAAAGCAGCTTTCCATGAGAGTATGTGTGTGTGTGTGTGCATGTTTGCACAGGGCAGAAGACAGGCAGGTGCACTGAGATGGGCAGGTTAGCCACCACCCGGGAGCTCATTATATTCATTATGTAATTATTTATCAAGCATTTACCTCTGTACCAGGCTCTGTGCTAGGTGAAGTGGAAACCATGGAGAATAAAATAGATGACTCATCTTTTTTCTGGACGATGCCATTTAAAAACATTTTTTGTGAAAATTAAAAAGTTAATTTGTGTCTGTGAGAGCTTGATCTGAAATTGTGGGTTTGGGAAATGGTGTGACATATTTATTCCTATTTTTCACATTTCACACACCCTCATCTCCACCCTATTGCGGTCCCTATCTGACTTTGGCAGATCAGTCTGTCAGTAGATTAGAGAGCAGGAACCTGTGCACCATTATCTATTTCCTTAAATTTTTTTGTCATTGACTTTTGCAGAGACAAGACTGAGGGCAGCCATGTCCCCAGTGGCAGAAACTGCAGAAATATCAGTCATAATATCTTATGGCCTGTATCATCTCTCATGTTTTTTTCAATAGGCTCAGGTTGTAAAGACAATGCCATCCATTTATTTTTAAAACTTGGGGGAAAAAAATCCCCAAATAATAGAAAGAGTGATGTGGATTCATGTAGGACAGAAGCTCTCAAAGCATCTCAAACCAGTGGTTTCCCTGAATCCGAGCGATCACCATGTTGTTCCATTTTCACTCAGACATTCCCTAACTCCATGGACTTGGTGCCAACAGTTGGGTCTCTTCCTGAGGTTCTAGCAGAGAGTGAATATTCAATTAAATATGTCTTCCAGCCTCAGCCAGACCCTAAGTGCATCCAACCTTGTTCCACAAGCTAAGTGTCTCTCCTTTTCTCTCTCCTCTCGAGATGATACTTTCACACTTTCTCCATCCTCCTCATGGGGTTAAACCCGCAGTTTTCCCTTCACTCCTACATAACAGAAGGTGCGCTGAAGTAGTGGTAGTGTCAGTCGCTCAGTCTTGTTTGACTCTTTGTGACCCTGTGGACTGTAGCCCACCGGGGCCCTATCTCCGTGGGATTTCCCACGGAGAGAGGTGGGTTGCGAGAAGGCACACTGAAGTAGTCAGGTGAAAACACCTTCAGCTTCCTGCCTGCCTCGTGGCTTCCCTTTCCCTTTCCTTCCTATTTTGATAGAAGAGATACCCACTCAGTCTGAGACTGAAGCTGTGCCTGGGTCCCGCCCCCTCTGGTCTGCTCAGGGACCTTGCACTGATCAGCCTCCTCTCTGCTGGCTTCTTTCCACTGGTTTTTACACATACTCTATGTATTTCTGCCATTAAAAAAAATCAAAACAACTCTGTCTAACCCACATAATCCTCCAGCTGCTGCCTTTTGTCTCTCCTCCTATTCATGCATTTATATTCTCAGCTCCTACTAGATCAGCCACAGGTCCCCAACCCCTAAGCCTGTGGCCTCTTAGGAACCCCACCTCCACCCTACCCACCTCCTGGGCCGGCACAGCAGGGGATGAGTGGAGGTGCTTCTCTCCATAGCTTGCTCCCATTATTGCCTGAACCAAACCCTCCCCAACCCCTCCACCTCCTCACCCTATCCATGGAAAAATTGTCTTCCACAAAACTGCTCCCTGGTGCCAAAAAAGTTTGGGGACTGCTGGCAGCCTATTGCAGTTTGACTTCTGTCTCAATTACTCCACTGAAACTGTTTTAGGTGTTAATCACACAAGGATGCAACTAATCTCTTCTTCCTCTGACACCTGGCTGCCCTTCAATCCTGCTGTCTGGGGCTAGGTTTTGTTTTTGTGTTTTTTCAAAAAATACTTTTTGGATGAATCTAGAATAGGTCTCTGGCTTTTCTGACCCTCTTGTCACGCTGAGTTTCACAAACAACTCCATTTCCAATATTTAAATGCCGGGCCCAACTTTTATCTAAGGTTACATCTTGTCTCCTCCCTGAGTACAGGGCAGTTCCAGGTGAGAAGCCACTTTGAGCGAGGGACCATGTTTGGCTGTCCTTCTCTTCCTCTCCATCCCTTACTCCCAGACTTGAAAGCTACAAGCTCTAATCTCTGGAAGATTGGAGTGGGGAAAGAGGGAAGAGGTCAGGCTCAGGAAAGCTCTCAATTGGCTGATCATTATGGATTGCACTTGGTTTCCTTTGCACACAGCATGTATGTATTTCAGTCTGACTCTGTGTCAGGGCACTTGGTGGACTCTTTGAAGTCTTCATTGTAGGACTCTCTCTCCTGCTATTCCCTTGAATGGACAGGTACATCCTTTGGCTGGTCACTTAGGATCCCCACCTCCTCTCCCCTCCAACAGGCTGTCCCAGGTGGGGTTTAAGAAACCCAGCAGGCTCTCTCCAATGGCCCACATGTGGTTCAGGGAAGCCCTGATCAAGCCTTGGTTGTGACAAATCCTTGGAGTGCAAAGAGTCAAACACAGCTGTTTCTCCTGGCCCTTCCCACAGACCAGGATGCTCGAAACCTCAGCTTCTCTGCCTTCAGATGCCTCAGGCATGTGACAGAGTCCCCTGTGCCCTACAAACTGCAGAAAACACATAATGAGCTTTCCAGGTGGTTCCATGCAAGTTCCTCTCGCTTGATTTGAATAAAACAAAGAGAAAGGACTTCCTTTTCTCTCTCCACCTCCCTGTGACTTGCAGGACACAGATGACTCATCAAAAAACTATCCCCTCTCTTAAACTCTTTAAACATCTTGTATAAAGTGATCAGCTAATGGTCTAAAAAATATATCCGGACACCTTCATACGTCCAATATAGGTATTTAGTGCATCATGGTGGAAAATGGGAGTCTCCTTTAATATTCTTTTGCAACCACATCTCAGCCTTTATCTTATCCACCTGTAACCAGATCATATCTCTTGAAATTCAGAGGGAATAACATGAGCAAAGTAGACACTGAAAATCCATAGCACCTGAGTAGACGTCTAGAATTACCTGTGGGCAAATTCTAGGGCAGAGGAGAAGTCATCTTAGAGTAAACCTTTTGTTGAAATGCTGCTTGGTGGCTTTTAACTCTGACACAGACTCATTTCTTAGATCCTCTGAGGCTTGCTCCTCCTCCAAGGTGACATGCTCCAGCCAGGGTGTGGTGACAGTTGCTGGAGAAAAAGCTCCACTGTGGGCTCTGTCAGGCTGGGCAGGGCTAGGCTAGCCATGCAAAGGACTCCAATATTGTCCTGTAGGACTCAGGGACTCTGGGGAGGGTTTTAAGCAGAGGAGCATTATAATCTGACCTGTGTGTAAGAAGGATGGCCCTGGCTGCGATGTCTTTACCTTTACTTTATTAAGCCTGGGCACTTTGTTTTTAACATTTGCTTGTGGGGACTGCAACAATCCCAGTGGACATTTTTTCTGTCCCCAACATGTCTTAGTTTACATAACAAAATTCCACAGACTGAGTGACTTAACAACAGAAACTTATTTTCTCATAGTTTTGGAGACAGGAAGTTCAAGATCAGGGTGCCAGTACGGTGGGTTCGTGGTGAAGGCTCTTTTCCTGGTGTGTAGACAGCAGTGTCCTCAGGTAACCTTTGCTCGCTGTGTGCATGCAGAGAGAGAGCGCGCTTTGGTCTTGCCTCCTCTTCTTCTAAGGATGCTAATTATACCACTGCTTTTGTGCCCTTATTTAACCTTAATTACTTCTGTGAAGGCCTTTTCTCCAAATACAGTCATACTGTTGGTGATGGGTAGGGCTTCAACAAATAAAATTTGGAGGACAAACAGTCCATCACAATACCCAATAGATTTTTTTAAATAATTGGGAATATCCAGCTCTTAAAATGTTCCAGGGGCTTAAATGCAGTGCATCCCCATGATGTCAATCAAGGTGCAATAATTAATCAGCAGATAAATGCAAGATCTCTTTTAGTCCAGCTGTTGACCAACTTTGATTTTCTTCTTTAACCTGTCTTGACTGTCAGTTTATCCCAGTTAAATCTGTGCTACTTGAATTTCCCCAGAAATTCCTACTCTCCTCCATCTGACTCTGGGAGCTTATCAGGCCCAGAGTTCAAATTCTGACTTTGCAAGGGATCCCTATGAGACCTGCGTCCTTTCCATCCCTGCTCCTGGAGCATCTCGAATTGCATCAGATGCCCCTGTGCCTGGTCTATGGACATGAAATCTGTGGGAAAACTGGCTGTCCTGTTCTGATGGAAAACAGTTACTCATGAGTCTCAGTTCACTGGTTGGGATGTGCCACCTCAGAGGAGGAGCTGCCTTACAGGACTCAAGAAAACTGAGTCTGTGTCAAAGTAAAAACAGCCAGCCAGCATTTCCAACAGAATGTCATTATGAAGTGGATACATGTGGAAGTTAAGTAAGCAAGGGTGAAATAAATATTTTATAAATATTTTTATTTCAATTATGTTAGTATATCCTGTTGGCTTTTTTCTTTTTTATTTCCACCTTCTTCATTCATTCTCTCTCTTTCTCTTCCTTCCTTCCTTTCTTTCTTCTTCTCTCTTTTTCTTAAAAAAAAAAAAAGTTTTGGTGGACTTTAAAAATAAGTTGCAATCTCTGCAATTTTTTTTTTTTTTATTTCTTATTATTTGGCCATACCACACAGCATGTGGGATCTTAGTTTCCAGACCAGGGGTTGAACCCAGGACCCCTGCAGTGGAAGCACAGAGTCTTAACCACTGGGCCATCGGGTAAGTCCTAATCTCTGCAATTTCAATCGCAAACACTGGCTATGAATTATGAAGTACACTTAACCCATAATAAATTCTAAGATTTAGTCCTCCTGTCATTTTTTGTACAGTTTATTGAAAACACTAAATAGCCATATGATTACAAAATCATACATTTCTATGGTAAGAAATTTGAAAAATTCAAATAAGCATAAAGATAAACTTAGTTATAAACAGAA
Organism: Neotragus pygmaeus; assembly: GCA_006410875.1. NCBI lineage: Eukaryota > Metazoa > Chordata > Mammalia > Artiodactyla > Bovidae > Neotragus > Neotragus pygmaeus. Next base: position 183,647 of record SJYV01038605.1, on the reverse strand, counting down.
ATAACCATAGTGAACATAGACATTTGCCTGCCTTGTTTTTGGTCCATACATATAATGCATTTACCATTCGGTCATGTTTCCAACAATTATTTATTGACCTCTCTCAAGGAACTTACCTTCTAGTGGGAAGCTAGACAAGAAATAAAGTCTCAGGTAGTGATGAACTCTATTATAAAGATAAGACAGAATGGTATGATAGAATTCATAATCAGAAGACTTGTGAAGACCTAAGAAAAAACACTTTAAGCAAAAGGAACAGCTGGTACAAAGCCTTAAAAACACAAGTACCCTTTAACCAGTCATTTCACCTGAGATTTTGCATAGTACAGAAAAATATGTGTGTATATATATATGTATGTGGATATATATATGTGTGTGTATATATATATATATATATATATATACATGTATATAAAGATGGTTGCACTGTTGTTTATAGTAACAGATGGCTATATTCAATCTAATTGTCAATAGGAACTAGTTAAATATTCATGATGCTTCCATGAAATGAAACACTTTATAGTTGCTAAAAATTGAGTGGATCTCTCTTTATATACTGATATGGAAAGCTCTCTAAATATGCTTGTTTATTAAAATGGGGTTGTATTATATACACATCTTACAAACTTTTCAAGTAATACCTGAAAAATCTTTTTCCCTGTAGTTAAATACTCTTCAGTAATGTCGTAGGTAATACTGCATGGTCTCCTCACTTTGGATGGACCGTGGTTTAATTGTCAGTCCAGTACTGGGGGTGGGAGTCCTACAAGGGGAGCTCAGGACACAAATAAGAAAATCACGGTCTCAGTGGGGGTGTGGTAAATTATTCAGTGAAAATATGAAGAAGATATTTAGGAAGCATGCTCATGCTCAGTTGCTTAGTCGTGTCTGCCTCTGCAACCCCATGGACTGTAGCCGGCCAGGCTCCTCTGTCCATGGGATTTTCCAGGCAAGAACACTGGAGTGGGTTGCCATTTCCTTCTCCACTAGGAAGCATAGAGGAACACTGAATTCTGCCCTGGGATGCGTGGCAGAAGGGTCAGGGACAACTTCCCAAAATGATGCCACTCATTTGAGGGGATTTCACTTGACTTGACCTGTTTATCCACCAATCCACAAATGCCAGAAGGGGAGCCATCCTTCTGCCCCTAAAGCACTGAAATAATCCTTCCCCATTTTTTAATAAAGCCAAGCCTTAGTTACCACCTAAGTAGGCTGGCCCTAAATCCCAGTTTATCCAGGGTTGTTCCATTTACACCTATTGTCCCTATGTAATAGTGCTCCTTTTCATTCTCAGTCATGTCCCAGCTTGGTTGATAAATGACAAGGAACCCCATCTATTCCTCTTTCTCCCAGCCTTAATCAATCAAAGTTCAGTCAAAGGAAACTTTATGAAAGAATTGAATTTTAAAGGCAGATAATAATAATTATCAGCAGCTTCATATATCCCATGCCTCATTCCTCCGTACCCTGTCTTTTGCCCCAGGGTCAATCTCTTCTAACTCTTAACTATTTCTTATGTTTACCACTATTTCTCTAAATAATATGTTACTTAATTTTACCACTTCATATCTCCTGTTGACTTCTGCTGTAGAATGATTTGTTTCCCTCTAAAATTTATATGTTGAAGTACCAACTCCTAATGTGACTGTTTGGAAATAGAGTCTTTATACAGTAAGTAAGGTTAAATGAGGTCATACGGGTGGAGCCTGATCTGATGGGATTAGTGCTCTTGTAAGATAAGGAAGAGTCATGAGAGTGCTTTCTAACAGTATTCACAGAGGAAAGGCCACAGGAGATCACAATGACAAGGTGGCTGTCCTCAAGCCAACCAGGAACCAAACTGACCCACACCTAGATCAGGGACTTCTCGGTCTCCAGAACTGTCAGAAGTAAATGTCTGCCATTTAAGCCAGCCAGTCTGTGGTATTTTGTTATGGCTGCCTGAGCAGACGAAGAACCTCCTACTGTGAAGAAGAGACCTTGGCTTCTTCCTACAATTTCCCTACACACACACACACCCGTCAAACATACACAAAACATCTCATGCACAAACACACACCCATATATATGAATAGTGCACTCACTTGTACACATTCACTCACACCTCACATACACCTCACACACACACAGCCCTTATGTACACATATATTCAAACATGCTTCACACTCACACACACTCACTTTTCACACATCTCATATATACCTCACATACCCACACATGCATCTCATACACACACACTCCTCACCCAGCCCGTATTCACACAGACACACCCCCTTGTCTTCTCCCCAGCTTCTCCTGTTTCTTACCTAGTGTTGGCTTCTGTCCCATTCTCTTTGTCCTTGATGGTTTATGTGTAATGGGTTCTTAAATCTTTTCCCTGACATATTAGTGGCATTTCATGATGGTGATCACATCTTCCACCCACCACACTTTACCAGTTTATGTCACTTATCTTTACCCCTGTGTGTGCCCCTAATCCATTCTCCACTCATTGCCTTTGCTGATTTGCCAAGAAAAGTTCCTGAAGAAGCCCTCATGTCACCACTGTCCTGACATGTAAGCTTTTATGACCATAAGTGGGCTTTCTCAACCTTAGTGATTTCCAGCCCTTGAACTCTGGCCAATCTGTGTGGCCTAAGTTCTCCTTCAGGACTCCTTAAGCTCAGATTCTGTAGATAAAATATCTTTATGATATGGGTTCGCTCCCAGTTATCATTTCAGAGAGGCATGTGAAAGTGCTTTTTAAAACTGCATGGGGGCACTGTTCAAATATAAGCATTATTATTATTAACATTAACAAAGTGAAAAATGCATAAACGTTTAAATTATGCCACCAAGATACTACCCTCAGCACTTAAATAAAATATTTACTTATTTATTTGGTTGCACCGGGTCTTAGCTCCGAACTCTTATGGCATGTGCAATCTAATTCCCTGACCAGGGATCAAACCTGGGCTCTCTGCATGGGCAGCATGGAGTCTTAGCCACTGGACCAACAGAGAACTCCCAACCCTCAGCATTTTTAATCATTGGACTTCAGACTGTTTTCCCTCCACAGCATTCAGCTAAGGAACTATTCTCAACATTGGTTTCCAGGACACAATGCAGAGAAGACCCACTCTGTGTGTTAAATGAGTGAATCATCAGGTCCATCTAAGGCCGCTGATTCCTCCTAGCTCATTCTTCTCATTCTGTAATGACCATGCTAATTCTGATCGGCACCAGGTTTCACCTTTATACATATAACAAGGAATAACATTACCTTCCATTGGGAACACAAGGTTTCTTCTCAAGTGAAGAAATTAAATGCCCCACAAACTCAGAGTACAATCCCAGCTTCAGAAATTTTTAGGAGGAATGGCATTACAGAATACTATTTTGCTGAACTACATCAGTGTTTCACAGATACAAATGACTCTTTAACTGCATTTATTATTTCATTCAGAAAATATTTATTGAGTACTTCCTACCTTCCAGTCACTAAAAGTAGTGGACAAAGGTAACAGCAAACATTTAAATAGCGCTGACTATACTCTATATTGTTAAATTAACTGATATTTTTTAAAGTAATTTTACTTATTTATTTTTGGCTGTGCTGGGTCTTTGCTGATGCACAGACTTTTCTCTAGTTGCAGTGAGTGGGGGCTACTCTTCGTTAGTGTATGGGCTTCTCACTGTGGTAGGTTCTCTTGTTGCAGGGCATGGGCTCTATTACACAGGCTCAGTAGTTGTGGAGCCTGGGCTTAACTGCTCCAAGACATGTGGGATCTTCCCAGACCAGGAAACTGAACCTGTGTCTCCTGCTTTGGCCGGCAGATTCTTTACCACTGAGCCACCAGGCTTAATAAATTAATCAATAAATTAACTAATTTAATTCTCATAATGATCATGGAGGTGGTGGTTTAGTTGCTAAGTCATGTCTGACTCTTGCCACCCCTTGGACTGTAGCTTGCCAGGCTTCCCTGTCCTTGGGATTTTTCAGGCAAGAATATTGGAGTGGATTGCCATTTCCTTCTCCAAGGGATCTTCCCAACCCAGGAATCAAACCCAGGTCTCCTGCATTGCAGGCAAATTCTTTACCGACTGAGCTATGAGGGAAGCCCATATGAGAGAGCTACTGTTATGATTCCTATTTTACAGATGAGAAAACTGAGGCCCAGAGCCAATAAGTAGATTGACTGGTCTATATCAGTGATTCTAAACCAGGAGTGATTACCCCATCACCCCCACCATTTGGCAATTTCTGGAGATATTTTTAATTCTCATGACTTATAGTGATAAGGAATTATAAAGCCCAAGGGTGATGCTAAATATCCTATAATGTATAGAATGGCTTGACAGCAAAGAACAACCCATCCAAAATATCAATAGTGCTGCTACATAGAAGCCTCCATCCACAGCAACTAGCATATAGCATTCCTCTGGCAACTGTCATTGAGCCAGTGGTGGACACATGACTTACTCTGGCCCAATAAAACTAAAACAGTGGGCTTTGGGGAGAAGCTACTTTCATTCATTTCTCTCCTTCTGGGCATGATCGAGCACATAGCCTGATATCTAGGGCAGCCATATTGTTGTATTGAGAATAACCAACCTTGCAGTGAGGCCGATGCTAAAGACGGCAGAATGGAAGGGCTGGAGTAACCCTTGTCCTTAATGACATTACTGAGCATCACTGAACCGTATCTCTCCTGGAAACCAAGCCATCTCTGGAGTTTAAGTTATGTGAGGCAATACATTCATTAAGCCTGCTTGAGTGCACAATTTCTGTTTCAAGCAACTAACTCAAGGTGCCATAATCAACACACTTTGCTAATTACAGGCAATATCTTGGAATATTCAGCAAAGTCTCCTTCACATAGTCAGATAGGAATCTGAAATTCACACTTTTGGTTGAACTTTGTCTTAGGCGAAGATTCAGCCACACCTTCCACAGCTTATTCTCCTGTCTGAATGAACATGTACTAAGTAGAGACTTTGTGGGGTCAGTCGACAAACAGAGTCCAGTGCTATGTGCTGGGGAATAAAGAGGGGGAAGGCCAGAGATGAAATGTAAGTAGAAACATGGCATGCTGTCCACATGGAGAAAACAGAGAAATGAGTGGAACTCTCTGGTGAGGACCACCTGTTTATTGGGATTTAGAAAATGAAAAGGATGAGTTAAATTGATTTGGAGGAGGTAAGCCTGGAAGTAAAGTCCATTCCCATGCATTCCAAGTGACTTGGGATGATGTATTGAGGGAATTGGAAAAAGATGATCTTTAAACATTGTTCCAATGGGACATTCCATCACTGAAACTAAAGAAGATGATAACCTGAATTGTTTGGTATCCATAATGTATCCTACGGACTCTGATCATGGCATTTTCTTTACATTTTGGAAGCCACAGTCTTGTTATTGCCCAAGAGAGACAATACATGAGGTAGCATAGAGGGGCCCACCTCCCTTCATATTAGGCACATCTTTGAGAAGTGAGTGAAGTGAAAGTTGTTCAGGCATGTCCAACTGTTTGTGATCCCATGGACTATACAGTCCATGGACTTCTTCAGGGTGGAATATTGGAGCTGTTCCCTTCTCCAGGAGATCTTCCCAACCCAGGCATCAAACCCAGGTCTCCTGCATTGCAGGTGAATTCTTTACCACCTGAGTCATAAGGGAAGCCCAGGAATACTGGAGTGGGTAGCCTATCTCTTCTCCATCAGATCTTCCCAACCTAGGAATTGAACTGGGATCTTCTGCATTGCAGGTAGATTCTTTACCAGCTGAGCTGCTAGGGAAGCCCCTAGTAGGAAAGTGTCAGGAAGTACTTAACAGGAGGCTTCCTGTGCACTGTTTTGGATCTGTCAGGAATTCTCTGCTCCTTATTAATTCCTGAATATTCAGGAATTAAGAGGAGAGGCAAGCCTCTCTGGGAATGAGGAATCCAGGCATCTCCTTCATTANGTGGGTGTCCAATTTTAATATGCTAATTTAGATAATATGCTTTTTTCCAACTTCAGGAAGTTTTTTTTTTTCTTTTTTAAAAATGCAATAAAAGAAAACAAAGATCTCTGTCCTCATAGTATTTATATTCTTAGTGGCAGAAGGAGAATAATGGAGGCAGAAAATAAATACTGCTTTGCAGAACTTCAGAAAATGATAAGTGCTATAGAAGAGGGGCAACCTGAGTGGAATAAAGGGGAATTGGAGTACCAGGTGAAGGAAGAGTGCAGTTGGTAATTTTAAGTAGAGTAATCTGAGCAGCCTTCATTGAGATGACATTTTATTAATTCCAAGTTCCCAAAGAAGGTGAGGGAGTTAGCCATGGTCCTGATTATGAAAAGGGTAGGTAAACATGCTTATAAAATAAGTGGTGAATGAAGAATTGTGGTATTGATAAATATGTATGAAATTTGGAAGAGGTTCCCCCAGAAAAGTTTTTTTAAAATGATCTTATAACATCATTGCAATGACAGTAGTCCCTTTTACAATGCTGCATAAAGAATCTTCAACCTATCAGTGAATCATTCTAAAGTTTGTAGGTGAGTTAGTGGTTTTGTTTGGTCACTTTTAAACTATGACCGTAAGGCCACTGATCACATCAATCAGGAAGCCTTCTTAATCTTTGATTGTCTTGTTTTGACAGAAATGACATTTAAAAATCTCTTCATAAACCTAAAACAAAGGGGTAGCTCTGATTTCTAGGATTCATTTGAAATGCAGCTGATGGAGGCTCTCACTGCTCAGAACTGTCTTTCATTTCCATCAAAGAGATCAAGAGTTTCTCCTTCAAAGAGTAGAGCCAGCAAGTTATTTCCCCTTTACTCCTCCCAGCTGTCGGTTTCCTATTATAAGCATATCAAATAAATACACAGCTCATCCACTACACTATTATCTCTCCACTACTGGGTGGAGAGATATTCAGAGACTCATTTTAAACAAGTAAGTTGCAGGCAACAGTCTCCTTTGTTGACTCTAAAGCCATTTCAGCAGATTTTTGAAGGTTTTTATAATTCATTCTGGAAGCTCCCCATAGTTTATATTAATGTATACTTGGCCTTCTTTCTAGCAAAAAGAGATCCCATCTCTGTGCCCATGACTTTGCCTTTGCCTTTGGTTTCATATTTACACTGGGCAGCTTGCTGTAGCATCCAGGCCCTAAGGCATAATTCACAATATTTATGTTGTTTCACTGAAACACGTTTTCAGACACCAGCTTTTTTGGCAGCAAACTGGAATGGATAAAAAGGCCCAAATCGCTCTAAACAAGCCAGCAATAATTATAGGAGAATCCTGACTGCAGAATGACAGTATCTCATGGAGTTTATAAAAGTGTTCACAGTCGTGGTACTATTCATTTGGGGACCTTTCAGCACTGTCATAAGTAAAACTGTTTCCTTCCCTAACCAACTCCCCACTGAGCTGATGGGAAAGAATTGTCACTCTGTCAATAAATATCTGAACTTCTATTGGTACATGCTTGATGCTACTGCCTTACTCTTACTTTCACAGTCAGCTGTTTTTGTCTCTATATTACATTGCACTACGTGGATCAGTATTCTCTTTGATAGTCATCACTGTAACATTTATATTCCTGGTGGCTCAGATAGTAAAGCGTCTGCCTGCAAGGGACCCCGTTTTGATTCCTGGGTCAGGAAGGTCTCCTGGAGAAGGAAATGACAACCCGCCTCAGTACTCTTGCCTGAAAAATCCCATGGACAGAGGAGCCTGGTAGACTACAGTCCACGGGATCGCAAAGAGTTGGATACGACTGAGTGACTTCACTATAACATCACATATGCTAGGCTATTTTTTAAAAATACATGTGGCTCAAAATTTGATGATATACTTGTGAAGAGATTGCAACACAGCAGTGAGAACTGCTGCCTTGGGAAATAAGTACCTTTATTATTAAAGTATAGATTTAACAACATTTTGTATTAGGCCAGAGATGCTACATGATGCTAAAACCACATATCACCTTGCACTTTTAAAATATGTTTTTCTTCCACTGACTTGTTTTCTCTGAAGAAATAATACTCCAGGTGGGTACCCTCATGCTTAACTCTTTGTTTTCTTTTTATATGACTCTCCTCTGATCATTGACTATGACATCTGTTATTTCAACATAAAGAAAACTTTAAATCTTGTTTCTATTAGTTTCTCCAAATGATCTCTCTTTCTATAGCCCTAAGTCCACTATGAGCCATTGTTTTTGATACATTTCACAGCACTCCACTTGCCAATTATTCATGGTACCAGTGTGTCTAGAACTCACACTTGCATTTGAAGGGAGCAGAGTTTACAGTATAATTAATTCACAGCATAAATTGTGGAAGCAAGAATATTTTTCAATGTATATTCTCCAGATTATATCATGGTATCTCTACATTATAAGTCATTTCAAAATCACAGGAAAAAGACAATAATATCAGACAGCTCTATAGAAATACCTTTATCAGATCTATTTCAATGATTATCCTTATCACACAGCTTCAGAGTCTTAATCTACAAATTTTGCCCATCCACTACGTCTCTTATCTACATTTAAGGAGTGGGCTGAACTCTTTGAAAAAGAAACACCTTTATATTCTATCTCCTCTTGTACGTGTATATATTTCCTGAAAGAATGGGTGGTCTCACCATATTTCTTCTTTCAGGAATATAAAAACATTACTGGCATGGGAGAGAGCTCATTAAAGTAGGAAATGGCCATTTAGTGGATGACAGTATTACGACATCAGCTGTAATTTCACCTTCAGTTTTACATTCAGAGGCTCCTGAAGCTGTGCTCTTATGCCAGTGATGGTGGTGGCGGGTGTACCTTTCAAAATGACAGCCCTCCACTTTCTGACATCCTGCAATTTATTAAAACATTTCCTATATAAATATTTAAGGAAATGGAATTACAAAAGCACAACTAATCTGAAACTGTAAAAAAAGTTCCTATGAAAGTCCAAATTCTGAATTCATTGTCAGAGGACCTGAAAGAAGTTTTATGAACACAGATATATATACAGTTTAATTAATTAGACAAAGAGACCATTACACAGAGGTGGCTCCAAAACCATGATGGCCTACTTTTGGTAAACCAAACCCTAAGCCTGTTGATGCCTCAAGGATATGCAATCAAAGCCCAAGGACAACCAATCACAACCAAGCAACTGGTTGTTAAGCTATAGTTAGTAATTTCCTTGCCTTTTCTCTGTAGAAGTGTTTCCTCCAGCTCCTGTCAGAGGAGTGTTCCTAAGCACCCCTGCTTTGGTGTTACCTGACTGAAATTTACTTTTGACCAAATAAACTCATAAAATTTTTTAAGATTCTCCCATGTATCTTTTAATAAGAGACATACACAGACATACATATACACTCACTTATAAAAACATGATGTGATATGGCCATCATTTCAATTCGATATATCTCCTTATCAATTCAATTTAAAATGATAGCCATATTACATAGGAAATCAGAGAATATGGAAAACAGCTGAATTCTATGTCTACTGAGGTTAGAGTGTGATTAGCTAAAAATCTTTTGCTAGTGTTTCTTAAAACTTCCACTGGTATTTTGGACAGGCTCGTTCTTCATCCATCAACTCATAATCAGTAAAACTCTCTGGGCATTAAAATAGGATCCCCTACTTTCCCAAATGTCTCCTAGGAGGTACCTGAAAACCTCCAAAGATCTTAAGCAAACTGCATTTTCTTTTAAGAGAAAGTCCTGACCATTTTCCATGATATTTTCCTAGAACAATTTTAGTTAGCTACTTTAGAATTGTTATGGATCTTCATTGCTTTGCCTGTGGCCCACCTGTCTGCTTCTCTCTTTCTGCCTTCTGGGTTCTGTACATCTATCACTTCATGTCTAGTACTCTAGCCCTCTCTTGCTTTGTGAAGGACTCAGTACCTGGTTGCAGCCTAACAGCACATGATAAAATGACAGGACTAACCTAGCACTCAGATTATTTCTTCATCTTGATTTGTACCACTGAGCTATTCAGAAAAAAATACATATACATATAGAAAGAGTTAAAATTAACACAGTTGGATTCCAAACACCTGAAAACCAGGAGACCCAATGGTGTGGTTCTACTTTGACGGCCAGCAGGCTTGTGGCCCAAATAGAACTGATGTTTCAATCTGAGTCCATAGGCAGGAGAAAGCTGGTGTCTCAGTTAAAAGGCAAATCAGTCTTTCTGTTCTACTCAGGCCTTCAACTGATTGCACGAGGCCCCTCACAGCAGGGAGAGCAACCTACTCAGTCTAATGATTCAAATGTTAATCTCACCCCAAAACACCCTCTCAGAAACACCCATTTGCTATTTGATCGAATATCTAGGCAGCCCAATATCTGGTCTAGTTAACCATCACAAACTCGTGAGATTTTTTGATAACACCATAGTGATAAAATAGTTCAAGAAAAGATCAAAGGATAGTGGTAAAAGTAAAGCGAGAATAACTTTGATGACTGTTATTTCCTGTATGTACTTCAGAAGCTATATCTCAACCACGAAAGAAAAAAAATCATCATACAGAATATTCATGTGCCACATGTGTATTTTTTTTAGCTAGAAAAGACTGTTAAAATAATTCCCCCACAAAGTCATTAAAATATTAAAATGTGTTCATGCAGAAATTTTTAAATGATAATAATAGAGTAATACAGAAAGCATTGCTAAAGCTTTACAAATTCCAAAGACCTTGCATAAATATTTTTTGAACCTTACAACATTATGATAGTTGATAAGGTAGATTTCAGATAGAAATAAAAGTATGATGTATATAATAATAATATAGTGATGAGGTTGACATCCTGTTTAGGAGCATGGTCTGGACATGAGGTTGTAACGTCAAGGAAAGAACGTCTGAGGAGATGGGAGGTGAGAACCTGGCTTACTCTCTGAGTATTTATTATTAAATTTGGATCATCCTGGCTCCCTTCGCGCTGACCCACACTTAAATCTATGATGAAATTGAAAATAATCATTTTAATCATGATAGAATTCATGTAGTGGGATGCTTTAGCAGGTTTCTTAGCAATTTTATGGCTAGATATCTTTTTCGGAGGCGACTGGACGAAAATTCTGGCCTCTCAGTTCACTAACTTTCCAACTCATGAGTCTCAGTTTCCCAAAATGTAAAATAAGTAGCAGGTTCTGAGAGACAAGTAGGGAAAATGGGAATATGCATAGAGCTTCCAGGACATCCTATTATATAATAGATCCTTAACAAATAATCAATCCCAAGCCCTCCATCCCCACTGCTGTTGTAATCAAGCAGCAGACTTATTCAGCAAAGCAGTCCAGTGCTGCAGTAATGAACCAGAGTGCTTGGATAATTGGCATTCTCCCCACCAAATGCAAGATTGATAGATTCAATATAAATTTATGCCATTACTCATTCTTGTAATAGAGAGTTCTCATTAAGGAAATGGATTAATTGGCTTACTGATGTTTTAGTGAGAGCCAGATTTGAATAAGTGGACTCGGCAGTCCTGAGAAAAGCAAATTAAACACCAATAAAGGGAGAAACACGCTTGCTTAAGCTGAAGTCTCAGTCATGGGCTCAAATCAAGGATCTGATTATAAGATTTGTCAGTGTGAGTGGATATTAATGTCTGACACATGAAAATGCTCTGAGTTTTTCCCATGACAGTTTACTTTCCATTCAAGATCTCATACCCCTCAGAGTTACATTGTCTCCTCCCCCAAAAGATTTTCATCAAGGATCCCTAACCACTTGTCAGGAAACCTGTGTTTGATATAGAAGCAGGCTTCACTCTTGTTTCCACAAACAGTTCATGAGACATATTTGGAACAAACTAAATGAGAGTGAAACATTCATCAAAGTTTTTCCCAAAGTATCATAGGGATTTGCTTTACTAGAAAATTTTTAAGTTCTCTCTCCTCCCAAGAAATCACTGTTCAATCTTTTTTGTATTTAATGGATGTCTTATTATGATTAATTTTGAAGAAGAACTATATAAATATATATATACAAATATACATTCACACCTATTCATTTTGCATCTCTCTTGTCCTGTTTAACACATACAAGAGTGTTTGGCCTGTGCTTTCTCTTTTTCAGAGCTGTTAATTTTTCTCTTTCTATTAGTCATTCTCATAAACTTATAAACATGTAATTTTTACCATCTTTGAAATAATGAACAACAAAGACCTCTATTGACCCCATGCTCTATAGTAGCGACAGTACCTTTTCTCTCTTGGTCTTTATAGCCCTAAAGATTGCTGCATACTCACTCCCCAATTCCATTTCTCCTTTCCTCTAAGATTCATGCCAAGGCTTTTTCACCTCTCCCACACCTCTGATGTCCTTTCCCTCAATGTACTTCACACAAATGACAGGTACACCTCTAATCTAAAGGCTGATTCTCTGTCCTAACCTTAGTTGACTTGTAAGTAGCACTTGACACAGCTAATCACTGTCAAATTATTCTTTCATTTGACATTCAGGACAATAGATTTCTGATCTTTTCCCATCTCGAAGGCTGCTCATTCTTGGCCTTTTCTGCTGGTATCACCTATCACCTTAACTTTTAAACTTTGGAAAACTAACAGGCATTTTAAATTTATTGTGCTCTAAAACAAACTCCCAATCTTCTCCAGCAAACCAATTCATCACAAAGTCTTCTTCATCTCAATACAACAATTCACTCCTTCCATTATTTCTATCACAATCCTTGGAGATATCAGTAGTTACTCAATTTATTTTACATCCCACAACCAAAGAAACAGCAGGTCTGTTGCCTCTTCTATAAAATACTATGCTATGCTAAGATATAAACATAAGTGGCATACTTATCTCATCTCTCAGAAGAAATGGAGTAGCTCTCATAGTCAACAATGGAGTCCAAAATGCAGTACTTGGATGCAATCTCCAAAACGACAGAATGATCTCTGTTCATTTCCAAGACAAACCATTCAATATCACAGTAATCCAAGTCTATGCTCTGATAAGTAATGCTGAAGAAGCTGAAGTTGAACAGTTCTATGAAGACCTACAAGACCTTCTAGAACTAACATCAAAAAAAGATGTCCTTTTCATGATAGGGGACTGGAATGCAAAAGTAAAAATTAAGAGATACCTGGAGTAACAGGCAAATTTGGCCTTGGAGTACAAAATGAAGTAGGGCAAGGGCTAACAGAGTTTCACAAGAAAATGCACTTGACATAGCAAACAACCTCTTCCAATAACACAAAAAAGGACTCTATACATGGACATCACCAGATCGTCAATACCAAAATCAGACTGATTATATTCTTTGTAGGCGAAGATGGAGAAGCTTACAGTCAGCAAAAGCAAGACCAGGAGCTGACTCTGGCTCAGATCATGAACTTCTTATTGGCAAGTTCAGACTTAAATTGAAGAAAGTAGGGAAAACCACTAGACCATTCAGGTATGACCTAAATCAAATCCCTTATGATTATACAGTGGAAGTGAGAAACAGATTGAAGGGCCTAGATCTGATAGATAGAGTGCCTGATGAACTATGGAATGAGGTTCGTGACATTGTGCAGGAGACAGGGATCAAGACCATTCTCATGGAAAAGAAATGCAAAAAGGCAACATGGTTGTCTGAAGGGGCCTTAAAAATAGCTGAGAAAAGAAGAGAAGCTAAAGGTAAGGAGAAAAGGAAAGATATACCTATCTGAATGTAAAGTTCCAAAGAATAGCAAGGAGANCCATTCTCATGGAAAAGAAATGCAAAAAGGCAACATGGTTGTCTGAAGGGGCCTTAAAAATAGCTGAGAAAAGAAGAGAAGCTAAAGGTAAGGAGAAAAGGAAAGATATACCTATCTGAATGTAAAGTTCCAAAGAATAGCAAGGAGAGATAAAAAAGCCTTCCTCAGTGGGATCAATGCAAAGAAATAGAGGACAAAAATAGAATGGGAGAGACTAGAGATCTCTTCAAGAAAATTAGAGATATCAAAAGAACATTTCATGCAAAGATGGGCACAATAAAGGACATAAACGGTATGGACCTAACAGAAACAGAAGATATTAAGAAGAGGTGGCAAGAATACACAGAAGAATTATACAAAAAAGATCTTCATGACCCAGATAACCACAATGGTGTGATCACTCACTTAGAGCCAGACATCTTGGAGTCCGAAGTCAAGTGGGCTTTAGGAAGCATCACTATGAACAAAGTTACTGGATGGAATTCCAGCTGTGCTATTTCAAATCCTAAAACATGATGCTGTGAAAGTGCTGCACTCAATATGCCAGCAAATTTGGAAAACTCAGCAGTGGCCACAGGACTGGAAACGGTCAGTTTTCATTCCAATCCCCAAGAAAGGGAATGCCAAAGAATGCTCAAACTACCACAAAATTACACTCATGTCACACTAGCAAAATAATGCTCAAAATTCTCCCAGCCAGGCTTCAACAGTACATGAACCATGAACTTCCAGTTGTTCAAGCTGGATTCAGAAAAGGCAGAGGAACCAGAGATCAAATTGCCAACATCTGCTGGAATACTGAAAAAGTAAGAGAGTTCCAGAAAAACATCTACTTCTGTTTTATTGACCATGCCAAAAGCCTTTGTTGTAGATCACAACAAACTGAAAAATTCTTAAAAAGATGGGAATACCTTACCACCTGATCTGCCTCCTGGCAAATCTGTATGCAAGTCAAGAAGCAACAGCTAGAATTGGGCATGAAACAATGGACTGGTTCCAAATTGGGAACAAAGTACGTCAAGGCTGTACACTGTCACCCTACTTATTAACTTACATGCAGAGTATATCATGTGACATGCCAGGCTGGATGAAGCACAAGCTGGAACCAAGATTGCCAGGAGAATTATCAATAACCTCAGCTATGCAGGTGACATCTCCCTTATGGCAGGAAGCAAAGAGGAACTAAAGAGCCTCTTGATGAAAATGAAAGAGGACAATGAAAAAGCTGGCTTAAAGATCAACATTCAAAAAAGGAAGATCATGACATCCAGTCCCATCATTTCATGGCAAATAGATGGGGAAACAATGGAAACAGTGAGAGATTTATTTTCTTGGACTGCAAAATCACTGCAGGTGGTGACCGCAGCCATGAAATTAAAAGACGCTTGCCTCTTGGAAGGCAAGCTATGATAAATCTAGATAGCATATTGAAAGCAGAGACATTACTTTGCCAACAAAGGTCCGTCTAGTCAAAGCTATGGTTTTTCCAGTCGTCATGAATGGATGTGAGGGTTGGACCATAAAGAAAGCTGAGTGCCGAAGAACTAATGGTTTTGAACTGTGGTGTTAGAGAAAACTCTTGAAAAGTCCCTTGGACTGCAAGCAGATCCAGCCAGTCAATCCTAACGGAAATCAGTCCTGTATATTCATTGGAAGGACTGATGCTGAAACTCCATTTTGGTCACCTGATGTGAAGAGCGACTCTTTGGAAAAGACCTTGATGCTGGGAAAGCTGAAGGCAGGAGGAGAAGGGGACAATGGAGGATGAGACGGTTGAATGGACATGAGTTTGAACAAACTCTGGGAGATGCTGAAAGATAGGGAAGCCTGGTGTGTTGCAGTTCATGGGGTCACAAAGAGTCAGACATGACTTAGAGCCAAATAACAATAACTGCTTTTCTGGCTCAAGTAGGAGGTGATTAACTTATAAAAAACAAGTCCAAAAATTTAACTTTCAACTGGTACAGTCTATTATATTTTTGGAAATAAAATAAGTCAGACATAATCTTTAATTTCTCACATCCATATATATTACAAGGAAGAGGTTGCTATATAAGGAGAGAAGAAGAAGAAATCATATTGCTTGGCTCAGAGCTTTGATACTTGATGAATATTCCTTAAAAATATTTATATATTTAGTTCTGCATTTTTCTGATATGTAATCTGACCTTGGAGAGACCTTTATATAAATTTAAAGTAGAAACCATGCCACAATGGTTATACCCTGTAAATACTCAGTTTACACTGAGTTATATTAAACACCCTTTTCTATCCTCAAGCATCAAGAATGACTGAAATTCAAGCCAATTAATAGAAAAGAATTTCCAAGAGTGTATTTTTCCAGTGAAATTTTAATCAATTTGTCTTTGTATGCTTTTATTTTGAAAGCATAATGCCATTGTGTTTATTTCATGAGGTCCACTCTCTAAAGCTACGATGTCAATACTGATTGCTCTAATTAACATTCATGATTAATTTTGTACTCACTGAAATTGCATTTCCTTTTGACCAGCAGGCATGCAAGTGACAGCTCTAGACCATTCTGTTCTACACAAGCTAATTGGTTTGAAAGAAGCCAGAGGAAAACAAAAGAACTTAAGTTCAGAAGGTTTCTGAGACATCAGAGGTCTAAGGATTATAAAAAGCTAGGGCTCTATGGGACTCCAAAGACCACTGAGCCACCACATGCAGCAGTATGAACTTTGTCAGGATCTTGAAGACCACCAGTGTCTAAAGCAAATATGTTAAGTAGAATGAATTATCTGTTTAGAATGAGGTATTGTTTCAACCTTGAAAAAATTTTAATGCTTTAATTGTCTCTATTCAAGAAGAACTGTAACACATATATACCATTCCCCTCTCTTTCATGATTTGCCTTGGGTATTGAATTGAAAATACCTGTGGGTACTTAATTAATTTTAACTTAATAAGCACTAAAATCACTCTGTATGGAACCAACAGGTAATCAAAATAATATGTTTGCTCTCACAGACCATGACTGCATTCTAAGCAGCTGTGGTATTTGTAACAATGAAGATGAGAGTAGAGATATTATTCTACAGAAGTATTCCAAAATATGCATTTGTTGTGGCTGAATTTGCCATCCCAGCTGTTTTCCATAAAGTATGAAATTAGGAGAGTGGGAAAAGGGCTTAAATTGTAGACTGAGGGGCTTCTAGTGGATATAAAGAATACTTTCCAAAAATTGAGGCTGCATAAATATTCAAACAAATGTTGCAAAATAAATGTCATTCAGGAATGATATTATGGCATCTCAAAAGGGCAAGACTTTCCTCTGCCTGGGGTGATGTGGCATGACTTCTCAGGGTTCAGCTATTGCTAGGACAAAGTGCCCTTCAAAGTTTATCCAAAGAATCATTAATTCTTAAAGTAATGTTTAAACAACAAAACATTTCAAAAAATACTGATTATACCACCAGGGTAAAAGATTTACTTCATAATTATGAAACAGAGAAGACAAAACAGACCTTGAAATAAGGAGGATGAATATTTTTATATTATGAGAAACTTATATATCACTTTCTTATGAAAATATAGCATATTTGATGTGGAAAACCTGACTCATGGAAATACTATGTTGTATCTTTTCAAAAAGTTGGAAACATAAAACATGCACTGTATTTGTATTATAAAATCTTTGCTTTCTTGGAGTTTAATAAAAGCTCATTTCATTTGGGGTACTACTACTGATAACGTAATTACCTGTTTTGAGTTGAAAAAAAAAAAAAAACCACTCAAAGTCTTTTCACATACTTTACTCACCTTGCTTTTCCCAGAGTGCTTGCTCCCATCCCTGCCCTTCCCCTCTCCCTCCAGATGTGTATAAGAGACAGCTGAAACTCCATTTTGGTCACCTGATGTGAAGAGCGACTCTTTGGAAAAGACCTTGATGCTGGGAAAGCTGAAGGCAGGAGGAGAAGGGGACAATGGAGGATGAGACGGTTGAATGGACATGAGTTTGAACAAACTCTGGGAGATGCTGAAAGATAGGGAAGCCTGGTGTGTTGCAGTTCATGGGGTCACAAAGAGTCAGACATGACTTAGAGCCAAATAACAATAACTGCTTTTCTGGCTCAAGTAGGAGGTGATTAACTTATAAAAAACAAGTCCAAAAATTTAACTTTCAACTGGTACAGTCTATTATATTTTTGGAAATAAAATAAGTCAGACATAATCTTTAATTTCTCACATCCATATATATTACAAGGAAGAGGTTGCTATATAAGGAGAGAAGAAGAAGAAATCATATTGCTTGGCTCAGAGCTTTGATACTTGATGAATATTCCTTAAAAATATTTATATATTTAGTTCTGCATTTTTCTGATATGTAATCTGACCTTGGAGAGACCTTTATATAAATTTAAAGTAGAAACCATGCCACAATGGTTATACCCTGTAAATACTCAGTTTACACTGAGTTATATTAAACACCCTTTTCTATCCTCAAGCATCAAGAATGACTGAAATTCAAGCCAATTAATAGAAAAGAATTTCCAAGAGTGTATTTTTCCAGTGAAATTTTAATCAATTTGTCTTTGTATGCTTTTATTTTGAAAGCATAATGCCATTGTGTTTATTTCATGAGGTCCACTCTCTAAAGCTACGATGTCAATACTGATTGCTCTAATTAACATTCATGATTAATTTTGTACTCACTGAAATTGCATTTCCTTTTGACCAGCAGGCATGCAAGTGACAGCTCTAGACCATTCTGTTCTACACAAGCTAATTGGTTTGAAAGAAGCCAGAGGAAAACAAAAGAACTTAAGTTCAGAAGGTTTCTGAGACATCAGAGGTCTAAGGATTATAAAAAGCTAGGGCTCTATGGGACTCCAAAGACCACTGAGCCACCACATGCAGCAGTATGAACTTTGTCAGGATCTTGAAGACCACCAGTGTCTAAAGCAAATATGTTAAGTAGAATGAATTATCTGTTTAGAATGAGGTATTGTTTCAACCTTGAAAAAATTTTAATGCTTTAATTGTCTCTATTCAAGAAGAACTGTAACACATATATACCATTCCCCTCTCTTTCATGATTTGCCTTGGGTATTGAATTGAAAATACCTGTGGGTACTTAATTAATTTTAACTTAATAAGCACTAAAATCACTCTGTATGGAACCAACAGGTAATCAAAATAATATGTTTGCTCTCACAGACCATGACTGCATTCTAAGCAGCTGTGGTATTTGTAACAATGAAGATGAGAGTAGAGATATTATTCTACAGAAGTATTCCAAAATATGCATTTGTTGTGGCTGAATTTGCCATCCCAGCTGTTTTCCATAAAGTATGAAATTAGGAGAGTGGGAAAAGGGCTTAAATTGTAGACTGAGGGGCTTCTAGTGGATATAAAGAATACTTTCCAAAAATTGAGGCTGCATAAATATTCAAACAAATGTTGCAAAATAAATGTCATTCAGGAATGATATTATGGCATCTCAAAAGGGCAAGACTTTCCTCTGCCTGGGGTGATGTGGCATGACTTCTCAGGGTTCAGCTATTGCTAGGACAAAGTGCCCTTCAAAGTTTATCCAAAGAATCATTAATTCTTAAAGTAATGTTTAAACAACAAAACATTTCAAAAAATACTGATTATACCACCAGGGTAAAAGATTTACTTCATAATTATGAAACAGAGAAGACAAAACAGACCTTGAAATAAGGAGGATGAATATTTTTATATTATGAGAAACTTATATATCACTTTCTTATGAAAATATAGCATATTTGATGTGGAAAACCTGACTCATGGAAATACTATGTTGTATCTTTTCAAAAAGTTGGAAACATAAAACATGCACTGTATTTGTATTATAAAATCTTTGCTTTCTTGGAGTTTAATAAAAGCTCATTTCATTTGGGGTACTACTACTGATAACGTAATTACCTGTTTTGAGTTGAAAAAAAAAAAAAAACCACTCAAAGTCTTTTCACATACTTTACTCACCTTGCTTTTCCCAGAGTGCTTGCTCCCATCCCTGCCCTTCCCCTCTCCCTCCAGATGTGTATAAGAGACAGCTGAAACTCCATTTTGGTCACCTGATGTGAAGAGCGACTCTTTGGAAAAGACCTTGATGCTGGGAAAGCTGAAGGCAGGAGGAGAAGGGGACAATGGAGGATGAGACGGTTGAATGGACATGAGTTTGAACAAACTCTGGGAGATGCTGAAAGATAGGGAAGCCTGGTGTGTTGCAGTTCATGGGGTCACAAAGAGTCAGACATGACTTAGAGCCAAATAACAATAACTGCTTTTCTGGCTCAAGTAGGAGGTGATTAACTTATAAAAAACAAGTCCAAAAATTTAACTTTCAACTGGTACAGTCTATTATATTTTTGGAAATAAAATAAGTCAGACATAATCTTTAATTTCTCACATCCATATATATTACAAGGAAGAGGTTGCTATATAAGGAGAGAAGAAGAAGAAATCATATTGCTTGGCTCAGAGCTTTGATACTTGATGAATATTCCTTAAAAATATTTATATATTTAGTTCTGCATTTTTCTGATATGTAATCTGACCTTGGAGAGACCTTTATATAAATTTAAAGTAGAAACCATGCCACAATGGTTATACCCTGTAAATACTCAGTTTACACTGAGTTATATTAAACACCCTTTTCTATCCTCAAGCATCAAGAATGACTGAAATTCAAGCCAATTAATAGAAAAGAATTTCCAAGAGTGTATTTTTCCAGTGAAATTTTAATCAATTTGTCTTTGTATGCTTTTATTTTGAAAGCATAATGCCATTGTGTTTATTTCATGAGGTCCACTCTCTAAAGCTACGATGTCAATACTGATTGCTCTAATTAACATTCATGATTAATTTTGTACTCACTGAAATTGCATTTCCTTTTGACCAGCAGGCATGCAAGTGACAGCTCTAGACCATTCTGTTCTACACAAGCTAATTGGTTTGAAAGAAGCCAGAGGAAAACAAAAGAACTTAAGTTCAGAAGGTTTCTGAGACATCAGAGGTCTAAGGATTATAAAAAGCTAGGGCTCTATGGGACTCCAAAGACCACTGAGCCACCACATGCAGCAGTATGAACTTTGTCAGGATCTTGAAGACCACCAGTGTCTAAAGCAAATATGTTAAGTAGAATGAATTATCTGTTTAGAATGAGGTATTGTTTCAACCTTGAAAAAATTTTAATGCTTTAATTGTCTCTATTCAAGAAGAACTGTAACACATATATACCATTCCCCTCTCTTTCATGATTTGCCTTGGGTATTGAATTGAAAATACCTGTGGGTACTTAATTAATTTTAACTTAATAAGCACTAAAATCACTCTGTATGGAACCAACAGGTAATCAAAATAATATGTTTGCTCTCACAGACCATGACTGCATTCTAAGCAGCTGTGGTATTTGTAACAATGAAGATGAGAGTAGAGATATTATTCTACAGAAGTATTCCAAAATATGCATTTGTTGTGGCTGAATTTGCCATCCCAGCTGTTTTCCATAAAGTATGAAATTAGGAGAGTGGGAAAAGGGCTTAAATTGTAGACTGAGGGGCTTCTAGTGGATATAAAGAATACTTTCCAAAAATTGAGGCTGCATAAATATTCAAACAAATGTTGCAAAATAAATGTCATTCAGGAATGATATTATGGCATCTCAAAAGGGCAAGACTTTCCTCTGCCTGGGGTGATGTGGCATGACTTCTCAGGGTTCAGCTATTGCTAGGACAAAGTGCCCTTCAAAGTTTATCCAAAGAATCATTAATTCTTAAAGTAATGTTTAAACAACAAAACATTTCAAAAAATACTGATTATACCACCAGGGTAAAAGATTTACTTCATAATTATGAAACAGAGAAGACAAAACAGACCTTGAAATAAGGAGGATGAATATTTTTATATTATGAGAAACTTATATATCACTTTCTTATGAAAATATAGCATATTTGATGTGGAAAACCTGACTCATGGAAATACTATGTTGTATCTTTTCAAAAAGTTGGAAACATAAAACATGCACTGTATTTGTATTATAAAATCTTTGCTTTCTTGGAGTTTAATAAAAGCTCATTTCATTTGGGGTACTACTACTGATAACGTAATTACCTGTTTTGAGTTGANAAGCCCATATGAGAGAGCTACTGTTATGATTCCTATTTTACAGATGAGAAAACTGAGGCCCAGAGCCAATAAGTAGATTGACTGGTCTATATCAGTGATTCTAAACCAGGAGTGATTACCCCATCACCCCCACCATTTGGCAATTTCTGGAGATATTTTTAATTCTCATGACTTGTAGTGATAAGGAATTATAAAGCCCAAGGGTGATGCTAAATATCCTATAATGTATAGAATGGCTTGACAGCAAAGAACAACCCATCCAAAATATCAATAGTGCTGCTACATAGAAGCCTCCATCCACAGCAACTAGCATATAGCATTCCTCTGGCAACTGTCATTGAGCCAGTGGTGGACACATGACTTACTCTGGCCCAATAAAACTAAAACAGTGGGCTTTGGGGAGAAGCTACTTTCATTCATTTCTCTCCTTCTGGGCATGATCGAGCACATAGCCTGATATCTAGGGCAGCCATATTGTTGTATTGAGAATAACCAACCTTGCAGTGAGGCCGATGCTAAAGACGGCAGAATGGAAGGGCTGGAGTAACCCTTGTCCTTAATGACATTACTGAGCATCACTGAACCGTATCTCTCCTGGAAACCAAGCCATCTCTGGAGTTTAAGTTATGTGAGGCAATACATTCATTAAGCCTGCTTGAGTGCACAATTTCTGTTTCAAGCAACTAACTCAAGGTGCCATAATCAACACACTTTGCTAATTACAGGCAATATCTTGGAATATTCAGCAAAGTCTCCTTCACATAGTCAGATAGGAATCTGAAATTCACACTTTTGGTTGAACTTTGTCTTAGGCGAAGATTCAGCCACACCTTCCACAGCTTATTCTCCTGTCTGAATGAACATGTACTAAGTAGAGACTTTGTGGGGTCAGTCGACAAACAGAGTCCAGTGCTATGTGCTGGGGAATAAAGAGGGGGAAGGCCAGAGATGAAATGTAAGTAGAAACATGGCATGCTGTCCACATGGAGAAAACAGAGAAATGAGTGGAACTCTCTGGTGAGGACCACCTGTTTATTGGGATTTAGAAAATGAAAAGGATGAGTTAAATTGATTTGGAGGAGGTAAGCCTGGAAGTAAAGTCCATTCCCATGCATTCCAAGTGACTTGGGATGATGTATTGAGGGAATTGGAAAAAGATGATCTTTAAACATTGTTCCAATGGGACATTCCATCACTGAAACTAAAGAAGATGATAACCTGAATTGTTTGGTATCCATAATGTATCCTACGGACTCTGATCATGGCATTTTCTTTACATTTTGGAAGCCACAGTCTTGTTATTGCCCAAGAGAGACAATACATGAGGTAGCATAGAGGGGCCCACCTCCCTTCATATTAGGCACATCTTTGAGAAGTGAGTGAAGTGAAAGTTGTTCAGGCATGTCCAACTGTTTGTGATCCCATGGACTATACAGTCCATGGACTTCTTCAGGGTGGAATATTGGAGCTGTTCCCTTCTCCAGGAGATCTTCCCAACCCAGGCATCAAACCCAGGTCTCCTGCATTGCAGGTGAATTCTTTACCACCTGAGTCATAAGGGAAGCCCAGGAATACTGGAGTGGGTAGCCTATCTCTTCTCCATCAGATCTTCCCAACCTAGGAATTGAACTGGGATCTTCTGCATTGCAGGTAGATTCTTTACCAGCTGAGCTGCTAGGGAAGCCCCTAGTAGGAAAGTGTCAGGAAGTACTTAACAGGAGGCTTCCTGTGCACTGTTTTGGATCTGTCAGGAATTCTCTGCTCCTTATTAATTCCTGAATATTCAGGAATTAAGAGGAGAGGCAAGCCTCTCTGGGAATGAGGAATCCAGGCATCTCCTTCATTAGCGTTTCTATATGGTGACAAGTATCCTTCCTCCTTGTGAACCATATGGTAAAAGTGATTGTTTACAAATCTCTCTCTTTAATATGGATCGCCTATGTTTTGTAAGTCTGGAATTTTAATCTTTATCTTTGCTGAGAATAACTACTTTGTAAGACAGTATATATGCACACACCATGTTAATTAAAACACCTTTGCTCCATCAGAGCTCTGTTCCCCACGTCTTTCTTTTTGTCTCTCTCTCTCTCTTTTTCAGGCTGATCCCTTGGAGCGCAGAGGCCCTCGGAGTTCACTTTCCTGCCTGGGCTTCTAAGACCCTCTTGAGAAGGTGCTCTGCACCTTCACCCCATCGAGAGGGTGCCTGAGCCCCTGAACAGAGCAAGCCCCGTGCCAGGGGCTTTACTGGCTTTCTTTGTAAACCAAGGAATATCAGCCTCTTTCTCTCCTTTATATTTTTATCTTTACTTTACTTTTTTTTAACTGGACCACCATGTTCCGGTCCATTAAAGGACCTCAACAGGAAAGGATTTAGAAGTTGACTTTACAAGCCCGAGAATGCCCTGAACAAAGTGTGTCAGATGCTGGATGACTTTTTTTTTCAGTTGGAGGATAACTACATTACAATGTTGTGTTGGTTTCTGCTCTGGATGACTTTCTTAAACATCTATAATCTATACCACATTAGAGAGTATTCTAGGGTCTGTTTAGATAGGCTTTGCTTTGGTTTGGTTTTGTCTTTTTTGAGGGGGAAGTAAATTCTTAGTTTAGTTTCTGAGCCCTGGAAAATGAATCATCTCAACATATCAGACAAAAATAATAGATGTTTTTATGGTGCATGCAGGACTTCATTATCACAACATGCGCTTTCCCATATGAGCTCAATGGATGTTAATTCTGTTCATCTCAGATTGGACTGTGAGTGACCAGTAAGCCAGTAAGCACACACTCCAATAGTGGGGCTACCTTCCTTCAGAACTCTCTCACGTGCACAGAAAAATCCACCAAAACAGAAAACAAGCACACGTTTTTAAGATTCTCTTTTCCAGGTCCCTATACAACATGGCAAGAAAGATGGGCCCAGAAGTGAGATAGTAACTGTGTCTTGGAGGCTTTGAAAAATCCAAGTGACACCACACGTGCCCTCAAACTTTACCTAACTTTTAATTTCCCTCTGAAAAAATGGCACATAGTGTGGGGACTCCTTACTGCAAGACTTAGCAGGATTCCAGGGTTTCCTGTTCTTGCCTTTTCCCTAATCACCTGAATTAGATTTGATTTGATAATTGTTTGCAGTGGTGTCCGAGAAGGGGAGACTTTGCTGATGCCCATATTCACTGTTTCTGCTGTAGGACAGACTCATGATCCAAACGTCTCCTGCTGAGCCTTGCCTGTGGCTCCTACACACTTATTTTGCAATCAGTTCCTGCGTCACATCAGGCTTTTTCCCTCTGAAACTGAAAAGAAACTGACCTGAAGACTCCTCTTGCTAGCTGAGAGTCTTGCCTATAGTCAGCTCCCTGGAACAAGCCATTTCATATTAACCCAATGGCTAGAGAGGCAGATATGTGTGCATGCATGCTAAGTTGTTTCATTTGTGTCTGACTTTATGTGACCCCATAGACTAACCCACCAGGCTCCTATGCCCATGGGGTTCTCCAGGCAAGAATACTGGAGTAGATTGCCATGCCCTCTTCCAGGGGATCTTCCAGACCCAAGGATTGAACCCACTGTTGTCTCCTGCATTGGCAGGCAGGTACTTCACCACTAGCGCCACCTGGGAAGCCCAAGATGCGTTAGAGGGTTCTGAACAAATTTAATGCAGTACAACTAGCACTTTAAAGGGAAATTTACATAAAACAGTCCTAGTTCTACAATTTTTTTTTAAATTATGATTTTTTATCATCATTGTGAAATTGCCCAAGGGCTTTAAAGACCGTGTTCCTTTGTTGTGAAATAGCCTCCTAATAGTTTGAGAAATTGCCAAGAAGAAGAAAAAAGCAAACCCCCAGTAGCAGAGCATGGATTCTGTGTCGTTTTCCATTGTTATTACTGCATCATTCAATAAATAGTTAACAGTGTCACAACAACAACATCAAAAAATGCAACAGAATAGAAAAGAACTGAGGAGAGAAGGCTCAACATTCCAGTCCCCTACATGTAACAAGGGCAAGAATTATTTGGCAAAACTGTTGTTTCAGTTATATAAATTCTACAGTATGAAAGCACGCATTGTGTCTTGATGTAAAATGCATTTCTTACTGTGGGGTGGCAATCAAAATAATTTGAAAGCTACTGAAATGTAAAATTGAAGTTTGGTTTCACTGTCTTCAAAACTTGCTTGTTGGGCAGTGACAAGTCCATTGTTTATTTAGGGAACTGAAGAGAAATACTTCCAGTTACCCACTGCATAAACCCCACGACTCCAAGAACCTACATTTCTCTTAGGAAGTCCACTATGCTATGCAAGAAAATGCCTGGGCATCAGTCATGTTTTCCTCCTTCTGTTCCCTCCACCGTCTTAGTAGAACCCTCAAGAGGAGCAGGCATCGGAACTAGTGAGGCAAACCAGAAAGTGAGAGCAGATTCTGCATCCCTCCGATGATGACATCCACTGAAAAACATCTGCCCTGACATCTGCTTGCAAGACTGGAAATTGGAAACCTTTACATAACAGGGTTGAAGCAGAAACTTCAGCCACAACTTGGACCTCATTTCTCTTCCTGCTTCGTGTGGCTTATTACAGTGAAATGTACACAACATCAAATTTACCATTTTAACCATTTTGAATTGTACAGTTCAGTGGCATTAAGTAGATTTGCATTGTTGAGCAACCATCTCCACCATCTATCTCCAGAATCTTTTCATCATCTCAAACGGAAACTCTGTACTCAAACAACAGCTTCTCACTCATCCCTCCCTCCAGTTCCTGGCAATGACCGTTCTCCTTTTTCATCTATGTGAGTTTAACTATTTCATACAAGTGTACTTTTGTTCTTTTGAGACTGGCTTATTCCACTTAGCATGTTTTCAAGGTTGATCCATCTTGTAACCTATGTCAGAATTCCCTTCCTTTTTAAGTCTTCATAATATTTCATTGTATGTATATATTCAGATGGAGCTTTCCTGGTGGCTCAGATGATAAAGAATCTGCCTGCAATGCGTGTCAGGAAGATCCCCTGAAGAAGGAAATGACAACCTACTCCAGTATTCTTGCCCAGAGAATTCCATGGACAGAGGATCCTGGTGGGCTATAGTCCCTGGGGTTGCAGAGAGTTGGATACGACTGAAGCAATAGAGCATATATTCAGATGCTATTTTGTTTTATTTTGAGATTTTTATATGGACAATATTTAAAGTCTTTATTGAGTTTATTACAACATTGTTTCTGTTTTATGTTTTGGTTTTTTGGCTGAGAGGCATGTGGGATCTTAGTTCCCTGACCAGGAATTGAACCAGCATCCCCTACATTGAAAAGGCTTAACCACCAGACCCCAGGGAAGTCTCGGTGTTATTTTAAATATATATAAACACTTATGCTTCTCCCCTGGCGTTTACTGTGTAATGTTCACTTTGGACCAGCAGCAGAGGGAAGAAGGCTATGAAGCTACTGTAAAAGACCTGGAGACAAGGGTTCAAAAATCCTATGGCTAAAACGGTGTGGTGGCTGACTTCTCTGGCTCTCTTTTGCTGGCTCTGAAAGTTTTCAAAGGTTAGAACAAGGTTCTAAGAATGCCAGACTTCAAAACCTGTTGAGACGTTCCCTTCGGTCCTTATTCCTAGGAGCAGGACCCAGCTTCCCTTAGAAACTAGCTGACTCCTCTTTCTGAGGGCTACATTTTAGCATCTGTTAGTGGAAAACAGAAGAGATTTGTTCTGATTCCTTTGTTTCCCTCACTCAAAAGCCCCCACTTGCATTCCCGTAACTTAACTGTGATTTCTAGAGCAGACATTTAGCTATGTGCCGCTGCCCTCTTCTCCTTCCTTACTCAGGTTCTAGAAGATCTAGAGGCTCAGTAAGAACATGGACAGGACATTTGTACAAAATGAAATTGTTAGAAACTGAGATTGAAACAGAAACAAGGGCAAACAATCCTCATGTTTGGGTATCTGATATCATTATATTCCATGATTCAGTGACAAATTCAGCTGTATAAAGTAGCCTGGGTAGGAGACACAGACAAGGCAGAATCTCACCTGTGTCTGAGGGGTCTGAGCTGTGGCTATAGTCCTGAGCCTTTGTTTATGAGCCAATCCAGTTCTTTCTGATCACTGCTCGATAATATTAATAATGTTACTGAATTCTTACTATGCATCGGGCTATTTTCTAAATGCTTTTTAAGTGTGTTCTCTCATTTAATCTTCAACAGTAACCCTATGATGTTCTATGACAATTCCCTTTTTATAGATGAGGACTGGTTGAGTAGTTTGTATGATGTCATGCAGTTAATAAATGGTAGTGCTGGGATTCCAGCTGAGGGAGTGGGGGTCCAGAACCTTCTTTGGTCTTTAGCACTCTTCTGTACCTCTCTTATTTAATTCTTCAACTCAGAAGCCTAACTTGTGATCAAACAGTCTTACAGATGCCTCTGAAGGCTCATATTGGGCCAGTCTCTCTGAAGAGTTACCAATACTGCAAGGTCACAGAAGCACTCAGCAGAAACACTGTGGTTCTCTCCCTTTGTCATCTCAACCCCAGGGCATTATCCAGCAGACGCAGCCTGAAGATAGCCTGATCAGGCATTTGAACCATCACAATTACTCTTTTTTTTTTTTTTAAGATGGAAAGAAACATTTCATCACATGTCCTACCAACAATGTAGGACAATGTAAGACTAACAATATCACAGAATAAGTATCTCCTGCATTCACAGCAAGAACACTGTAGAGAATGCAGCTAGAAATTAGCTTCCAAAAAACATTTACTTATAAGTCTTGTTAAACACTTCACTATATGCATTGCAGAATGCATATTGCTCCATAAAAATTACCTCTTAAAGTCCACAAATTAACATTGACTTTTTGAATACCTACTAGTTAGCCAACATCATGCTGAATACTATAATGGATACAAAAAAATGTGGCATGATATTACCCTTTTAAAAAACACATCCAGGGTAATTTTAGTTCTCTGACACATGAGGATTGAGCAGTGGATGGTCCATTCTGGGAAATCTCTATATGCTAACTTTTACTATATGAAGCTGGCACATTTCCTCCACAAGTCACCACTCATCTTTGTCTCTAGAGCAGAGATTCATCACCTCCCACTTCTTCCTTACTCTGTTTCTTGTCTGTCAGTTTCTTTAAGAATTTCCTTAATTTCTTTGCCTTAAATGGCAGAGAAACCAAGGGCTAGGAGAGGTTCAAAACAAAATATATTCACTGCACACAAAAATAAAAACAACCCCACTTAAAACTAATCAGCACTGGAGAGGAAAGCAAGGTCAACACAAACATTTCCTCCGTTTCCAACATGAGAGGAATTCCTCCCAGCGTTTTGGTCATGCTCATTTCTGTTCATTTTCTGGTTCACTTCATGTGACTTCCCCTGGGTCTTATTTGGGTCATTTGAATCAGAAATGACAGCCAGTGAACCCACTTAAATCTAAGTCAAGCATAGCATGAACTCTGCTATTCTTAGAGACTCTGGAATCATTTTGAAAGAGGGAATGGAACACATTTCACCAGGTGATGACCTAGAACCTCCTTCTTTTGAAAAGTTANTAAGTTAGATGACAGCTGAGGAAATCTGTTGTCATGTAGCAATGAGACTCTTCATGGCAACGTGAAGTTGGGGCCCCTCAGGAATCTCTGGGGGCCATCGGGAGCTCATTTCTTAGAGCAGTAGCCACCCTCCCTGGATGTGTTGCCCCATAAGGACCTCTGTCACTTGGGGAGCACCTCCATAAACACCTCCTTCCCTCCCCACGTGCTCCCAGCAAAGACAGCTCCCTTCCCCTCCTGCATTCCTCTCAAACTGAATCCAGTCCCCCTCAGAAGCTTCCTCCAAGTCTCCCCTGACTTTACATATCTCACTTGTTTTAATAAGGAATACCAGCCCTCAGGAATAGTCAAGATGTAAAAGACTGCTCCTTTGTGCTAAACATTCAATAACTGACACGCTGACACTCTTTGAGACCTACTCTGGGCTAGGCACTATTCCGGGTTCTAGTAAGATAAATCAAAGTTCTTACCCTAGAGGAACTTACAATAAATGGAATTTCCAATTATATTCATCATTTACAAATGCATGTCTTAGAGACCTGCTGCTAAGTCGCTTCAATTCTGTCCGACTCTGTGCGACCCCAGAGACGGCAGCCCACCAGGCTCCCCCGTCCCTGGGATTCTTCAGGCAAGAACACTGGAGTGGTTGCCATTTCCTTCTCCAATGCATGAAAGTGAAAAGTGAAAGTGAAGTCGCTCAGTTGTGTCCGACTCTTCATGACCCCATGGACTGCAGCCTACCAGGCTCCTCCGTCCAAGGGATTTTCCAGGCAAGAGTACTGGAGTGGGGTTCCATTGCCTTCTCCGGTCTTAGAGACCTACTACATGTTAATTCAATGTTTCCCCAACATGATCTATAGATCAAGAGAGATGATTATGCTGGTACACAAAAGGAGGTAGAAAAGGTGGTAAATGTAGCAGAAGGGTAGGTTTTACCAGTAAAAGAGGAGAAGGATGAAAGGAAGGGACTGGGATAGGGAGCAGCCCCAGGCAAAGGAAAAGGCACTGTGGTTTCTCTGTGGGCTCAGGGGCCACTGGTTGGCCCTGCTCATACTGTTACACACACTCATGCCCAGGTGCCCAAGGCTTCTTTGGTTTCCAAGTAGGACTGGGCCAGCAGGAATGTACAGGGGGCAGAACATTGCACCCTGGTGCCCTGCTCTGAGACTCAGGTTCATGGGTAAGGCTAAGGCAGAGCTGTAACCTCGAATGACAGTATAGCTCCCACTATAATTTCTTGCTCCCAAGCAGGAAAGCATGGGATGCAAGCCCTGAATGATGGTGAACAGGCCTGAATCCCAGTCCTGAAACCACCATTAGTCATTTGCTCCTAAGTCACTTGACTTCTCTGAGCCTCGGTTCTCTCAGCTGTAACATGGAGACAATATGTATGTCATTGGGGGTATTATGAGAATTAAATAATTTAATCATGTGTAGCACACTGTTAATCCTCAGTAAATGGTAGCTGACGCCAGATAGTAAACCAAGGATTCAGGGATATGTCTGCTAAGCTGATTCAAGCATTTGATTCATTTTAAATATCAGAAAATGTTTTTATTATCTGAACCATATAGTTCTGAACTTATCAGAATAACTAGCTGAAAATTGTTTTGAATATAGGGATCTTTAGAAAAGGAAATAAAATATCTTTATTTTTCTAGAGGGGGATGCAGTAGGGAGTAGATGAGGAACCCATTTTCCTTCATTTTCTAAACATTACAAGGTAACTCAATACATTCTAAGACTAAGACTGTAGAGATTGTTTTGGAATTCTTATAAAAAGGAGAAATTTGGGGACGGGGAACAGTCACTTTCATCATTTTGATTAGAAACTGACTTTTAGTAGCCAGTCTCACTGAGGAAGATAGTTAAAAAGATTTTTTTTTCCATCTTTCAAACTCAATACTCTAGAAAGCAGGAATTTTAAATCCATGAATATTGCTAATGCCAATACTGGGACTACTAATTATTATGATAGCTAACATTCATTGAGAGCTTACTAAGTGCCAGGCCAGGCCGTGTCATAATTGTTTTGCATGTATAATATTAACTCATGCAGTCGTCACAAAAAACTCTGAGATCAGTGCTATTATTAGTTCTCCCTGACAAACAAGGAACTAAGGCACAGGGATGTGGAGAAACTGACGCTCAGTGGTCTTCCAGCTCCTCTCCTGGAGAGCCAGAACTTGGTCTTCCAGCTCCTCTCCTGGAGAGCCAGAACTCAGATCCGGGAGGTCTGGTTGCTGTGCCTGCGTAACTGTGCTTAACAGATGTCATGTTTCATCATCCTCGAAAACTTAGCACATGGAATTGAATATTCCTTTTTTTTTTTTACAGGAAGATTAGAAAGTTTTTTTTTTTTTCTTGCAGAGGAACTTATTTGTATACATTGATGAGATTTATTGCTACTTGCAAGGTATCTGAAATATCACTGTTCTGTTTTCATGACTTCATGCTGTTATTTCTCTATTTTTATGCTTCCTTTTTATTTACAGAAGTGATCTTGATTTTGCACTTACAGTGAAACTATGAAGTTTTTTCCTTAAGCAAACTGTTTTCAGTAAAAAGAAAAAAATCTGCTTTCAGCAAAGTGATGAAATATTCTGTGTCACCAGTGTGCATGGCATGGTCACAATGGGCTGGTAGACCTGGGACTTGCTGGGCACCACGCAAGCCACAGCCATCTCTGGTCAGCAAGCCAACGTTTGCCTGGACAAATCCAAACAGCAGATGAAACGGGACGGAGGCTGGAGTACCAGAGGCAAACACCCTCTGCTGACCTCATGATCCTTTGAGAGGCCAGCCTCACATCTCACATTCCTAATTACCTCGGAAAATTTAGGGCGGCCAGAAGGAACTCTGACCCCTTCTAGGGATAAGCATGCTCATGCTTTAGTTATTAACTGTTTAATATTTTTATTGAAAATATTTATTTTAACACTGATCTAAAAGGGTGAATATTTTTAAAGGTATTGACCCACTGCTGATTTCTGATCTGAATGCTGCCAAGAACAAGAAAGGAGAGAATACAATTGAAGAAGGTATCAGAGTCAATAAACATTGTATTCAATCGTTCTTTGATTTGAACCTTGCCCTTATCATTGAGGTTGCCACTTCTCTCATTTTTCGAGAAACTGCATGTTGGAAGAAAACAAGAGAAGGGAGCAAGAGCTGGCTTGAGAAACTAGGGTGTTTACTGCCTAGAGGAACAAGTTCACAGGGGCCTGACTGGACTAAGAAATGACAGCTCAGCATAGGGAAGGAAAAAAAAAAAAGAAAATAAAACCCGACAGCAGCAGCAAAGCAAAAACAAAACATGTTAAGAGATCTGGCCAGCGCAAATTCCTGTCCCTCCCTCCTCTTCCACTCTCCCCACAGACATAGCAATCCTGTCTCCCCTAGAAAACCTGCGGGACAGCTCACACGCACTCCTGGAGTCCCGTGCACACGCCCCGTGCATTTCACCGCGGACCCTCTCGCCCCAGCAGAAAGCAGACCACGTGTGAGGCGGGGCTGGAGAATGGAGTAAGAAAAAGAGCGCTCAGCTGGCTGGCCCTGGCGCCTGACGGAAACAAGCGGAGGCAGGGAGGAAAACATACTGTTCCCTGCAATCTGATCACCTCCGAGCGAGCCTCCGGGTTACACACCCGGGGACGCTGAGGCCCAGAGGCGAAGCTGATTACACCGGGCAGGAAAACCGAGTGTGGTGGACTGTTCCTGGGCAGATTAGAAACACATTGTTGGAGAAGCGGGGCCAGGCGACCCGGAGTGTGCAGGGCAGGGGGCCTGGAAGCTGGGTGTGGGGCCAGGGCCAGCAGGGCGGGAGTGGAGGGGGCAGAAGGCCTGCGTGGAGCGCCCTGTTTGTGAGCTGAGATTCCAGCTCCCAGGGTGGCCCCTGGCGGCTGCCCAGGCCGGCCTCACAGTGAGAAATCTGGAACAAGGAAGACGCTGGGACAAAAAGGGGTCTCTGGCCAGAGGGGCCACAGGCTTTATGAGACCTTTTTCAGTTCTGATGGGGCACTGAGCAACCTGGGCGTGCCGCTGGAGGCAGATTGCCAGACGGACGGGGCTTACTCAGGAGGAGAGTGAGTGTTTCTTGGGCACTTACCAGGAACTGAACCTGGGTCTCAGGTCAGAGCCACCTGAGCCAACAGGGAATACATTACAGGGGCACTGGGCTACGCTCTTTTTACATATTTTGTGAAGTTTGGGATCACAGTATGGAATTCTCACTGAACTGGAAAATGGGAGGGAAATGGCATTTTTTTTCCCCGCAGGTGACCAGCACCCTAGAGTTGTCCAGAATCATACCAGTGCAGTTATTTGAAATAGTACCTAGAGGCCATGCTGGGGATTTTGTCACTAGGAAATTAGTAGAGCATGGCCCCCCTTTTAGCTTCCAGCTTAGGCAAGGACAGTCAAGAGTGAGAAGACCAAGGTGTGTTTTTACATCGTCCCCTGTGGGCGCCACCCCTGGGACTGCTGGACCCTCAGCCTCTCAAATTCTCAGCTTCCTTTGCTCACAGCTGAGCCCTTGCCAAAGTTCTCTGCTCTATCGCCACCTGGTGGCCCTGATGGCTAATCCTCCGCGTACTTGGCTGGAAATTCCTGGTTTATAGCAACTCAATGAATGTCTTGCTGCAGTCCCTGGGGTCGCAAAGAGATGGACACGACTTAGCGACTGAACAACAACAAATGAATGTAACCTGGCTCAACTTTGAGGCCCACCTGTTCTTTCGCTCTGCCATTTAGATCAACGTTATTATCACTCTTTCCTCGTTTCCATAATCTTTAGGCTCTCTGCCACTTCATCTCACTAAGGCACCTCCAGTGTTATTTTCATGGGACCCCAAATCAGGGATATCTTGCTTCTATTCTTAGAATTTTGCTAATGGACCAAAGTTTCATTTGAATATTTCTCAGTTTTCTAGGGAGTCCTTCTCTCCCTCTCCTTTCACGGGTTTGGGACATGGACAATATCTCTGAGTGTTTGGTTTCACTCTGTGTGGATGGTACAATGCTGTATCCCACCTGAATTGTCCCTCCACCATTACTCAATCAGCTGAGACTGGGGACAGTAGCTCTGTCCAGTCCCAAGGTGGCTCCCTGCCTACCTGGAAGCCCTGAGAATGCAGGTGAAAGACTTTGCTCTGGTTTTGACCAGGAGGCTCAGTCTGGTGTCTGAATCTGATCCATGAAGCTTGACCAAGCATAGTGGGAAAATCAGCCTTGTGGGCAACTGACGTGGAGGCTAAACTTGAGTTAGAAGGGAGTTTGTCCAGAGCGGCAACCACAGTGCAGTCTGCAGGGTTAATGCTCACTGCAAAACAGGAAGACAGCCAAGGTCGGAACCAGAGAGGCGGGGTCAGGCCAAGGAGGTAGGGGAGAGAAGGCCAGATGAGATGTGGGAGGAGATTGTCAAGGAGCCTCGCAGAGGCTCTTATCAGAGGCCTGCTGCATGGTGTTGGGGGGAAGGGGTTTCAGGGGAGCACAATGGAAATTTGCAGCACTGACCCAGATCCACAGGGCTGAGCACACCCTCCAGATGTCTGATTACCATTCCTTCAAGGAGATCCTTTGTAAACGGAACCCCTGTTAGCCACCCTGGTGATTCAATGCCCACCACGGATATAGAATACAGGTATCTCTGGGGCCTATGTCACACTGATGTAGTAGGTTGATCAACTGGGCCTTCATTTATATAGAGCTTTATTCAAATGTTGATTTTTTTTTTTAAAGAGTCATTTATTCATTTTCATTCAGCTGTCTACTGATGTGCTAGGTACAGTGCTGAGTGATGGGGTAGAAGACAAATCAGGTACAGTCTTGACTGTAGTAGCTTACAGATTAAGGAGAGAAACACATACATAGGGAATCATGGCATCATCATCTCCTGATAGTTTCACAATCACCCTGTGAAGTACCCAGGGCTGGCATCACTATGATCACTTAGCAGAAGTGGTTGACTTTTCGAGACTCAGTTTTCTGTGCAATGGTACTTTGGGAACATTAGAGCCAATGACATCCGTCAAGTCCTTAGCATCGTGCCTGGCATATGGTAATGTTTCTTGTCTCCTGCATTGGCAGGCAGGTTCTTTACCACTAGCACCACCTGCTGCTGCTAAGTCACTTCAGTCGTGTCCGACTCTGTGTGACCCCATAGACGGCAGCCCACCAGGCTCCCCCATCCCTGAGATTCTCCAGGCAAGAACACTGGAGTGGGTTGCCATTTCCTTCTCCAATGCGTGAAAGTGAAGTCGCTCAGTTGTGTCCGACTCTTCAAGACCCCGTGGACTGCAGCCCACCAGGCTCCTCCATCCATGGGATTTTTCCAGGCAAGAGTACTGGAGTGGGGTGCCATCGCCTTCTCTGAGCACCACCTGGGAAGCCCAACTGCCGCATGAAAATGGAAGTGTTAGTTGCTTAGTCATGTCCAACTCTTTGTGACCCCATAGACTGTAGCCCACCAGGCTCTTCTGTCCATGGGATTCTCCAGGCAAGAATACTGGAGTGGGTTGCCATTCCCTTCTCCAAGGTATCTTCCTGATCCAGGGTTCAAAGTGGGTCTCCTGCACTGCAGGCAGATTCTTTGCTATATGAGCCACCAGGAAAGCCCCAGTTGCCTCATAAATGTTAGCTTAGTGATGATTGTGGTAAATTTGGATTTCAGAAGGGTGATGCACTGATGATGGAGGAGGTATAGACTTAACACCTGGATCTTCTGATTCAGAATTCAATGTACTTCCATTACTCTGTACTACCTGGTAAGATGCTATCTTAGAAGCAGTAGCTGGGTAGTTAAATGCTTTTGATCACTTTTCTACATTAGAGTTGATAGCAAAAAAGTATGATTTAGGAGGAAGAGAGGCAAATGGCTGTTGGCTGTCTGAGTATTCGTCACAGCTATGACTCTTCCTGTGTACTGGACTTGCACCTGAATCAAAGATCACATGCAGCATTCATTTACAGGGATGAAAGGCAGCTGTGAATTCAGCCTACAGAAGGAGGATTCTCCTTGGTCCAGGCTAACTGAGGTGGGTGTAAGTTTGGATGAGAAATTTGGCAAATGAGTGGGGACACCCCCCCTCCCCCCAGAGTTTCTCATTCAGCAAATCCTCTTCAAGAAATTTGTGTCTTTAAGACTCTGATGATGAGCAGGTTTGGGAAGGACTGGACTAGCTACCCCTCAGGGGTCTCTGTTGTTCCCTGGCTTGGCTGCTTACAGAAAGGAAGGGTCTAATTAGTATAAAACATGGCTAGGAATGAAAGGCAACTGAACCACAGAGGATGAAATTCAGCTGGAAGCCATGAACTCAGAGAAATGACTTGAATTCTAGCCCTGGGAAGGTCATAGCCAATCTGAGGCCTCCAGTGGTGAAGCCCTCCTTGGCCTGCTCACAACTGCCGGCAAAAGACGAGTTCTCATGATAAAATAAGCCCCAAAGTAGGTTTATATCTGTCTTCTAAGTTCTCCACTAGGTCTGGGTGGAGCTGATGTGGGTAACTCTCCTTAGCAAGATCAACCATGACCGGACTCATCAAGAGACCAGACATCTCCAGATTGGCTCATTTCTGACATTCTACTTCAGGATCCCTTATTAGCTTGCCTTGTCCTTTCAGCCAGGTCTTTTGTCCAATGGTGAGGCAGTGCAAGGATAACAGCACATAGATTCCCTGAGGTTAGGCAGATAAACAGGTAGGCCCAGGCCAGGCCCTGAGATGACCTCATCCCGCTCCGGGTCACAGTCTCTTGATAAGTAAGCAACAGCTGCGGGTGGTATCCCCATCTCAGAGGATTCTCCAGGCTCTGCTTCCTGAACTCAGCTATAAACCCTCCCCACTCTGCACTGTTTTCCCTGGATCTCCTTCCTGAATTCTCCTTGCCTAGATCCTCTGTTTTGATGATAACTCTCTGAAAGGTTCTCCCTGGATTGAATTCTGCTTTCCCTTTGAGCTCCTCCCCTCTCCTCATATCCTGCGTCCGTCTGTAAGATTCCCGGAGCCCCAGCACCACTGGCTTCCAGGACATAGCACTCCTGCCTGTGTCCTGCTCCTATGGTTCCTCCTTGTCTGGAGCAGAGGACAAGGACTGGGTTCCAAAGCCTGAGGGAAATGGGGTGTTTCTGACCCAGGCAGCACAGGCCCTGCGGTCCAAGAGGAACAACAACAACAACAAAAAGTGAGAAACAGGCAAGGAAGGAACTGAGCCAGATTGCCTCCCCGGGCCAGCAGGCCTGAGTGCTTTAGACTAACTAAAAGGGCCAGGCACAAGGAAAATTGATGGTTCTCAGCCCTGCTTGCCCCTTAGAATCACTCGGAGAGCTTCTAAAGAAAAACACCAATGTCTATGTCCTATCACAGAGCAATTACAGAATCACTGGGGATAGTCCTGACATGTGTGTGCTCACACGTGTGTGTGTGCTTTAAACCTTCCCAGACGGGTTTGATGTGTAGCCAAGGTTAAACATTCCTGAGATGATGGCAGACTCAGATCCCTCTGCCTGGTCTTCAGTGTCCTCTCCTCTGTCTTTCCCAGCAGTGCATGGGCACGTCCTCCCAGAAGCAGCTTGATGGGAGAGAGAGAGAGCCAGGGCTTTTGAGAGATGCATGAACTCAGATCTTGTACAGCTCATCAGTTAGTTGCGATCTTTGGCAGGTCTTAACATTTCTAAAGTTGGTTTAGAGGCAGAGGAACCAGAGATCAAATTGCCAATATCCGCTGGATCATGGAAAAAGCAAGAGAAAAACTTCTACTTCTGCTTTATTGACTATGCCAAAGCCTTTGACTGTGTGGATCACAACAAACTGTGGAAAATTCTGAAAGACATGGGAATACCAGACCACATTATCTGCCTTCTGAGAAATCTGTATGCCTGTTAAGAAACAACAGTTAGAACTGGACATGGAACAACAGACTGGTTCCAAATTGGGAAAGGAGTAAGTCAAGGCTGTATATTGCCACCCTGCTTGTTTAACTTATATGTAGAGTACATCATGCCAAATGCCAGGCTGGATGAAGCACAAGCTGGAATCAAGATTGCCGGGAGAAATATCAATAACCTCAGATGTGCAGATGACACCACCTTTATAGCAGAAAGTGAAGAGGAACTAAATAACCTCTTGGTGAAAGTGAAAGAGGAGAGTGAAAAAGCTGGCTTAAAACTCAACATTCAAAAAATGAAGATCATGGCATCTGGTCCCATCACTTCACAGTAAATAGATGGGGAAACAATGGAAACAGTAAGAGACTTTATTTATTTATTTATTTATTTATTGGCTCCAAAATCACTGCAGATGGTGATTGCAGCCATGAAATTAAAAGATGCTTGCTCTTTGGAAGAAGAGCTATGACCAACCTAGACAGCATATTAAAAGGCAGACACATTAATTTGCTGACAAAGGTGCATTTAGTCAAAGCTATGGTTTTTCCAGTAGTCATGTATCGATGTGAGAGTTGGACCATAAAGAAAGCTGAGCACCAAAGAATTGATGCTTTTGAACTGTGGTGTTGGAGAAGACTCTTGAGAGTCCCTTGGACTGCAAGGAGATCAAACCAGTCAATTCCAAAGGAAATCAGTCCTGACTAATGCTGAAGCTGAAGCTCCAATACTTTGGCCACCTGATGTGAAGAAAGTTCTCATTGGAAAAGACCCTGATGCTGGGAATGACTGAAGACAGGATGAGAAGGGGACGACAGAAGGTGAGATGGTTGGATGGCATCATCGACTCAATAGACATGCGTTTGAGCAAGCTCTGGGAGTTGGTGATGGACAGGGAAGCCAGGTGTACTGCAGTCCATGGGGTTTCAAAGAATCAGTCATGACTGAGCGACTGAACTGAACTGAACATTTCTAAGGGCTTCCCAGGAGGTGCTCATGTTAAAGAATCCACCTGCCAATCCAGGAGATGCAGGAGACACGGGTTC
The DNA here is from genome assembly GCA_006410875.1 of Neotragus pygmaeus. Classification (NCBI taxonomy): domain Eukaryota; kingdom Metazoa; phylum Chordata; class Mammalia; order Artiodactyla; family Bovidae; genus Neotragus; species Neotragus pygmaeus. The sequence continues at coordinate 144,353 of SJYV01038605.1, read as the reverse complement.
AATCCCTGGGTCAGGAAGATTCCCTGGAGGAGCGTATGGCAACCCACTCCAGTATTCTTGCCTGGAGAATCCCCAAGGACAGAGGAGCCTGGCAGGCTGCAGTCCATAGGATCACAAAGAGACACGACTAAGCACAGCACATGGAATGTAGAGGTACATTTAATGTGTTATAGAAGATATTCAGAAATACACTACCCTTTTCCCAAACCCAAATCAACTCTGAGCCTTCAACAATGCTTCTAGTTTCTATCAATACATTAATTCAAACAATCCAGATATATAGAACTGTCACATAAAACCATAGTCTCTTTCTGGAATCACTTCTGCAATTTCCTCATCAAAGGCATTCTTATGGGTAGCAAACTCATACTGATAGCTTTTGGATGGCTTGAATTCCTTCTGCCACTTTTGCTTACTAACACATTGACCAATAGGGATAAGCTTGAAAAAGCAGTATAGGGGGAACTTCTAATGTAAAAACTCCAAGTAAAGGCATCAAAACACAACCTTTGGTGACAGGTCAGCTTTTGATGTTGTTCAGGCTTACAGTACTGAATCTGAGATGATATAACTAGCACATATGCCAAAGACAGCGATTAGTCATATCATGTGCCAACTCTGATCTATCCATAACAGCTTTCTAGAGCACTCTGCTAAAAGAAGTCCAGAAGCCCAGTCTGGGCTGAGTGAGAAAGAATTCAGTGATTGATTGGTGATGTCTGCCATGGGCCAGACAGCATAGTAGTTACCAGCATGGGTATTGTAGTCACCAGCATGGGTATTGTAGTCAGACAGAACTTCGAGTTCTGTTTCTGCCACTTATTTGCAGGGTGACCTTGGGCAAGTTACCTGATCACTTTCAGGCTTGCTTCTCGTCAATAAAATGCAGCTAGATTATGGCACCTGCTTCACAGGATTATTTGAGGCTTGGTTGAGTAATTCATGTCAAATGCTTAGCAATGTATCTGGCACAGATTACTAAATAAATATTAGCTGTTAGTAGCCTAAATATTACAGGCAAAGGATGGGGTGAAGCAACTTGTGCTTGGCATATCTGCCTTTCTAGGTTCAGGCTTATATGAGTGCTCCTAAGACACCTTTTAAAGGCTTTGCAGAAGTTGTTAGAACTTCTTTGTTCTTAGGATACTAGCAAGAGGATTTCAGTTGATGTTGGTATAGATATGATAGGTACATTTTTTTCCTCCCTAAGTATTAAGTGGGGGCTTCCCTGGTGGCTCAGATGGTAAAGAATCTGTCTGCAGTGCAGGAGACCTGGGTTCGATCCCTGGGTCAGGAAGATCCCCTGGAGAAAGGAATGCCTACCAACTCCAGTATTCTTGCCTGGGAAACCCCATGGACAGAGGAGCCTGTCAGGCTGCTGTCTATAGGGTCACAAAGAGCCAGACACGACTGAGCAACTAGCACTTTGGGATGATCTAGTAGTACAGACCCTCATTGTAGGTATATACAAATCTGATCTGACCTTCTAATTGGATTCTAATTGTTTGTAGGACAAAACAAAATATCAGCATGACTAAAGAAGACTTACACCTGCCTGATTTTCCAGCCCCTGCTTCTTTCCGGTACATCTCCTGAGCTTCAGCTGTACTGAGCCACTAGTTTCCAAAATCTGTTGTATTAGATGATCATAGCTGTGATTTTCAGCAGCGCCTACTCCAACTTCAGAGGGAGGCTGTAATGTTTTACTATTAATCAGCATTATCTGATAGCCAACTTATACTGACTGTGAAAGTCTCCCTTTGCTTATTTCTTTTGGTTAGTTTTATTTTAGTAAAGAGAATCCCTTATTCAAAGAAGATGTATTGTGTCACAGAAATCAAGCAAGTGTTATTTATTTATTGACAGTGACTTCTTGAATTTTTAATTCATTTATTTTCAGCTGCATGGGTCTTAGTGGCAGCATGCAGACTCTTCACTGCTGCGTGAAGGCTCTTCGTTGTGGCACATGGGCTCCAGAGTGTGCACGCTCATTAGTTGTGGGGTGCTGGCTTAGTTGCCCCATTGCATGTGGGATCTTAATTGCCTGACCAGGGATCGAATTCACATTCCCTATGTTGGAGGTGGATTCTTAAGCACTGGACCACCAAGTAAGTCCCTGACACTGACATCTTGAGGCCTAAATGCCCTTCCAGCCTTTTCCCCAAGCCAGGTTGACTGTTGCAGGAATGCCTGGCTCAGAGCAGCACTTCTCAAGAGCACCGACTCTCAAGCCAGCTGGGCTTTGGGTCACCAAATCCATGTTTGCAGTGAACCTGGGATGCCTGAAATTAAGATGCATCCTCATGCCTGGTGCTCTCTAAGGCATCATCAGGTCGATCCCCCAGGAGCCTGCAGGTCTGCACATGATGCTGGCCTGGTAGTGGCTTTCAAGGAAGGCTTCATAAGCTTGAGAAGTAGGGGTGTCATTCATGTTACTGCAGTTAGAATGGCTTTGGGGGCTGCTAACCAGAAGGGAAAAAGTGCCAAATTTCATATCTCCACTGAGTTAGAATTTAGTCATTCAGCTGCTCTGTTCTCTGATAATCTCCTTGTGGAATTTAAACTACATGGAACAAGATCTGTGCTATTGCACTGTAGCTCCAGAGGGGTTCTGCAGTGTCACTAGAGAAAGGAAGAGAGATTGTGGCCCCGTCGAGAAGGAGCACGTGCGGTGGGGGTGGGGGGCAGCTCCTAGGACAGAACAATCCAGGTGCAGCTAAATAAAAGTCTCCAAGAGTCTTAAACTATCCAACGGTCAGCTGAGAACAAAAGTAGCAAAACAAAATTGGGTTAAACTTCAAGATTAACCAGGTGAAAAGAAAGCACATGCATAAGACAATCTTTTAAATCAACTGGCAAGTTTTACAGGAACTAGGTAGTGGATGGGAAACATTATACCAAGGCCAAGGGTGGGGCTAAATCAGGCACCCTGGTGGGTTACTGGGGAGGCCACTTCTCTGGCCTGATGGGAGACCAAGAGCTGAAGGGCAGTGGCAACTGTGCAATTGGCTTCACAATCCAAATTGTTTTCTAAAATATCCCCCTGTTTCCTTCCAACTTCATGTGATGTTACACCTAGGTATGGCAACAAACACCAGGATTGCAGTACTAGAGCAAACCTCAGAGGTCCTAACTGTGACTTTCTCTACTCTTGGACAGCATAAGCTAGAGAAGCTGAGAGAGTTAACCAAGGCCATATATCTGTGAGCAGCAGATTCATGAGAGCTGAGCCCAACCAGGCCTGAACCCCAGGCCTGGTTCAGTGCTTTTACTAGTACCCAGTCTCATTCCTGATGTCTGGCCTCTGGGAGTTCTTATTTTCCAACAGCACCATGTTTTATGTGTGCTTTTGTTATAAATTGTATTTATAGCTAATAGCAGCAGTATTAGAAACTCTTCTGGTGGTGAGAACTGCCTCACTCGATTTTATCTTGCAGGTTGGACACTGACCAAAAGAGATTAAAATGAGTTTTCCATTTTCTCTTTTGATTAAAGGAGATTCCTAATGCAATCTTATTTCCTGAAGCTGTCACTGGCGGGTGGTGGGCAGCACTCAGGATATTTATACAATGGCAACAAGAAAATGGTTTTCTCATACTCAAAATCAAGACGTTTCCTGAAGAGCTCAGGAGCTAAAACTGGCCCATATGGAGAAGCAGTGATGCTATAAAACAGAGTAGATTTGTGAGCTAAAAGGATACACTCTGAGGACTTCCTTGGGGGTCCAGTGGTTAAGAATATGCTTTGCAGTGCAGGGGACACGGGTTTGATCACTGGACAGGGAACTAAGATCCCACACGTGTCGTGGGGCAACTAAGCCTGTGTACCACAACTAGAGGGTGTTCACTGGAATGAGAGATTTCACATGATGCAACCAAGTCCTAGTGCAGCCAAATAAGTAATAAATAAATAAACAAAAACTTAATGACTTTTTTTTAAGTATACACTCTGTGAAGTTCCTGGAAGAGGAGTCAGTGAGGGAGGACTTGGTGTGGAAGATGGGACATGTGTTAGCCTTGGGATAGAATGGGACAGATTTATGAATGGGGGCCTCTATGCTGGGGGAGGAAATGCCAAGAGTCGGGGTAGAGACAAAGGAATAAGCAGAACATCTTCATGAAGAGTCAGCTGGGCTGGGATGGAAGAGGATATGGGGTGGCAGGGGAGGAGGCTGGATAATATAGTTCCTAGTAACCCAACAAGAGGATTGTTTAAGTGTGCCACCATGGGAAATGGGGAGCCATAGAGAGTCTGAGCAAAGAAGTGACATGAATGAAGTTCTAAGAGATAATTGGCTTTGCAAGACAAGTTGGAGGACACTTAGACTAGAATTAGGAAAACTAGCCATTACAACTATATTGGGACTTCCCTGGTGGCTCAGACAGTAAAGCGTCTGCCTACAATGCAGGAGACCCGGTTTCAATCCCTGGGTGGGGAAGTCCCCTGGAAAAGGAAATGGCAACCCACTCCAGTATTCTTGCCTGGAAAATCCCATGGACGGAGGAGCCTGGTGGGCTACAGTCCATGGGGTCGCAAAGAGTCGGAGACTACTGAGCGACTTCACTTTCACTTTCACAACTATATTGTAAGATATGAGTAAGAAATGTCAAGAACCAGGGTGTACCAGTTCAAATGGAAAGGAAGCTACAAGTACGGTAGACATTTGAAAGGAAAATATTGACCACATGCCATCTGCTCATATTGGCCTAAGTAGTCCTTGTTTATTCCTCAAAGTGTTAAAACATCAAATAGCTTTACTGATGAAATATTGTGTCATGTAAATATTTATATATATATTTGTAGATTCTCATGATTTACTTAATTTTCCAAATATTTAATTGCTTCAGATAAGGGTTAAAACATTAGATGCACTTTGTAGGGTGGAATTATTCAGAATAATTTATGGTTTTCAAAAAACATCTCAAAAAACCTTTGAAATCTTTCAATGCTCTGAATTTCACAACAGATGGTATGTTATTCAGACTCTTTCAGATTACAAGAAAGAGTCATACCTAAATTGTAAATGATGAAGGTTTGAGGTTGGCATTTACAGGGAAGTAAGGAAGTGGGCCAAGTGCTCAGCAGTTCCGTAATCATTGTGGCTCCCACATACTGGTCCAAGACTTTCACAGTGGGATGCACGGTAGGTCTAGATTGAATCTAGGGAAGCAATAAATCAGTTTGGCATGATTCAGGATATTATAGTGGCTCTTATGACCTGTCTTCTCTGTGAGCATCTCTTATGCTCCCCAAGAGCATCATGTCAACCATCACCACTATCCAAACGTGGAGTTGTTGTGCATCAGTCGTCCCACACTGGATGGCCCTTGACCGGGGCTCCATTCCTGCTGTAATCAGCTAGAGTAGGGTAGCTATCTCTTATCACAAATGACATACCATAGCCATTCAGGCAGANAGACTACTGAGCGACTTCACTTTCACTTTCACAACTATATTGTAAGATATGAGTAAGAAATGTCAAGAACCAGGGTGTACCAGTTCAAATGGAAAGGAAGCTACAAGTACGGTAGACATTTGAAAGGAAAATATTGACCACATGCCATCTGCTCATATTGGCCTAAGTAGTCCTTGTTTATTCCTCAAAGTGTTAAAACATCAAATAGCTTTACTGATGAAATATTGTGTCATGTAAATATTTATATATATATTTGTAGATTCTCATGATTTACTTAATTTTCCAAATATTTAATTGCTTCAGATAAGGGTTAAAACATTAGATGCACTTTGTAGGGTGGAATTATTCAGAATAATTTATGGTTTTCAAAAAACATCTCAAAAAACCTTTGAAATCTTTCAATGCTCTGAATTTCACAACAGATGGTATGTTATTCAGACTCTTTCAGATTACAAGAAAGAGTCATACCTAAATTGTAAATGATGAAGGTTTGAGGTTGGCATTTACAGGGAAGTAAGGAAGTGGGCCAAGTGCTCAGCAGTTCCGTAATCATTGTGGCTCCCACATACTGGTCCAAGACTTTCACAGTGGGATGCACGGTAGGTCTAGATTGAATCTAGGGAAGCAATAAATCAGTTTGGCATGATTCAGGATATTATAGTGGCTCTTATGACCTGTCTTCTCTGTGAGCATCTCTTATGCTCCCCAAGAGCATCATGTCAACCATCACCACTATCCAAACGTGGAGTTGTTGTGCATCAGTCGTCCCACACTGGATGGCCCTTGACCGGGGCTCCATTCCTGCTGTAATCAGCTAGAGTAGGGTAGCTATCTCTTATCACAAATGACATACCATAGCCATTCAGGCAGAAAGAAAAGCCTGGGGTCACTTTCCTCAGGAGGGGTCCATAACAGACCCTCAAAGCTCCCCATCTGTTTAGATGAGGTAGACTGATACAGATGTGTGTTTGGAGGCAAAAGGAGAAATTCTCTCTTTATCAGAGTCATATAATAGCTTTCTGAATTTCTAAACTTAGAAAGACAACTTTCAAATGGAAAGGGTTTGTATATATTTCAAATAATCACTAACTTCTGTTTACATCAAAAATTTCTCTCCTTTTTCACTGATGAGCTAGGAAATACAGTCAAACATAGCACATTGGAAAATGTGAGAATTTTCCATATTTTATTGTGTATTTTATTGGAAATGAGATATCAGAGAAGGTTGGCTGCTGTTTTTCCCCTGGAGTCCAGAATTTGTCTAAACTACTTTGCCCGAGGTTATTATCAATGATTAGCCAGTGACTATCTGGTGAGTACCTACTTGATTCATTAGCTCTGAGATGACGTATCATGATTTCATCTCATGTACTGCCTATTGGAGTGGTTCCTAGAATGTTCAGGGTTGAGGATTCTAGGTTTTGATCTGTTTTCAAAAGGAAAGAAAGCCAACACTGATTAGTGACAATGAGTATAGGAGGGAGGAAAAGGAACATAGGCATGATATTAACCATTATACCATCATCACACCTTCACATTATTCTCAATAATGTGCCAGTTCTTTACCCACATCCCAGTTTGCTGCTCCTGAAACTTGGTGATTTCACTGATGCCTGATTTTTTTTGCTTCTTCACTTCCACGCCAATGTTTGTTATCAACAAGGCCTTCCTGAAAATTCTCTCTCCCTTTTCCTTCCTCCAGATGTAACCTTGGTCCAGTTGGCTTTGAAGGCTTTCAAGTTGTTTTCATTTGGAGAGGAGTGATATAGTTTTGGAGATAGAAATTAGGTACCCAGAAAGTGTCCACACTGATAGGCCCTTGGGGATCTAAGATCTAGTTTTCCCTTAGCCTCCTAGGTCTGAAAACTCAATTGTGTCAGGGCCCCAGATTGGACCCAGAGGGAAATGGTTTATATGAATCAGTCATAGGAGACTAACAGATAAGCAATTATAGGGAAAAAAATGTATTGGCCTTACAGAAAATTCTAAAGTTCTATGATCTGTGCATTTGTTCCTGGTGAGAAATCTCCATGCAAGTCAGGACATGATCAGAAGGGGGTTTGTTGAACATAAAAGCAAGGTCAGGCACTAGCTGTGGGGTCTAAAAGGAACGAAGCTACAGCAGCCCACCTCCTCGTGGAGATGCCTCACTACCATTTCCCCAGGACAGTCTGGGTAAGCGCCACTCTTTCCTGGTCTTCATGCTGTGGCTGAGCCTTTGTCAACATGCTCTGTAACAATATCGATGTCTTTAACCACTGTCTAAGTTGCTTCATTCAATTCGTCCCAGACAACCTGCCTTTTAAATACAGAGGATTGATTTCGTTAGAGGACCCCTCTAAGTTTAGGGGGTGTTCCTCACTTTCATCACCTACTAGCCCATTCCCTAGCTATTTAGGAGCTTTACCATCTCCAGATTTCTAATGAATTCTTTTGCCTAAAAGACCTTTCATTATCCACAACACCTCACATTTGATGAGCCCAAATTGACAAAGCCCTTTCACAGGCAGTGTCTGCCAGAGTCCTCATCTGCTTGGGCAGAAGGTAAAGCGTGGGTTTGCCCATGAGGGAGAGGAGGCTAACAGAAAACTCCAGCAAGTTCCTGCAGGGCCCCACCCCAGCGCCAGGTTGGGGACCAGTGAGGCTGACTTGGGGCGGGCCCATGTTTTCTCTGCTGCTCACCATCTCCTGCTCTTTTTCCTATTAAAAAAAGCTCATAACGTTCCTGCCCTTGGGGGTAGAGTGAAGTTCCTAACGATGGGTTTTCAGGCCCCCACTCTGCATCTGGTGTCCGACTTCCTGCTCCTGGTCCCCCAGACTTTTCTTTCTGCCCAGTCACCTGGGCCCTGTTCCCCTTTCCACTTGCCCCCACGCTCCAGCCCCTGCTTTGGCTGCTGCTGAGCAGAGAGAAAACAAGTTCAGAGAGTGCTTCTGGGTCCCCTAGGCGTGCCCTTCCCCAAGTTACCCGGGGTATCAGTTTGGCAGGTCACTTCTGCTGGCACTGGACTCTGGGATCTGGAGGGGGTGAGGCTGGGGGAGGGAGCACGGGCTGAGAACGGGGAATTTTCAATACATGTTTGATTCTCCTCCGCATTCAGGGCTCCTCATTAAAGCCACAGACGCGGCGCGGAGGACCTGCTCTTCATTTCAGAGTTGGCAACGCCTGAAGCCCCATTAGCAGTAATATGCACCAGCGGGATCCAGGGAGAGGAAGAAGGCTGAAAGGACTAGAGTTTCTGGCCCAATTTTTAAAGAAAAGAAGAGAATGAGAGACCCATAAAACTCAGAAGCACTCTTTCCCCCTGGGCTCATTCACATGGAAATGCAAGTTCGCTGATGGCGGACAGGGCAGTGATGGCGCAGGAGCAGGGGTCTCCGTGACCCTCCAGCTCCTTCGCGGCCGCCCCATGCACCAGCGAGACTCCCCTCCTGAGCCACCAGTGCCAAATGGAAAGACTTTAACGTCACATCTTTGGGCACTTGGCAGGAAACACCATGAATGTTCCAATTATTAAACTAATAAGCACTCAAGACCCCAAACAGCCCTTCGTGGTGCACGTACACCCCAGCGTTGGGTGCTGGGAAAACTTCTCATCAAGCACAAGGCTCTTTGGTTGCTGTGCTGACGATATGGAGCAGAAAAAAGACAGCGGTCATGACATTGGCAGTGGCTGTCTAAGGTTTCCCTGAGGTCTGCGGTGTTCTGGATCTGAGGCTCAGGCCTGGTGGGGGTCAGGGTTCATGTTGGGAAAGGAAACAGTGGATCCTGTTCCTTGAAACTTAAGGACACAGGTTCTAACATAAGATCTATGTTGTGCAGCCTGATCTCTTGCTGACAGATGTAGAGAGCAGCACTGCCTTTGTTGTAGTCACCGATGATTCTTAACCTCTAAGAATGCTGCCTTGAGCACAGCACTGCGGATGGGAGAAAAGCCAGTCTTGATTCCAGTGGCCCAACCCAAAACTTTGGTTACTGGATTCTCAGCCCATCTTCACTTAGGGAGGCATGCAAGGTAGTGTTTATCTGCCCATTTTTGTTGTTCAGTCGCTCAGTCTTGACAGACTCTTTGCAACCCCGTGGACAGCAGCACGCCAGGCTTCCCTGTCCTTCACCATCTCCTGGAGCTTACTCAAACTCAATCAGGAAATTGAATCTCTGTGTGCAAACGATCTGTTTGTGATCTGCAGGGTGAAGACTCAAACCCAGACCTTCTCTGCAACTTCAGTATTTTTTCCAGGAATCTACTTTCTAGAAAGATCTCAAGCTAACCTGTGAAATGAGGATTGGGAAGAGTCATCAGATTTGGGACTGTGAATCGCTCTGTTTGAAGACAAGTCTCATGACATGGACTTCCTGAAGATCCACCAATTGCCAAACTCTCTTTAAGAGGCCTGAGCTGACTCTTGTTTCAAGGAGCAGCCTAACATTAATATCATCAAGAAAGATCTATTGTGCCCTTCAGTTTATGAAGTTGACTTCCTGTACTTAACTTTCCGTTCTGCTTTCTGGCTGGCTTCTGGGTTTCACATTCCTCTTGTCAAGCACTGGCTCTTCATTCTATGACTGCTGATCTTTTCCTTTTCTGTCCTTGGGTTTATTGCCCTGTTTTCTGCCTTCTTCACTGTGCTATTTGAGGATGCCTGTTGTCAGAGACTAGAAAATTTGTGTCCATTGGAGGAAAGAAAATAGAGAAAGCCTTTCAATGAAACTGCAAGCATGTAGGACAACAAGCTACAAGCATGCATCAGGACATCTTAAGCATCATAGATTATGTGTCTGGAGTGCACATATCCATCACGTGCTGTAGAGTGAGGTCAGCCTTCTAGAATTCTGCTTAGGGAACAGAGGGGTTTGAAAGAGATTGTCTCATACAAGTGAGAGATGATTTCCCCAAAATGACACAACTAGTCAGTGGCAAAATAAAGATTCATGTGTACCTCTGTAATTCTCTCTGCCCACCCCTCCACACCCACCCTACCCCGTATTTTGTAGGACTGAAGGATTGGAAGGAATCTCTATCACCTTTTTAGAAGAGAAAATAACTCATATGAGCCTACAATGCTTTCTTATGGTTTTTCTGAAAGTTCTAAGGGTGGGATAAAAAGATCTTGCCAAGAGGTAAGAACTGAGGGAAGGACTTTTTATTTTTTTTTGCCAGTGATGGGTCTTAGTTGTAGCACTTGGGACCTAGTTCCCTGACCAGGGATTGAACCCAGGCACCCTGCATTAGGAACTGGAAGTCTTAGCCACTGGTCTACCAGGGAGGTCCTGAGGGAAGGATCTTAAAGAAAGAAATCAACCTGTCCTCTTTTAGACTCTTGGACTTTCCATCCATCCCTTTAAGGAATGAGTAGGAAGTTGGAAATGTGATTATATTATCCTCAACGCGGAGGCACAAGCTCACCTGGAGCGAAGAATTGGAAACAAGGTTTTTCCAGGTGAGATGCCTCAGGTGGAAGCTTTTTTGCAATCTTAAATTTGAATCCTATATTACAGAACATGTTGTTGTTCAGTCATTCAGTCATGTCTGACTCTTTGTGACCCCATGGACTGCAACACACCAGGCTTCACAAACCGCTTCCATAAAGCACTTCTCTATAAAGAAAAGCTTACTGTGAATCCTTGTGTCTTTGTTCACATCCATAGCTTAAAGGACTTGCCTGCTTTTGTTTTCCCTGACAGTGACCTTATTTTCTGATTTCAAACCTGAGATTCCAAGTCTAGCAAAATCTTGCTTTATATTGTGTGTTATCTTATCCAGAAAATATTATAAAGGTGTAAAAACCAAAGTGCACTTAATCAATGTACTTAGCTAAACACAGATATGAAAAAGAACAAAAATACGTGAAACCAAGACTGTTCCCATTAATGTTTTTCAGGGGGAGTTTTAAAAAAATATTATTAAGTTTATTAACATTTTTAGATATATTTGGTCACATTTTTTACTTTTATTTTATTTTAAATATTTAATTCTTCCATGTGGACCAAAAGTCTCTATTGAATTTGTTACAATATTGCTTCTGTTTCATGTTTTTGGTTTTTTGTTCTCAAGGCTTGTGGAATCTTAGCTCCTCCACCAGTGATCAAACCTACACCACCTGCATTGGAAGGCAAAGTCTTAACCACTGGACTACCAGGGAAATCCGACGCTTACTTTCTTTTTAAACTAACTCTTTTGTATTATAAAACTCAGTAAATGTTATTTGTAGAATATTTAGAAAATGCAGATAGGCAAAAACCATAAAATTTTTAAATGTATAATCTCACTTCTTAAAGATAACCTGTGTTACTTTATTCTAGACCTACACACATACTATGTAAGCACACACACACATGCGCGCACACACACACATCACTGGATTACACTGTACAAACAGCCTATAATTTCTCCCATTTAAAATTCCAATAAATATTCACCTACAACATTATTTCCATGAGCGATTTCTATCCCTTTTTATGTCGATCAGTTGCACAGTTGTGTCTGACTCTTTGCAACCCATGGACTGCAGCACACCAGGCTTCCCTGTCCTACACTATCTCCCAGAGTTTGTTCAAACTCATGTCCATTGAGTTGGTGATGCCATCCAACCATCTCATCCTCTGCTGTGCCCCTTCTCCTGCCCTCAGTCTTTCCCAATCATCTCATATTGCTTGGCTATTTTAAAGCTACAGTAAATATCTTTGGAATGAATCAGTCACTCCAGAGGTCTCTCAACTTATGAAGCGGTGTTTTCCTAAAATGTTTTACTCCTAACACATCCATGTTCAGTAGTAGAGAAAGTATAAAAATTGCCAAAAGTTTGCAAATTATCATGCTCAGAATAATTGAGAGGTTATAAGAAGTCAGATTGCTAGATAAATCACAAATGGCAACACGATCCACAAAGTAGTATCTCTTCTTTCTTTTTTTCTTTTTGGCCACACCCTGTGACTTGTGGGATCTTAGTTCCCCAGTCAGGGATTAAACCTGAGTCCTCAGCAGCTGAAGGCTTGAAGTCTTAACCATTGGACCACCAGGGAATCGCCAGTAGTATCTCTTCAGGTACTTTTTTTTTTT
>SJYV01038605.1:118871-131796 GCA_006410875.1 Neotragus pygmaeus | reverse complement strand
CCCTGCATTAGGAACTGGAAGTCTTAGCCACTGGTCTACCAGGGAGGTCCTGAGGGAAGGATCTTAAAGAAAGAAATCAACCTGTCCTCTTTTAGACTCTTGGACTTTCCATCCATCCCTTTAAGGAATGAGTAGGAAGTTGGAAATGTGATTATATTATCCTCAACGCGGAGGCACAAGCTCACCTGGAGCGAAGAATTGGAAACAAGGTTTTTCCAGGTGAGATGCCTCAGGTGGAAGCTTTTTTGCAATCTTAAATTTGAATCCTATATTACAGAACATGTTGTTGTTCAGTCATTCAGTCATGTCTGACTCTTTGTGACCCCATGGACTGCAACACACCAGGCTTCACAAACCGCTTCCATAAAGCACTTCTCTATAAAGAAAAGCTTACTGTGAATCCTTGTGTCTTTGTTCACATCCATAGCTTAAAGGACTTGCCTGCTTTTGTTTTCCCTGACAGTGACCTTATTTTCTGATTTCAAACCTGAGATTCCAAGTCTAGCAAAATCTTGCTTTATATTGTGTGTTATCTTATCCAGAAAATATTATAAAGGTGTAAAAACCAAAGTGCACTTAATCAATGTACTTAGCTAAACACAGATATGAAAAAGAACAAAAATACGTGAAACCAAGACTGTTCCCATTAATGTTTTTCAGGGGGAGTTTTAAAAAAATATTATTAAGTTTATTAACATTTTTAGATATATTTGGTCACATTTTTTACTTTTATTTTATTTTAAATATTTAATTCTTCCATGTGGACCAAAAGTCTCTATTGAATTTGTTACAATATTGCTTCTGTTTCATGTTTTTGGTTTTTTGTTCTCAAGGCTTGTGGAATCTTAGCTCCTCCACCAGTGATCAAACCTACACCACCTGCATTGGAAGGCAAAGTCTTAACCACTGGACTACCAGGGAAATCCGACACTTACTTTCTTTTTAAACTAACTCTTTTGTATTATAAAACTCAGTAAATGTTATTTGTAGAATATTTAGAAAATGCAGATAGGCAAAAACCATAAACTTTTTAAATGTATAATCTCACTTCTTAAAGATAACCTGTGTTACTTTATTCTAGACCTACACACATACTATGTAAGCACACACACACATGCGCGCACACACACACATCACTGGATTACACTGTACAAACAGCCTATAATTTCTCCCATTTAAAATTCCAATAAATATTCACCTACAACATTATTTCCATGAGCGATTTCTATCCCTTTTTATGTCGATCAGTTGCACAGTTGTGTCTGACTCTTTGCAACCCATGGACTGCAGCACACCAGGCTTCCCTGTCCTACACTATCTCCCAGAGTTTGTTCAAACTCATGTCCATTGAGTTGGTGATGCCATCCAACCATCTCATCCTCTGCTGTGCCCCTTCTCCTGCCCTCAGTCTTTCCCAATCATCTCATATTGCTTGGCTATTTTAAAGCTACAGTAAATATCTTTGGAATGAATCAGTCACTCCAGAGGTCTCTCAACTTATGAAGCGGTGTTTTCCTAAAATGTTTTACTCCTAACACATCCATGTTCAGTAGTAGAGAAAGTATAAAAATTGCCAAAAGTTTGCAAATTATCATGCTCAGAATAATTGAGAGGTTATAAGAAGTCAGATTGCTAGATAAATCACAAATGGCAACACGATCCACAAAGTAGTATCTCTTCTTTCTTTTTTTCTTTTTGGCCACACCCAGTGACTTGTGGGATCTTAGTTCCCCAGTCAGGGATTAAACCTGAGTCCTCAGCAGCTGAAGGCTTGAAGTCTTAACCATTGGACCACCAGGGAATTGCCAGTAGTATCTCTTCAGGTACTTTTTTTTTTTACACAATTCTTTTAAAAGATTTTTATTGAAATATAGTTGATTTACAATGACAGCATGTTAGTTTCATGCATACAGTAAGGTGATTCATATATAAAGATATGGGCTTCCCTGGTGGCTCAGGGGGTAAAGAATCTGCCTGCAATGGGGGAGACCTGGTTTCTATCCCTGAATTGAAAAAATCCCCTGGAGAAGGGAACGGGCTACCCACTCCAGTATTCTGGCCTGGAAAATTCCATGAGGTATAGTCCATGGGGTCATAAAGAGTCAGAAATGACTAAGTGACTTTCATATATATATTCTGTCCTATTCTTTTTTTATATTCTCTTCCTTATAGGTTATTACCTATAGATACTGAGTAGAGTTCCCTGGGTTACATAGTATGTCCTCGTTGGCTATCTGTTTTATATATAGAAGTGTGTATATTTTCATCACCAAGCTCTTAGGGGTGAGGGAGGAGGCAATGTGGTGCTGCAAGAAGGAAATTGCTTTTCTAGGACTGGTGTATTATAACACGCAATCAGCACCATCATATCCCCTTAACTCCCCAAGGGGCTCTTCTTGTGTTTATTTGTACCTTCTATGTTGACCTTCACTAGAGAATAAAAATTAGAGAGAGGTGAGGAGTTGCACATGATTCATCCTGGGTTCTGTGACCCACGTCTTCCATCCTGCCCTCATTCATCATGGCTGGTCCCAGTGCATTGTTAATAAGTAGAGAGAGGAGGGCTGGTGAAGACATGAGAGAGAAGATTTCAGCACAATCCCTGGAAGACTGGTGTGGGCTGTCCTGCACATACGTCAGCAGAGACACATTCCCTTTGTTACCCGAGACTAGATTAACGCTGTTGGTTTCTGTGTCATTCATCAGTTTCAAAATCATGAGCATAATAACTTCCTCAAGTGACACACATCATAGCCCAAGCACCACAAAGCTTTCTTTAGCCTGTGAGGCAATGATAATTCACTACTAGTAACGTACATCATGGATGGTCACAAGGTTTATAAAAAATGTTCTCAAATTTCTTATTCTAAGCATCTGGCTTTAAGAAAACAAACACCCCCCCCCTCCACCCCTAAACCTAGCTCATCAATTTCTCATCCCAATTTAAATGTATACATTTATAAAAAATGGCTACTTCCACATTAGCTAGCTTGGGCTACTTTGGAGCAATTTTGTTTTTCTACTACAACCTCTTTCCTTCTTAAGATGCCTTGCTAAATGATCCTGTTTCAGATCCCTGGTTTTGGCTGCTGGTGAGAAGTACCAAGTGATGGACTCAGCATCTCTCTCTTCTACCTGCAGGTCTGGACAGCGGCCCTCCTCCACTCAATGACCTTCTTGGATATGGCGCCTGCATTCCATTCACAGCACAGGGCTGGCTCCAAGGACGGGAGTCCTTTTCAAAGCACTGTTTCCCAAAGTTACTGATGGCTTTGTTCTGAGATAAAGTAAGCCTGTGCTCCATCCCCTCTGCCAAGCTTCTGCTTATCACTAGGCAAGGCAAATATCATTGGAATGTTTCAGTGTGCTATTAACCAAATTCCAATGCAATCCCAATCACTTGATTAAGTGTTTTGAGAACTCACTAGTCCTGGAATTGACAAGTCCTTGTAGGAGATCAACAATGTCAATGGGAATAAATATTAGCTTGCCCTTTCACACTGAACATGTCAAGCTGACCTACAAGGATGTACGCACCCCAAGGGCTGCAATTGCTGTTTGTTCTCCAATATATCCCCTAATATACCTGGAATGCTACCAGAACAGTACCCTGAAATAGAGCCCGTGACATAGTTGGTGCTTAATAAATGACTTTTAAAAATTACGTTAAAGTTCTTGATCTTCATATAAATGCAATCACTTAGTATGAGCTCTTTTACATGTGTCAGAGTTTTAAATTCAACATCTTTGAAGATTTATCTGTGTTTGCATACATAAGTAGTTTGTTCCTTTCTATGGCTGTGTAGTATCCCATGCATAAATATTCCACAACGTATTTATCCATTCTTTTGTTGATGGATATTTGGTTGTTTCCAGTTTGGGGATGCTGTGACTAAAGTTTCCATAAACATTCTAGAATGTCTTCTTGTGGATGTATATTGTTATTTCTCTTGGGTAAATATTCAGGGATGAAATGCAGAATTATAAGGTAGGGGTAACTTAATAAGATTGTGCCAATATAGTAGTAAATATTTATTAAATCCTTTGAAACATATCCAGTTAAGTTGTGTTTCCAATTTGAAATATCCTTTCCCTTTCTCAATCAATCATAAAAATTGCTTTTTCAAGGTTTTGCTGCATAAGGACTTCTCTGATTATTGCAATATGTCTTCAGTAAGGTGAATGTTTTGTTGTCGTTTAGTCACTAAGTCACGTCTGACTGCGACCCCATGGACTGTAGCCTGCCAAGCTCCTCTGTCCATGGGATTTTCCAGGCAAAAATACTAAAGCAGGTTGCTATTTCCTACTCCAGGGGATCTTCCCAATTCAGGGATCAAACCCTTGTCTCCTGTGCCTCTTGCATTGGTGGGTGGATTCTTCACCACTGAGCCACCAGGGAAGTCCAAGTTTAATGTTAACCCAAGATTAAAATTAATAGATATTTATTGTATAATATACACTAGTTTCCTTGTATTTTATTGTTTTCTGAGGCTACAGAGATGGAAATCACCCCTTGGCCCCAGGAAGCTCACAGTCTGATCAAGAAGACAGACAGCTGTGATGGGGGCAGTGAGGCATACACGCGGTGCTAAGGGGCTCAGAAGAACAGACACATAACTCAACCTGAGAGGGCTTTCTGGGACTGGAAGCCCCAACTGGATCCAATAGTTTGCATAAAAAAGAAGAGAGCATTCTAAGCCAAGAAAACTGCAGATATAGAGATGAAGGGGGCCATGCTTCATTTGGGGGTAGATGGGTCCCCATAGCTGGAGCACTGGGCTTGAATGTGGGTCGGGGAGGCACCAAGGAGACGAAGGGGGCTGGGGAACAGCCAAGACCTGGACACAGAAGACCTTGGACATCCTGTGAAGGCATCTAGACTTTACCTACAACTCAGTAGGGAACCACTGAATGGTCTTAAGCAGGGGTGACATTATAGGAGTAATGGCATCTCCTACTTTTCCACAGAAACTGATTTAACTTTTATTCCACTACTTGTTTCGATTTGTCTCTTGCTGTTGTGATTTGTCCGTGTGTCTCCTCTCCATCTGGCCTGCAAGGTAATCCTTATGAACGTCTTTGGGATCTCCATGACTCCAAAGCGCTTCTCAGCTGGCATGTCCCTGGTGGCTCAGATGGTAAAGAATCTGCCTGCAATGCAGAATACATGAGTTCAATCCCTGGAGAAGGGAAGGCAACCCACTCCAGTATTCTTGCCTGGAGAATCCCATGGCCTGCAGTCCATGGAGTCGCACAGAGTTGGACATGACTGAGCAACTAAGCATGCACATACAGTAGGCATAAGTGCTTTGTGGGTGTTTGATCAATGGGCTTGAGCCATGAGTTCCTAGAGGCTACCCACTCCCTTGGGGGCTGCTAGACTGAGGTTTATGGAGGATTTCATTTTCCTTGGGGTATAAATCCCATTGAAATGGACCTGAGAGAAAAGTTCTGAATTCTGACATGGAAAGAAGGGAAGGAAAATCACACAAAAACTAAGACTCCTCAGGTGTTCCTGTCATAACCTTATCGGCCTCCCACCAGGAATCTCACTGAGGTAATTTGGGGCTGTTCTGCGGCAAAAACCTGGTTGTTTTTCTGAAGCATTCTGGAATTTCCAACCAGTGAACAGATGGCATTGTTTTCATACAAACAGCAAAAGAATCTCATGTACTCAAACACTGGGAGCTTGAAAAAATACACAGAGGCTGGGTAGTAATTACAATGGGGAAAGAACATGATATGTCAACAGACAGCTAGACTCCACAAAGCAAGCATCCAGTTGGTTCCTTGGCCGGTAATGTGGCCTCTGCAGGCAGTGTCAGGGCTGAGGGTGTGAGTACACTGATGTGGTGCTAACACTACCTCTTGCCAGGCTATGGGCTCACCTACCAACACAGCTGAACTGCTCTCTCGATATATAAATAAAGTTCCTATCATGTGCTTGGCGCTGAGAATCCAGCAGTGAAAGTACATAGTCTCTGATCACAGGAGCTGTCAGCATGGAGGTGAGAACACACGGATGAAAGATCTGCACAGAAATTGAGAACAAGAAGTAGAAACCTCTACCCCAGGCTGGAGAGATCAGGAGAGGTTCCTGGAGGAGGTGACGTGTGAACTCAGTCTTATGAGCTGACTGGGAGGTATGGAGTTCCCAGGAGTGAAGTGGATTCAGGGACAGCATATAAGCAGTACTGCCTGTTTGGATAGGGTAGGGAGTGGCATGAAAGGAGGCTAGAGATGCAACCTGGGAAATGGAAATAGCTGAATACAGGAAAATATCTGAGCAAAACATTACACAAGTTCATGCAAATTACTTGCATAACCAGGTGCACCCTATCAGGAAGCCTTCTTGTAAGGTTGAGAGCCTGGGAATATTTGGTAACAAAACTCTAATGCCAAGATCAACAGGTCTCACAGGGAAGAAGCAGTTGTTTATCCGTTTAATCTAGACGCACGTAGAGAGCAAGCACGAAGTACCAGGTACTGGAAGTCCACGATGAGCAGTATATTCCTGACAAAACGACCAGCACTTGTTATTCTGCCCCAGGGGAGGACTCCAGAGATAGTTGCCCAATAAATCCTGTTGGGTGACTCAGAGGAGTGAGCAGACAAGTAGGATATCAAAGGATGACAATTAAGAGAGAGCAGGAAATTCATCCTGAAAATGTCTGCATGAGTCCAGAGAAGTGAAATACGTAAATGAAGAGACCTCCAGGTGAAGGACAGCTGGGCCTCAAGGGGATGATGGCCAGCAGAGTGTGTGCTTATTCACAAGGGGGTAGTTGCTACTCAACTCCAGGTGAATTAGAATCAAAAGAAGCTGGAAATTTCTGTTTTGTTTTTTTTTTTAATCCAGTGAAACATTACTGTGCAAATTGGCTGCTCCCACACGCTCAGGGTTCCAGCATAATCAGCCTTGTACCTACACAGAGGTGATGGAATAGAGAGACAGACCCTGGTTACCAAGGCTTGGATACCTGCCTTTCTGGAAGAATATATCACGGGACACAGAGACCTGCATGATCAGAGTGGAAGACCATAGCCCTCAGTGTCAGGCGCTCCCAGGGACCCCAGGCTCACATGCACGTGGTGAGCGCCTGACTTCAGGTCAGTCTCCGGCCTTCTTACCCAGGAGCCACCGGCTGCAGTGCAGCTCCTCCCCCAGAGAGGACCTGTGTAGCCCTTGCTAATTTGCTGGCCACGGGGATCTGTTTGGGGCTGTTTGTTTTGCAGAAGGAAACAGAAGATTGCAGTGTGTCAGAATTCTGCTCCTCCTTCTGCGCTGCTGCCTCCCCCACCACATTAAAAACTGCTGAACAAACAGAGAAATCAGAGATGATTATACGCTGCTGGAAACCCGTGTGCTTCCGCCTGGCCACATCCCCCTGCCAAGCTGTTATGTAAGCCATCAGGACTGGAACCAAGCGGAGTTGCCATTGACAGCCCGTCCATGACCTGCTCATCACCCACAGCTTTCTGCAGATCCCATCTCACCTCGGGGGAACCTGCCCTGGGGAAGCGAGGGCCGGGGCACAAACGGACAGGCTGCTTGTTTTTACATTTGTTTTGGGATTTCCCTCTCTCCCTTCCCAGCCAGTTCAGAGGTATGGGTGGGTCAGGATTAGGAGTTTACTTTGGCTAGCTTCCCAGTGACTAACACATTTTATACTGGCAAACTCCATCTGACAATCTGGGGGAGTTGAGTGTTTTTCACCCTCTGAAGTGAGTAAGTCATTTTGGATGTTTAGAGACCAGAGTTGAACAAGTAACTCCTGGAGCCGGGGGTGACCTCTAGGCCAGACCACACTGCTCTGATGACCAATACTTATTTCTATTTAGGGATTCTGGACATGTTTCCCAGTCCTAAACCACCTAAATGGACTTAGAAGAGCTTTTCCTTTGATGTGTCAGTGATTTGAGTAAATGAGCTAAATTCTCAGGCTTTTCTTTTCTTTTTTTTCTTCTGCATCACAGGGTTAGGAATACTTAATGGCTCACACAGCAAGCGCACTAAGGGATTATTATGACTTTCTGGCCAGGTTACAATTATGTCTGAAGTGAGCCCCCATCTATTTACAGTTGAAATATATATATTCAGGATATATATGGCCAGATCTTATAGCGGATACAGATACCTCTTCCCATATCTATGCAACACTGGGATTCCATTCCTCCCCCATTTTCAGCCTTAACTGACCTTACCCGACATGAGAGGTTTACATCTCAAGTAGAAGGTCCTCAATGCTGGAGTCAGATAAAACCTGTGTTGGAGACACCGCTTGGTCATTCAGAGTCTCTATGACCTTGTGCTATAGCCTCAACTTTGCTAAGTCCCTGGATCTGCTGGTTCCCTTTAATTTTCCTACATCACTTTAGAAAGATGCAGGCTTCCAGGGTCGGTCCTGGCTTTGGAGAATGACTGACCATGTCCACCTCTCACCTGTCCCATCACGGCGGGTGAGCAGGTCCAGCACAGTGAACCCTACATCGGTTGATGAGACTACCCTAGGAGTGAGGAGCTGGACTGAAATCTTAGGCTCAGTCCCCACTCTTGGCCCTCATCTTCTTTCCTATTAACCTTGGAGGGAGCGCCTCAGAAGCCAAGGGGCTGGGGTGGTTGGTCAACTCTCTCTAACTCTTGGTGACTTAGGTGCCAGCTCTTACAGCTGATACAGATACCTCCTTCCAGGAAGATGGCCAGCAAATTCTAATTCCTTGCACTTAAAAAAAAGTGCACTTTTAAAAAAGCTCACACCAAAGAAGAAATTGCCCTTTCTAGATCTCAGTTCATAGGAGGGCTAGTCAGTAAGCCCCTGAATCCTAATAAGAGAAAGGATTTATGCAGGGGGCGGGGTTGGGTACCACATAAATGTTACGGCAGGGAGAGAGAGCTAACTTAATATAGTGAGAACTAATTTTATTAAGTGAAACTATTTTGCAGAAAGTGACAGCAGTCAACTGCCCTCCCATTGTCTGAATGTAAATAGAGGAACCAAATTCAGATCCTAAACTTCTTACAGGGAAGCTTTGCTTCCTTCCCACTCTGCTTTAAGACAACCTTTGGCTGGAAAACAAAATGTGGGTCTGAATTCAGTAAAGCTTGAGTTTTTTTGTTTGACTCAACTCTTGCAGTTCAGAGAAAATAAAAATCCTTATTTCCGGAATCCAGTAGCCTCTTTAATTGAGTTCATCCAGCCTCTGATGGTTTTCTGGATAATAATTAAACTCATGTTGACCAACCTCCTTACGTTGTTATCTTAAAAAAAGAAAGAAGTGGTGTGGTTTGGATGGGGCCATGGGAAGCAAGCCTCTCTGAATGTCTTTCTCCCTCTGTCCAGACTCTGGCTTTCTGCCTGGCTGCATAAACACCATCAGAAAGCCTCCCTCCTCAGACCCTTCAGATCTCCACCTGGAGAAAGGGGGTAAGGGTTATAAGAAGTTGAGTAATCTTGATTGAGAAGGTTGGTTTCTTCATAAAACATGCTCTCCCTAATCTGGCTGGGGCAGGGTAGATGACAGGGAAGAGCAGCCCAGTGAAAGTATTGAGCCTGCATCAACCATGCCCCCCAGATGGGCACAGCTAGAATGGGGTGTTTAGCACCAGGGACAGAGAAGGCAATGGCACCCCACTCCAGTACTCTTGCCTGGAAAACCCCACGGGCAGAGGAGCCTGGTGGGCTGCAGTCCATGGGGTAGCTACGAGTTGGACACAACTGAGAGACTTCACTTTCACCTTTTACTTTCATGCATTGGAGAAGGAAATGGCAACCCACTCCAGTGTTCTTGCCTGGAGAATCCCAGGGATGGGGGAGCCTGATAGGCTGCCATCTGTGGGGTCGCACAGAGTTGGACACGACTGAAGCGACTTAGCAGCAGCAGAAGCAGCAGCACCAAGGAACACTCCACATGCCTGCCAGTTTGAATTCATGAGATCAGTTTGAATTCACGAGATCAGTTATTTGGAAGACTTTTCTTCAACCCCAGGGAGTTTGACTAATGCAATAGCTCTTAAGAGAGGGATAGAGGGCCCTGGGTAGCAACATTCAGCTCCAATGACTCCAATTCCCAAAGATACAGATAATGAAGTAAAACAGCATGTGACATATTTTATTTAGTCAATCATGCTTTTTCTACAAAATAAAGAGCAATGGGAATCACTGAAATATATATATAAGTGTTATTCGCTCAGTCATGTCCAGCTCTTTGTGAGTCTATGGACTGCAGCCTTCGAAGCTCTTCTGTCCATGGAATTCTTCAGTCAAGAACACTAGAGTGGGTTTCCATTCCCTTCTCGGGGATTTTTCCAACCCAGGGATTGAACCCAGGTCTCCTGCATTGCCGGCAGATTCTTTACCATCTGAGCCACCAGGGAAGCTCCCTCTCTTTCTCTAAACACACACACACACACACACACAGAGATTTAGAGATACATAAACACTCCAGTGTACAATTTTGGAACTTCTGCTATAAACTTTAATCAGTAATAATTACTGCGCATTCCTGGTGGCTCAGATGGTAAAGAATTTGCCTGCAATGCAGAAGAATTGGGTTCGATCCCTGAGTTAGGAAGTTCCCCTGGGCAAGGAAATGGCAACCCACTCCAGTTTTCTTGACTGGAGAATCCCAATGAACAGCAGAGCTGGCGGGACACAGTCTGTGGTGTCACGAAGATTCGGACACGAATGAGCGACTAAGCACAATTCTAATCTGAGCCAAGATCTTAGCAAATCAATTGTTTCTGGAAGTGTCTAAGAATAGGTCTTCTGGAATATGTATGTGGCTTTGGAGAATGAGGTTTTTAAAAACAAACTGTATTTTTTATAATAGTTTTAGACTTGGAGAAAAATTGCAAAGATAGTACAGTGTTCTCATGTACCTCTCACCTAGTTTGCCCTATGAATAACATCTTCCTAACTCAGGGATTGAACCCAGGTCTCCTGCATTGCCAGCAGATTCTTTACCATCTGAGCCACCAGGGAAGCTCCCTCTCTTTCTCTAAACACACACACACACACACACACAGAGATTTAGAGATACATAAACACTCCAGTGTACAATTTTGGAACTTCTGCTATAAACTTTAATCAGTAATAATTACTGCGCATTCCTGGTGGCTCAGATGGTAAAGAATTTGCCTGCAATGCAGAAGAATTGGGTTCGATCCCTGAGTTAGGAAGTTCCCCTGGGCAAGGAAATGGCAACCCACTCCAGTTTTCTTGACTGGAGAATCCCAATGAACAGCAGAGCTGGCGGGACACAGTCTGTGGTGTCACGAAGATTCGGACACGAATGAGCGACTAAGCACAATTCTAATCTGAGCCAAGATCTTAGCAAATCAATTGTTTCTGGAAGTGTCTAAGAATAGGTCTTCTGGAATATGTATGTGGCTTTGGAGAATGAGGTTTTTAAAAACAAACTGTATTTTTTATAATAGTTTTAGACTTGGAGAAAAATTGCAAAGATAGTACAGTGTTCTCATGTACCTCTCACCTAGTTTGCCCTATGAATAACATCTTACATGAGCATGGAACATTTATTACAATTAATGAGTTGATATGATACACTGTTATTAACTAAAGTCCATACTTTAAAGAATGAGAGTTTTACAGAATATCGCCTTTGAAATTCTTAAGAGATATCTTAACTCGGGTTTCACATCACAGAGAGTTCTTTTCTGATGTCCTATCTCCCTGCATTGTGGGCCTCCCTGGTGACCCAGTGGTAAAGAATCTCCCTCATCACTTCTTAGAATATTCACTGATTGTTTGCTGCTTTGCTGGTGTATGGTCCGGCCACTCAAGATGGCTGTTCTCTTGTTCTCTGCGTTTCCTGTCTGATCAGTGCCTGCTTCACCTATACCCTGTGCATGTGACCCACCTTCCTATATACTTGTCCCAAACCCCAGCTAGTGATTGTTCTTATTTAAGGGGTGGTGAGGGGCATGCCCCTCTACCGGATTCCCTGGTAACTAATAAGCACACCTGGTGTCAATTCCTCTATAACCGGTAATCTCCCTTTCTTGCCCTCCTTTCCAGGAGCGAAGATTCTCATCTTGTCCTGGCCCTCATTGCTCCAGGACTTTGCTTCAGATCCGTAAGTTCCCTCATCCATTAAACCCTTGATGTCTCTGTTGCTGACTCTGGGCTCTTTCTTCAGTCTTGAAGCTGGGCAAGCACAGGATTTGTAGGCCTGTGGAAGGCAGCCCAACAGCTATCTTTTATCTGCAAAGGGGAAAAAAAATGTTTTCTGGTTTAAGAACTTGACTATCCACTAGGAAGGAACTCTCATAGACCTTGTTTCAAGTTGTTCTCCTCAAAAGTATTTTAAAATAGCAGTGGAGTGAATTGGTAAAGAGTAGAGATTTTGGAATCAAACAGATGGAATCCTAGTTCTGCCACTTTTAAGCTATTACTTTTACAAGCCTCATTTTTTTTTATCTGAAAAATGGAAATAATAACAGTATCACAAATACAGAGAACATATTAGTGGTTTGTTACTAGTGGGGAGAAGGGAGTGGTAGGGGAAAGCTAGGGATAGGATATTAAGAGGTACAAACTACTATGTATAAAGTAAATAAGCTATAAGGATATACTGGATAGCATAGGGAACACAGCCAATATTTTATAACTACAGATGGAATATAATCTTTAAAATTGTGAATCACTATTTTGTACACCTGAAACATATAATCTTACAAATCAACTACATTTCAAAAAATGAATGAGATATAAAAATAAAAATATATAATATGTGTTCAGTTCAGTCACTCAGTCATGTCCAGCTCTTTGTGACCCCATGATCCGCAGCACTCCAGGCCTCCCTGTCCATCACCAACTGCCAGAGTCCACCCAAACCCATGTCCATTGAGTCGGTGATACCATCCAACCATCT
This sequence comes from Neotragus pygmaeus, assembly GCA_006410875.1. Taxonomy (NCBI): domain Eukaryota; kingdom Metazoa; phylum Chordata; class Mammalia; order Artiodactyla; family Bovidae; genus Neotragus; species Neotragus pygmaeus. The sequence continues at coordinate 118,902 of SJYV01038605.1, read as the reverse complement.
CATCCTCTGTCGTCCCCTTCTCCTCCTGCCC
>SJYV01038605.1:107898-118784 GCA_006410875.1 Neotragus pygmaeus | reverse complement strand
AATTTTTTGCACACACCGCAGGGCATGTGAGATCTTAGTTCCCAATCAGGGATCGAACCCAGGTGTCCTGCACTGGCAGTGTGGAATCTTAACCATTGGACCACCAGGGACGTCCTTCAAACACATAGGATTAGGGTGGCAGGGGCCAGTCTAGGAGGAAACAGCGGGAGAGGCAGGAAGGCACGGAGGCAGGAAGTGGTGGATGGCAATGTGGGGCACCATCAGGGTGGGTCTCCACCAGGCCAGCTCTTTCAGGTTGGCTGATTGACACCTGAGCTCCCCTCCTTGAGAGTTTCCCCACACTGGCAGCTTTGTGCCCAGGGCCATCTGGGAGCAGTGACTTGCAGGAGGTGAGGGGTGCCAGGAATAGCTGCAGGAGGAAGTGGAGGCAACAGTGTGGTCTCCTGCTGTGAACACCCAAAGTCAGTAGCCCGCCCTCCCCAGCCCAGAATTTCCATGCAATGTGGGCCCCTCATCAATACCAGGACTCCCTCCATGGGCCTCAGCTTCCTGGGGTGTGCTGGAAATAACCGCCTACCCGAGAGGCGATGGAGCTGGCCCTTTGTTTCTGCAGACTTGTCAGCAAGCCCTGCAGTGGGGTCAACGTTTAGCTGGTGCTGAGAGGGCTGGGTTCTGGCTGCAGCCTGAGCCAAGGCAGGTGGAAAAACAAGGTGGGTGGCAGGGAGAGGGGTACAGTGGGAGCACAAGGCTGTGCCGAAGGCATTGCTCATCCTTCACCAGCAGCCAGCTCCTGGACACATCTGCTCAGTCTTCTCTGATGAAGTTCGTGCCTCGGGCAGAGAGGTGGGCGGTGAGCTGAGCTGGGTTTTCCTAACTGATAAGTCAATTTTGTGATTGAAGGGCTGGCCTATGGAATCAAATCAGGCAAATGAGAACGTGGTCTGCTGACAGCAAAATCACCTGGGGTTTCCCAGGGAACATCCATGAATTATGATTTAGTGGTTTTGGGTGACACCTGTGGGTCATTTTTTTTTTTAAACAAGCATGCAAGACCTGTAGATCTAAGAAAGTGTGGAATAAGATTGGATCCACAGATGGTTACAGATCCTACTGCATGTAAAGCTGCTGGCATTCTGGCCTTGTCTGTGCCTCAAATCATCCTGAGACTGGCCTAGAGGAGGCCCCCTGGGGGCTGCCTCCCACAGCAAGATGTCCTGTAGCTTAATCTGGGGAAAGGAGTCCCTCATCGGAGGGGCAAGGCTGCCACCTGCTGGTCTATTCTAGAAATGTCTCCTAGTCTCAGATGCCTGGTGTAAATAGCGGGGAAGCGGGCATGCCCTCCCTTTCCTGTTCTGCCTTTGAATGTCCTGTTCTGAGAACTAGTGTCCCTCAATCGTGCACCTCTTCTGGTGCCTCTCATCTAAGCCCATCTTCTCTGGGCAACCACCAGTCAACAGGCAGATCCTGCGGACCCACCTTCTTGCCCGGAATTCCATTCAGTTTAGTACCAGTATTTCACAAACACACTTTCTGTGGTCTAGGAGTCCAGCCTCCTGACACATATCAGGAAGTGAGCAGGTGGTGTGAGTTTGCTAAGAGCCACGATGGGGCAAATCCGAAGCACATGGGGGCATACAACTCAGCCATGGTGGTGGTGGTGGTGGTGGGGATTCAGAAAATGACTACTTGATACGAGCCAGTTGCGGGCTGGCCAGACAGGGGCAAGTAATGCAGAGGGTTTGAGAAGTGAGGAAGGGGATTCATGAATATGTGCCATTTCTATCTGAGCTGAGAGTAAGTGGGAGACAGGCAGGTGGAAAACAGGAGAGGAGATTCAAGGCAACAGGACTAGCAAGCTAGGGTATTTGAATATAGAAATTGAATTGTCTTATTTTTAATCCACTTCTTGGCTGCCCCCAAAAGGATGGAATGCTAGCATTTCTCCTCAATTTCTTACAAATTTAAAGATTATGAGACAGGGAAACAAGTTTTTCAGTTACTAAGATTAGACTTGGAGTTTCAGGGGCCTCCAGGTTTGGTGTGAAAGGACAAGAGAGAGGCCTGGGTTTGAGGGAAGAAGCTGTATAACCAGAGCAAGCAGGAGGCAGAGAAAGCTTCTCCTCTCTGCAGAGTTCTCCTGGGCCGATGTGATAAGGGCTCCCAGTAACCACTCCCAACCTGGCCCTGCAGCACCCCAGGGACTCGTTAGGCCCCAGAGGGAAGTGGCCAAGGCTCTAGGATGCTCTGCCCTCCCAGCCTCACAAAGAACTTTCAGGTCCTGAGAATGGCAGTGAAGCATCCCTAAACCTGCAGACCTGTGAGCCCCAGCTGTCTCCATGGTAACCTGTAGAGACAAATGTCCAAGGACCAGATCCATTGGTCCTATGAGGGACTCTTGGACCTTGTCATCTATCAGAAATAGAGAGATATGCATTCAACCACAGTGAGAAAACAAAGGAACTTAGTGTTCCTGCACACCAGGGTGTGTCGCAGATGCTACTGAGAATAGGTAGGAAGAAGGTCAAGACACAGCACCGGAATCAAATGGAGAAGGTGGACCTTTTGAAGAGCTGGTTAATAAAGCCGTCTGGGTGGTGGGTGGGAGGCCAGCTGTCCAGAACGTTCTGTGGCTCTGTGGTTGCAGAATCCCAGTCAAGTGTTTTTCCCCAGGACAGCACTTGGCCTTGTTTTGTGCCCCAGAAGGTTGGGGTCATCTGGCTCCTGCATGCCAGCTCTGAAACTTGTCCTGGGGCGAAACACAGTGTGGGCCACGTTTGATCATGTTCTGTTTCTGCTCATAATCCCTGAGCAAAAGAATCATATACCTTCTAAAGGCAAACTAATCATCCTTAACATGTCCCACAGGCCCTGCTTCTTCATCTCTGCAGCATCAGCCCCTCTCACCTTCTCTCACTCAGCCATTGGAAGGGCTCCCAGCTCCCCACTTTCTCTTAGTAGCCTCCCACCCTCTCTCAGCTAACTCCTACTCAGCCTTTAGACCTCTGTTTAATCATTTTCTGAATCCCCACCACCACCACCACCACCATGGCTGAGTTGTATGCCCCCATGTGCTTCGGATTTGCCCCATCGTGGCTCTTAGCAAACTCACACCACCTGCTCACTTCCTGATATGTGTCAGGAGGCTGGACTCCTTGACCACAGAAAGTGTGTTTGTGAAATACTGGTACTAGCACTCACACCCTGATTTAAGAAGGGTGTTCAGCAAGGTTTCTTAGAGGATAATACTCAACATGAGATCTAAAGGACTGGGGTAGGGGCAGAGGTGTGATTTCAAGCATATGCCAAGGCCATGAGGTTGCAAAGAGCTTGGCACGTTTGAGAAACATTCCGAAGACTCTGGCTGGAGTGCAGAGAGGGAGTGAGCAGGTGGTCTAACCACCACTGATAGAAACATTATTTCCTATCTTCACCTGTCTTTCCCTCTTTGCTCTCTTCTGGAGCAGTTGCATGCAGCCTACTCAAGGGGTGAGTTATTTTTCTTTTCTACATCCCTCCTACCAATGTGTAGGGCAGGTGTCTTCATCACTTCTTGCCATTTCAGGCCATTCTCGTAAGAATTTCTTGGCTTTGAAGATCCAATCATCAGCCTGCAGCTGATGGCATAGTCTCCCACAAACCCCAGGCCACTTTCTTCATTCATGTTTTGGGCAGGGGGTGGGAGGTGGCTGCACTAGATCTTGCTGCCTGTGGGCTTCTCTTGCTGTGGAGCATAGACTCCAGAGAGCGTGGGTTCGGTAGTTGCAGCACGCAAGTAGTTGCCCTGTGAAATGTGGGATCTTAGTTCCCCAACCAGGGATCAATCCCATGTCCCCTGCATTGGCTTGGCTTGGCTTCCTAACCACTGGACTACCAGGGAAGTTCCTCTTTCATTCTGTATGTAGATATTAGCACTTGGCTCACTGTCACTCTTACCAGCACCATCATGTCCTAATTTCTGGGACTACAGCTCCACCTATCTGGCCTCTGGGTTCCCTGAGCTCCTTTCCTCCGATCATCTCGTCCTCCATCATATTCAGTTCAGTTCAGTTCAGCTGCTCAGTCGTGTCTGACTCTTTGTGACCCCATGGACTGCAGCACGCCTGGCTTCTCTGTCCATCACCAACTCCTAGAGCTTATTTAGACTCATGTCCATCGAGTCGGTGATGCCATCCAACCATCTCATCCTCTGTCGTCCCCTTCTCCTTCTGCCTTCAGTCTTTCTCAGCATCAGGGTCTTTTCCAATGAGCCAGTTCTTTGCATCAGGTGGCCAAATTATTGGAGCTTCAGCTTTAGCATCAGTCCTTCCAATGAATATTCAGGACTGATTTCCTTTAGGATTGACAGGTTGAATCTCTTTGAAGTCCAAGGGACTCTCAAGAGTCTTCTCCAACACCATAGTTCAAAAGCGTCAATTCTCCGGCGCTCAGCTTTCTTTATGGTCCAAATCTCATATCCATACGTGACTACTGGAAAAACCATAGCTTTGCTGAGATTGACCTTTGTCCACAAAGTAATATCTCTGCTTTTTCAGTATGCTGTCTAGGTTGGTATAGCTTTTCTTCCAAGGAGCAAGCGTCTTTTAATTTCATGGCTGCAGTCACCATCTGTAGTGATTGCAAGAAAATAAAGTCTCTGTTTCCATTGTTTCCCCATCTGTTTGCCATGAAGTGATGGGACTGGATGCCATGATCTTAGTTTTCTGAATGTTGAGTTTTAAGCCTGCTTTTTCACTCTCCTCTTTCACTTTCATCAGGAGCCTCTTTAGTTCTTCTTTGCTTTCTGCCACAAGGGTGGAAACTCCACTTCTGAGCCTACTCCATTCTGTGCCCACACAGCTGCCCATGGCTGGAAGAAAGCACACCACCTTCCCAACCAGTCTAACTTTAGTTCTTGACCGCCAACCTCAAGTGGGCTTTAAATGCTGCCTGGCCCCATCCACTTTCCTGCTCTCCTAGTTGACCTCTCTCTCTTCAGGCCTCCCACAGCTCCTTCCCCACCTTCTGTCTCAGCCAATAACCTGCTTCCTATTACAGTGAGAAAAACAGCCCCAGAAAGAGCACTTTCTCAAGCTCCGCCTCTCCCCACACCCCTGCATCTGAGTCCCTGTCCTTAAGCTTTCTCCTGTTCTTGGGGATGAATTTGCAGAGGCCAACATCTGCAAGTGTCCTGGATCCAATCCCCTCTTTCTTTCTCAAGGACATCTCCTGAGGAATTTTCTCCACTCCTACCCCATCAATTTCTCCTTCTCTAATGGGTCACATCCTTCAGTATGCAAACATACTCTTCCCATGTTCCAGCTCCCTCTTACAGGAAAATTCCTTGAAGGAGCTGTCTATGCTCACTGACTACAATTCCCTTCCTTTCTTAAATCTACTCCAATCAGCTTCTAATGTGCATGGGGCTAAATCAAATGGGCGTTTCTCATTGTTCAGTGTCTAAGTCATGTCCAAGTCTTTGTGAGCCCATGTCAGGCTTCCCTGTCCTTTACCATCTCCCTGAGTTTGCTCAAATTCATGTGCATCGAGTCGGCAATGCCATCCAACCATTTCATCGTCTGTCACCTCCTTCTCCTCCTGCCCTCAATTTTTCCCAGTATCAGGGTCTTTTCCAAAAAGTTGGCTCTTTACATCAGGTGACCAAAGTATTGGAGCTTCAGCATAGGTCCTTCCAATGGTCATTTCTTAGTTATCATCTTAACTTGAGCTCTCAGCACCATTTGGTATAACAGATCACTTCCTACTCTTGGAACCATTTCTTCCCTTGATCTCCAGAATAGCACATCCTTCTGATTTCCTTTCAAATTTTTGTTCTCTTCTTTTCAACTCTTTTGCTGAAGGTATCTTCTTTTCTCTCTCATCTCCCACACTGATTAATGCTAAATCTGTTCAAGGTTCCTCTTCTGCTTACTATGTACACTCTCTTGGTGACTCAGAAAATGATGTGGCTTTAAATGCAGTTCATACATTGGTAACTCTTAAACTGTACATTCTACCAAGACCGCCATCTTGACATCCAGCAGCCTATACCCAATCTAACGGCAACATTCAATTATCTCTTCAATGTTTATGCTTGGAAACAAACCGAAACTCAATCTTCTCCTCTAAAACCTGTTTCCCACATTCTTTCTTAACTCAGCTAAGGGCAACTCTATTCTTCCAATTGCTTGGACCAAAAATCTTAAGAGTTGCCCCTGACTCTTGTTTGTCCTTCACTTCCATATCCAGTCTGTGATGAAATCATGTTAGCTCTAACTTCAAAATACACCCCAAAGTTGACCAATTCTCACCATTTGTGGCCATTCCAGTCCAAATGACCATCATGTCCCACCCAGATGACTGCCAAGCCTCTTAACTTATCTTCCTAAGTCTACCATTGCTCCCATCAGCTTCCTGCATCTGGAGACCAAGTGAGGAGATGGTAGAAAGACTCAGCCTCTGGACCTGGAGCTTTGTTTGTGTGCTGATTTTTAATTATAAATTCACTTTCTTTAAAAGGTACATCGCTATTGACATTACCTATTTATTCTTGGGTAAGCTTTGGTAGTATGTTTCTTTCAAGGAATTTTTCTGTTCTAAGTTGCCAAATCTGTTGGGATGACATTGTCCATAACATCCCCTTCTGATTCTTTTAATATCTGTAGAATCTGTAAATGTGTTATATATCTCATTCTTGATACCAATTGGTATTCTCTCTCTCTTTTTTGGGGGGGGCCTGGTAAGTCTGACTAGAGGATTATAAATTTTATTGAGCCTCTCAAAGAATCAGCTTTAGGTTTCATTGGTCTTCTTTTATAACAAAGACTTGGTGGCTTAGTCCTTTTTATAGCCACATAACAAAGAAGCCTGGAGGGTTACAGTCTGTGGGTCTCAAAGAGTTAAACACTACCTAGCAACTAAACAACAGCAAAAGGAGCCAAACTAGCTAAGGGAAGGATAGAAGGAAAGGAGGTCAGAGAAACAGCAAGGAGCCAGCCGTGTACAGGCCTTAAAGACCATGTGAGGGACTGGCTTCATTTGGAGTAAAATGGGAACTCTTCTGAGGGCTGTGGGAAAATAAGGCGTTATCAGTTTATTAATTTGACAAATATTAAGTGCCCGCTATGTGCCAATTACTGTTTTATACTTTAGGGTTTTATCGGTGAACAAAACAGACACAAATTCCAGCCACAACAAACTTGTGACACTAAAAGTCTTTGTTATAAATGAAGAAAGATCTCAAGTAATGATGTCAGTTTCCACCCTCAGAAACCAAAAAAGGAAGATCAAAGTAAACCTGACGTTGGTAGAATACAGGAAATGATAAAGATCAGAGCAGAAATAAATAAAATAGGAAAGAAATACAATAGGGAAAAAAAAATCCAATGAAACCTAAAGCTGATTCTCTGAAGGGCTCAATAATATTGATAATCCTCTAGTCAGACTTATCAGGTAAGACCTTCTATTCCAAATGCAAGTTTAATTTTATTTTCATCTGTGCAAGGATATAACTTGTCTCATTGTTATTTTCAAATGTAATGACATGAAACTGCAAAGTATGCCTGTATATGTTTATAACCACTTTCAATTTTGCTGTGTTTTGATCTCCATCCTCTGCCCATATCCTTTACCTAGATTTGTCCCAGGTTTTCACAGTCTTTGCAGAGAACAGGCACGCACACTGCCAGGCTAGGAGGGAGGACGAGTCCTCAGCTCACCCTGGCCCAGAAAACCCACACGTAGAGTAGTTTCACATCCCAGAAGCCCTAAAGGGAACTCCTTTCAAGAATCTTGGCTTCACATTCTGGGCCAGAGCATTCTGAAGACAGGTCCTCTCCAGTTATGTTCAGGGCAGCCACTAAAAATGGGAAGGGAAGGTGTGTTTTTATAGAAACCTCAAACGCCTCTCTTCATCTCCTGTGAATGACCTCTGTGTTCAGGCAGCTGAGCTAGACAGCTGTGAGGAAAGCCATGTGTGATCGGTGGGGGCTTTGGAAAGAAAAGGCCCCTTTTACCCTGGCCAGCACTATAGGTGGTGGGGCCCACAAAGGCCACAGGCAGGAGCTCCCTAGCTGCAGGCAGGTCAGAATCCTGGTGGCAATGCTCAAGTGAGCCAGAGGAGGAACCAGAGAGCTGGGAAGCCGGTCCTTATGCAAAGAGCAGAGCAAAGCCAAGGAATGTGATGTGAAATGTCTGATGGTGGTGTGGCCCGGTCCCTCCCCTTCTTTACTTGGCAATCCTAAGTTTATCTTTCAAGATATCTTGAAAAAAAGGCATCTCTTTTGGAAAGACCTCTCTGAAGTCCAGGCAAGGCCAATTTCTCCTTTTCTGAATACCCACATCATGCCTCAGAGTCACATGGGGGTTTGTTGAAATGTGGATTCTAGGGTCCTCAGACACCTGAAGAACCTCTGGGGTGTGGCCCTGGAATCACCATATTTAACCAGATCCCTGTTTTTCTTATGCAGAGCAAGACTGATGCCAAGCATGTTTTTCAAATGTTCTGACCAGGAATCAAAGCAAACCCAACTAACAAATACAGTTTTCATTACAACTCCATACATATGTCTGTATATACAAGTAAAAAAATATAGTACTTGCAATTAAACTTTTGTTATGTGTAAGACACTCTGATCCATTCTACTCTGTTCAAACAAGAGTGTCGGTTATGGTTCACGAAAGTGATTTCTTGTCCTATTCCCAAATTGAGTCCTACAGTTTGAAAACTCCAGCCAGAGTTGTGCCCAACACGTTTGATGAATGAATAAGTGAAAGATGGAATGCTTAAATGCATCCTTGTATCTCAACAGCTGGAAAGCAGTGGGCTGCATGAGATCATTTCTAACATCTCTTCATTTAAAATTCTGAGTCCTGATGCCTTTTTTTTTAAACCCCCTCCCCAGTTCTCAACAGCTTCATCATGCCCAGGGCTCTAGTAATCCTTAGTTAAAAGGATATCCAGTGATGGAATTTAGAGGGTTCTGTTTCAGTTTCCTCATTAACTACAGATATGCAGCATCTTCTAACCTCCCCAGACCAGCCAGAAGGACCAGCAGAGGCAGCAGGTAAGTCTATAGAACAGGAGACTCCCAGGAATTGTGTTTGTGGTGTTCTTTCCTTGTCTTCTACGAGGTCCCAAGGCCGAGTAAATGAGGATGAATCTGCAGCCTGGAAGGGGGTGCCATTCTCAGGGCCAAGGAAATCTTCTGTTGTGTCAGTAGACTGAGTGAGTATTTGACCTTCACCATGAACTTCAGAGATTCCCATCCTGTTGCCTGTAGCTTATCCTCTGGAGGTGGGGACCAGGGGCTTCAGTGGTCATCTGGGAGGGTAACTACAGCACAATGTGGGCCTCGAGGAGCTAAGAGGGGGGTGGTCTGCTTGGAGCTCACCCTAGGGGCTCTGGTGACCACTCTAGCTCTAGCTCATACATAGGGGAGGCCTTGGGCTTGCTCAGGAGAGGGTTCTGATGGAGACTAGAGGTGGGGCTCTCTGCTGTTTGGACTGCAGTAGAGGCGAGTACCTCCCTCCTGAAATCATTCATATATTACTATCGATCATTAGGGCTTCTCTGGTGGCTCAGATGGTAAAGAATCTGCCTGCAATGCGGGAGACCTGGGTTCAATCCCTGGGCTGGGAAGATCCCCTGGAGAAGGGAATGGCAACCCACTCCAGTATTCTTGCCTGGAAAATCCCATGGACAGAGGAACCTGGTGCACGGCAGTCCATGGGATCTCAAAGACTCCGACCTGACTGAGCAACTAACACACACACACATTGTCTATTATGGATTGAGTGCTTGCCAATCACTTGCACTGTGCAAAGTACATGATCTCACTTAAACCCCATAACAACTCTGGAAGGTAGACACTATCATTAACCATAATTTACAAGTCAAGAAACTGAGGCCCAGAAAGGTTACATAACTTGCCCACAGTCAAAGAGCAAGTGGGGGAAACAGGGTGGTTGGAGTTATCACCGCGTTCTGACATTCTGCCTAGAACACAAACCNGTCTATTATGGATTGAGTGCTTGCCTATCACTTGCACTGTGCACAGTACATGATCTCACTTAAACCCCATAACAACCCTGGAAGGTAGACACTATCATCAACCATAATTTACAAGTCAAGAAACTGAGGCCCAGAAAGGTTACATAACTTGCCCACAGTCACAGAGCAAGTGGGGGAAACAGGGTGGTTGGAGTTATCACCGCGTTCTGACATTCTGCCTAGAACACAAACCTCCCATTCCTGGCATCGATTGCCACATGTGTCAAGTGTAATGCACAATGAAAAGCCCTGATATCACTGCTCTGGGAGTATCACTGGCCTTGAGAAGATCTGCTTGGCTGGCCTTTGAGTGGGAACGCTTTGGGGCAAGGAGATCAGAGTAGGAAAGCGAAGATGGTACTCTTCTGGTGGCAGAGTAACAAAGGACAAGCCTTCTAGAAGGATGGGCAGGGGGGGAAGACATAAGCAAGGTCCCATCAGCTCTAGGCTAAAAATAACAATTTATTGAAAAACCACTACATTGGGCTAAAAACTTCAAAAATATTGTTTCAGGAAATGTTCACAACAACCTTATAACAAAGGTTGTAATTAATTCTTATTCCCATTCTATAGATAGAGGGCCTGAGGCTCAGAGAAGTTAAGGATCAAACAAGTCAACGTCATCAAACAAATAGACCTAGGATTCAAAGCCAGGTCTATCCCCCCACCCCCCGCCCCCGAGATTGTGTACGAAGTTCTTGTTCCACTCACAATTTGCTTGCCACATGTGTTCTATTACCCAGTAAAGTTTGATGCCTGCGAGGAAAACAACAAATATTTGAAGTCTCTCCCATGCTTAGGCCACTTAAGTGGCTCCATCAATCTTCCTCAAGGATGACACAGGCCTTGGGCAAGAAAGCAGGCTGGATGGTTGATTTCTCACCCAGAGTTCCCACTG
>SJYV01038605.1:41063-102878 GCA_006410875.1 Neotragus pygmaeus | reverse complement strand
AAATCACCAGTCTAGGTTCGATGCAGGATACTGGATGCTTGGGGTTGGTGCACTGGGATAACCCAGAGGGATGGTATGGGGAGGGAGGTGGGAAGGGGGTTCAGAAGTGGGAACTTATGTACATCCGTGGCAGATTCATGTTGATATATGGAATGTTGATACATGGTATTGTAAAGTAAAAAATAAAAATAAAAAAAGAAACCTGAGTGTAGAAGAATTGATGCTTTTGAACTGTGGTGTTGAAGAAGACTCTTGAAAGTCCCTTGGATTGCAAGGAGATCCAACCAGTCCATACTAAAGGAAATCAGTCCTGGGTGTTCATTGGAAGGGCTGATGTTGAAGCTGAAACTCTAATACTTTGGCCACCTGATGTGAAGAACTGAGTCATTGGAAAAGACCCTGATGCCGGGAAAGATAGAAGATGGGAGGAGAAGGATATGACAGAAGATGAGATGGCTGGATGGCATCACTGACTCAATGGACATGAGTTTGAGTAAATTCCGGGAGTTGGTGATAGATAGGGAGGCCTGGCATGCTGCAGTCTGTGGGGTCACAAAGAGTTGGACACAACTGAGCGACTGAACTGAACTGAGTTGGGTTGGCCAAAAGTTTGTTTGGGTTTTTTGATAAGATGTTAAATGAACTTTCTGTTTTTTGACTTTTTGTAAGGTTTTAAAAAAATGTTATTATTGGAGAGTAATATTGCTTTACAATGCTGTATTAGTTTCTGCTGTATAACAAAATGAATCAGCTGTATGTATAAATATATACATACATACATATGGTATGTGTATATATATATATATATATATACACACCATATATACATACATACATATATATATATATATCATGCCATCCCTATAGGTCATTGCTGAGCACTGAGCTGAGATCCTTGTGCTATTCACTAAACAAACTCTTTGGCCAACACAACATATCCTGTTCTGATACTGTGAGCATTTTGAGGCTCTTGCTTTTATGTTTGGACAAATGCCTACGATATGCATTTGAAGATTGTCACCTGATGAATTATATGAGAGAAACAGTTTGATAAAGCTCCATCTTTATTAGAGCTCATAAACCCAGAACAAGCTTACTGACAGTAAGAAATATATCTGTCAGTTGCAAGCCCTTGACTATGACATCCAATCTGATATGATAGATATGTAGACAATTTTGGCTGGATCAATGAAAGTCTGATTTAAAGTCCTTGGGTTTAAGTATCACTGAGTCAAAATTTTGATAAAGGGCCACTGTATGCAGGAAATTCATACAGGTGCTCACCTAGCCTCTTCCTTGACACTTCGAGTGACTCGAATGGTAGAAATCTCTCCTATTCACTAGGTATTCCATCCTACCATCTAACTGCTCTAGTTATTACAAATGCTTTCCCTAGAGTAGCCTCAGATTGGCCTGTGGTTAAGTCTANGGTGCTCACCTAGCCTCTTCCTTGACACTTCGAGTGACTCGAATGGTAGAAATCTCTCCTATTCACTAGGTATTCCATCCTACCATCTAACTGCTCTAGTTATTACAAATGCTTTCCCTAGAGTAGCCTCAGATTGGCCTGTGGTTAAGTCTACTCACTCTTGGCTGGAAAATCCCATGGACGGAGGAGCCAGGTAGGCTGCAGTCCATGGGGTCGCTAAGAGTCGGGCACGACTGAGTGACTTCACACTAAGTCTACTCACAAAGCTTAATTTTGCCTTAGGGAGATATAAAAAGGAGTTTATCTTAGAAATGACAGCTTTTCAGATATCTAAAGAGAACAATCATATCTCTACCAAGTCTATTTCTATTTACAAAATGAATACATTTCTGTATATCAATAAACACAAAGGATACAATTAATTTTCAGTAATGGGGCTTGAGATTAGTGGGGGCTGGAGAGAATGATTTAATGATAGAACTGCTTCTTTAAAGGAATTTTTGACACTGCCTTCAAGCTTGTAATAACCTCCCTACTAATTTGTGTTTGAGCTAAGTTTCTCATTCAGAGAGTCGAAGGAATACCTCAGCAGGAAGCCAGGAAGGTACTTAGAGAGAAAGAAATAGTGATCTGGAATAAAGGAGTTTTCAGAGGACATACAGAAAGAAAGATGTTAGATGATTTTATAGATTCTTCATGTTGTGTGTTGTCTCTTTTCTCATTCTTCTATTTCTGGCCTTCTAAATTATAGGCAAGAAAGATCATTATAAAAAGGTTATTCAGACTAAAACATGGTGAGATACTTCAATTTAGCCATGAATTCCTTTCCTTTATGATAAACAGGATTTATACATTGTCCAGCAAATCTATTCTTCCCAAACTTGGTTCCTTTGAAGACTCCTTGGAAAAAAGGATGCATATTAGCTTCCATTAATTTGCAGTTTCTGAAAAATATGATTTTAATCCTTTAAATCTGAGTGCCAAAAGTTTGAAAGACAAATGTCTTGAGAAAGATAACTAGAATGGTACTTAACAGTGAATTTAATAAATAAAAATCATCTTTCATTGTTCTGACTTCCAGTAATAGCTACCTCTCCCTGTGTAGCAGGGAATATGAAGCAATGCAATATGAAGTAATCTCTTCAACCTACAGATTTTAGGTCTGAGCATTTTACATCCATATTGTATAATAAAGTATAGTGAAGTGAAAGTTGCTCAGCCATGTCTGACTCTTTGTGACCCCATGGACTCCTTTGTCCATGGAATTCTCCAGGCAAGAATACTGGAGTGGGTTGCCAATTCCTTCTTCAGGGCATCTTTCTGACCCAGGGATTGAACCCAGGTCTCTTACATTGCAGGCAGATTCTTAACTGTCTGAGCCACCAGGGAAGTCCAATAGTATATAAACAGACTTCTATAATATTTATTTTTGTGTGTGATAGGGGTACAAGTTAACTTAGAGGCCAAAAAAGAAATGATAGCAGGGAATCAGTAGAAGTAAATTAAGACCGTATTCCAAGTGGCGTTAAAAGCCTTGCCTTTTCATACTGCNGTCCAATAATATATAAACAGACTTCTATAATATTTATTTTTGTGTGTGATAGGGGTACAAGTTATCTTAGAGGCCAAAAAAGAAATGATAGCAGGGAATCAGTAGAAGTAAATTAAGACCATATTCCAAGTGGCATTAAAAGCCTTGCCTTTTCATACTGCTCCAGCTTCTCTACTGAAGCTGTTACTGTTCATTCCTCCAGTCTGTCACCTGTGAACAGCCACAAACATGTAGTATAAATCTCTCCCATTTTTTTTTCTCTCTTGTTTGCAGTTATCCTACTTTTTACTAGGGCTTCTTTGGCGGCTCAGATGGCAAAGAATCTGCCTACAATGCAGGAGACCCAGGTTTGATCCCTGGGTTAAGAAGATCCCCTGAAGAAGGGAATAGCTGCCCACTCGTGGTGGGCTGCCGTCTATGGGGTCACACAGAGTCGGACATGACTGAAGTGACTTAGCAGCAGCAGCAGCCGGTATTCTTACCTGGAGAATACCATGGACAGGGGAGCCCAGCGGGCTACAGTCCATGGGGTCACAAAGAGTCAGACGTGACTGAACAACTGACACTTTCATTTTCACTCACTTTTACTAACCAGCCTCAGCTAGCCAGTCTAAGCTGATTTAATTATGTTGTTATTAGCATCAGCCCCTCTAATGCCTCTTGTAGAACATGGGATTGCCAAAGCTTTAATTATGTAGAAAAGATTATATTGCACAATGTGGTAGGGACATTCCTGATGGATGGTTATTACAGAAATAAAATTATTATTCAAAAAGCAAAAGTAGGCAAAGAAAAATAATGGCTCAGAAAAAAGATATATTGATTTCAGATGCTAAAAGTTCTTCTTGAGAAATACATTTCTGATAAAGTGTATCATTCATGAGGTCTAGAGACATGACATATTAGTGTGAATTCTATGAATATATTTAAATCTCTCCATAAACATACAAAGCTTAGAATAAAAGTACATGCAGCATTGAGAAGCTCATACAAATAGCAAATATATGGATTGAAATAAACAGTGAAAATTTTGTGGGGTGATGGTCATGTTCTTTATCTTACATAGGAGTGTCTTTTTAGCAAAAATGTATTGAATGATATATGTAAGATTTGTACATTACATAAACATTTTACCTCAGAAGAAAAAATTCATAAGCAGATATGAAATTTAGTTAAAGATGTACAAGTTGGAGTGTTTAGAGGTAAAATGTACTGATGCCTGACACTTACAATACTTTAGGAAATAAGATGGATTGTTGGATGAATACACAGATATGTGAATAAACAAGTACAGTAAAGTGTTAAAATAAATAGTATATATCAGTTTAAGTTAAATGGGATTTGTGTAACTGGACACCATGTGCATAGCATTCTAAGTTGCCAGGCAGAATTGGATACTTCTATTTAATTCCCAAGTGACATTTATTTCTGGGCCTTATTTTGATTATCTTGAAGTTGTAAATTGTCATCCATAATATTAAAGTTAGAAAAACAACTCTTAAATGTTATTTGATATAAAAAAAAAAAGGTGAAGAACATACAATCAGTAATCTTTCCATCAGTCTGGGCTATGTGGAAACAAAGAATTCAAGATCTTAGGGGCTCACAACAAAGGTTAATTCTCATATCTATACTGGGGTGAGGTTTGAGTCAGTTGCATGTCATATCTATACTGGAGTGAGGTTTGAGTCAGTTGCATGCTTTTCTCATTCTAAAACCCAGGATAAAAAAAAGCAGCCCCTATTTAAAACATAATAGTTTCATGTCAGAAGGAAAAAGAGCTGGTGGTTATGGACCACAAAACTTCTCTGTTCAGAGGTGAGATTGTCAGTTCCAGTCATATTCCAATGATCAAAGCAAGTCACACGACCGTGCCTGCCACAAGCAGAGATATGTCATCTTCTCATAGGCAGGGGCCTATGCAAGAGGCAGTGAATATTTAGAGTGAAAATGCCATCTATTACAAACTAGTAATGTTTCAAATTTCATCATAAATGTATTTATTATGTTTCAGTTCTTCACTATTTTTATATTAATAGTAAGATAATTAGTATATAATAGGTAGTCAACAAATGTTTGCTGAAGAATGAGTTTTTCCATATCTTTTCAAATTTAAAAAGTAATCACAAATTATTCAATGGGATCCAGGAAAAGAGTGTAGATAAGCAAAGTATAGCAAGGCCTGAAGTGGACCATGGGGAATATGTGCCCTAAGGGTACCTTCTTACACTGGTGTGGTACATTTGCCACAAGAGATGAACCAATATTGCTACATTACGATGAATGAACAACCCCAAGGTCCTGAACCTCAAAACCAAACAAATCAAAGTTAGAGAGGTCAGGGCCCATGCAGTAAATAAACTTGAAGTCCTAAAAATCATTAGGTTTGTAGTCTAAGAAGAATCTAAGCCTCCTACAGTGGGGAAAAAAAAAGAAGAGTATAAGTCAAGATCTTGTCAATGAAAAAGGTAACATTTCTGTGAAAAAGCAGAAGTAAGTATTTTAGGCTTTGTGAGCCTACCTCTGTCACAATTCCTCAACTCTGCCGTGGTAACACAAAAGTTGTCATAAACAATACATAAACAAATGGACATGGCTATCTTTCAATAAAAGTTTACATAGAAACACAGTCAGTAGCCTGGGTTTGGCTCCTGGGTCATGGTTTTCTGATCCCTTTCTAGACCAGTGCTTTGTGGGATGATGGGTTGATCCTAGAGTACAAACCACTTGAGAAAACCACAGAGATGGCTTCAGGTGTCCTCTGTACCTCTCTATCTGGTATAATGTCAAACATACAATAAGTGCTTAGTAAATATGGGATCAAGGTCACCTGTGAATGCAATATGAAAGGGTCACGGAACCTGGTAAGACCTGTCCACCAAGATTTCTTGACAAATAGCTCAGAGGGAATCAGACAGTGACAACCAAAATACAGTTTTGATGACTGGCTTTGACTTGTCTTCACTTTCCTCAATTACTCTGCTTTAGATATTATGCTAGGTATCTTTTCACAAGTTCATACAGGATTCTTATAATAACCTTGCAAGGAAGGTACCTTTTTTCACACTTAATTAGATATTTATTTATTGAAAGAGAGAAAGACTCTTTAAATTCTAGAGTGGCTTTATAATTTTCAAATTTTCACATGCATGATTTCATATGATCTCCTAGTAATCCTTTCCTCTGACCCAAATAATGCTCCTTCCCTCTTACGTCTCCCAACTGGTAACCATTAGATTGTTCTCTTTATCTGTGAGTCTGCTTCTTTTTTGTTTTATTTGCTAGTCTGTTGTATTTTTTAGATTCCCCGTGTAACCGATATCATACAGTGTTTGTCTTTTTCTGTCTTACTTGTTTCAGTTAGCATAATGCCTTCCAAATCCATTCATGTTGCTGCAAATGGTATTTTGTTCTTTTTTATGGCCAAGTAGTATTCCATTGTATATCCGTACTATATCTTCTTTATTCATCTGCTGGTGGACACTCAGGTTACCTCCATATCTTTGCAATGGTAAATAATGCTGCTATGAACGTTGGGGTGAGTGTATCTTTTCAAATTAGTGTCTGTTTTTTTCAGATGTATATCCAGGAATGGAATTGCTGGGTCATATGGTAGTTCTACTTTTAGTTTTTTGAAAAAAACTCTATACTGTTTTCCACGGTGACTGCACCAATGTACATTCCCACTAACGGTGTAGGAGGGTTTCACAAGGAGTGTACTTTTATCCTCACCTAAAGAATGAAGATCCTGAGTCTTACTGGTTGAATTATGTCTCCTCCAAATATGGTGAAGTTTTAGCCCCCAGTAGCTCAGATATGTGACCATATATTTGTAAATAGGTTCACTTCAGTTATAATTACTTAACAGTCTTTGTAGCTATAATTATTTAGGGTGAGTTTATACTGGAGTAATAGAGCAGGAAATGGCAACCCACTCCAGTATTCTGGCCTAGAAAATTCCATGAACAGGAGAGCCTGGTGGGCTGCAGTTCATGAGGTCACAAGAGTCAGGCATGACTGAACTACTGGGCATATTTGCATAGTGGAGTATACTGGAGTCCATGGAATTCTCCAGGCCAGAATACCGGAGTGGGTAGCCTTTCCCATCTCCAAGGGATCTTCCCAACCCAGGGACTGAACCCGGGTCTCCCGCATGGGAGGTGAATTCTTTACCAGCTGAGGAGTCTTTACTGGAGTAGAGTGGGTTCCTAACCAAGTGACTGGAGGCCTTGAAAGAAGACCCAGAAACACAGGGAGAGGATCAGAGTGATGTATCTACAAGCCAAGAAACACCCGAGGCTTCTAATACCAGACGTTAGAAGAAGGCATGAGACGGATCCTCCCCTAGTCTTCAAGAGCGCATCACCTTGCCTACAACTTGATCGTTACAGTCTCTTGGAGTTGCTGCCTCCAGAATTATGAGACAATACGTTTCTGTTGTTTTAAGCCATCCAGTTTGGGGTACTTTGTTATGGCAGCCTAGAAAACTAACACACTGAGACTCAAGGAATTTGTCACTTATCTAAGATCACCCAGCTAGTGTGAAACAAAGTCAATATTAAAACTCATGGTTGTCTGTCTCCCAAATCCATGCTCTTTGACTACACTGAATCCATCTTTATTCTACTTTTCTGTGATGAAATGATGTAAAATCAAATACTGACTCATACTAGAAAAGTGATTCCCTGTCTTCTATTCTCAC
This sequence comes from Neotragus pygmaeus, assembly GCA_006410875.1. Classification (NCBI taxonomy): domain Eukaryota; kingdom Metazoa; phylum Chordata; class Mammalia; order Artiodactyla; family Bovidae; genus Neotragus; species Neotragus pygmaeus. The sequence continues at coordinate 95,195 of SJYV01038605.1, read as the reverse complement.
TCTACAGTATTCCCTATGAATAACCAATATTATCTTTAAAAGTAGTACTTCTTATACTATCTTGTATAGTTACAAGCTAAAGCGGTATACAATTTTTGCTTTTCTTCCTATTCTGGCCTCATGCTGTTCATATTTTCAGGTTTGTTTGTTTTTTTTTCCTCAAAGTGAACCATCTTTATCTACACATTGCATATTTCTTTTAAAAACTTTTTCAGCACACATCTTAATGAAGATCTCTTAAATTTAATCAATAAATGTCTCCAGGAGATATTTCCTGGTGGCTTCTCATTGCGGTGACTTCTCTTGCTGCGGAGCACAGGCTTGTGGGCACATGGGCTCAGTAGCTGTGGCTCCCGGGCTCTAGAGCACAGGCTTAGTTGTTGTGATGCATGGGCTTAGTTATTCTGCGGCATGTGGGAATCTTCCCAGATCAGAGGTTGAACCCACGTCTTCTACATTGGCAGGCAGATTCTTTACCACTGAACAACCAGGGAAGCCCACCCTATTTTCTGAAGAAGAAGTTCAGAGAAGGTTAAGAAATTACTTAGGATCAAAGCTAGTAATGGGAAGACACAGGGTCTCAAAGCCTGGGGACTGGTGTGGCTAGAGCTGTAGGATGAGGCATTGACAGAAGCTCCAGAAGTGAATCTCTGAAGATCTGTGCATGGTTACATGATTCAAGTCCTGTAAGTGTTAGATGTGACAGAGAGAATGGAGAGGTAAGGATTTTTTCCTTCAATTAGAGAGGATGGAAAGACAAGTATTAGTGACATGATTGTGGGTAAGAGTTGGAGGCAATAGCCTGGCTACCAAGCATTGCACAGTTTCAAATGTGTGGACACTGTATTTTGACAGAAGTTTACATAGTAAAAGGTAGTGGTAATAACTTTTAAGAAAAAAGATCAAAGCTGGTGTGCGGTAGAGCCAATATTCCCCCCAGGTCCATCTGACTCCAAAGACTATGCCTTGCATCTTCAGTTTACCCTCAGCACATTTTCCATATTCATATGTGTCACTAAATCCTTGCCTCTCATTTTCAAAATTGACCAGATGTATTATTGTGAAGTATGCAGAACTCTCATCCAGGATCCTTGTATCTTTTGATCATTTGGCAAGCTTTAACAAGACCTTGTGCGATGTTTCTCTTTTCCTACATTCTTTAAAACTGCGATGTCCCTTCTCCTACATGAGACCTAGGCCTCCATTTGGGCTCTCGATCACGCTCCTTTCAGCCTCTTCAGGGATATTTCTCTGTCTCGTATCTCTAGCTTTCATCCCTCCTCCTCTGCTCACTAACACTCTCTCTTGTAAAACACCTATCCCTTATCCTCTTATCTACCCCTCAAGTCACCACCCAAAGGCCATCTTTCCACCTTTTTATTCCCAGCCATGGACAGGAAAGTGTAGTTTATGGTTGTCCACTCCATTTCCTGAAAGCACTGCAGTCAGACTTTGCCCCCACCTTCCACTGAAACTGCTCTAAGATTACAAAAGCCTCTTCAATATCAGAGCCAATGCATGCTATGAGGTCATTATCCTACTCCATTTCTCTGCTGCTTGGACAGTTTTTATCATACCATTATGCTAAAAACCCTCCCCTCCCTTGGTTTCTGAAATATTGCATTCATTTACACTCCTTTCTCCCCCCTTATTCTGTCTTCTAACATGGCCCATTGCTTGTCTCTCATTTCATTCTGTCCTGAGAATTCTTCCTCTCTGAAAATTTCAACCAACGCTCTAATGCAGAACTATGCACCAGAACTCTATAGCTAAGCCTGTCCCCATCTGACCTCCTCTTCAACATTTTCAAAGGACTTATTTTCTCTTAAGATGAGTTTGGAAGAAAAAGTAGAAATTTGCTGTCAGACTCACAAAGTAGAGAGAGAGTATTCCAGGGAGGCAGCTGCAAAACGATATGCAGAAAGAAGGGAAACTTTAGCACAGATTGAGAGGACCGTCATCAATTCAGTCACGATGCAGTGTGCAGGGAACTGCTGGGGGCAGGGGTGGGAGGAGAGAAGAGAGGAGGCCAGGCGGGTAGGCAGAGGTCAAACAAAAGGAAAGATCTTATATACCATGTACGTTGGTTCAGATTATGCCCGTGTGGATGGTGAACTGTTGTATTTGGAGCAGAAGAGTTCCATGATTGGCTCTGACTTCTAAAAAGCTCATCTTGTTAGGAGAGTATAAACAGGATGAGACTAGAGGCAGGAGACCAAAGAAGCTATGCTAATAATCCGATGAGGGATGATAATGGAGTGAACTATGGCCGTAGAAATATTTTGAAAGAGCTGGGTCAATGGTCTTTTCTAAAGTGAAATCAAGAGAATTTAGTGATTAATCAATTAGAGTACCTAGAAGGTAGACTATAGGATAGTGAGGTTTCTAGTTTAGATGAGAAAATATTTATCATGATGAATTATAGGAAGTAAAGTAGATTTATTGGACAGCACTCATGTGCCAAACAGATTTATATTTTCCCCATGCTAGGCACTGTGCGAATCTCTAGAATGATTTCCATTTTGAAAATTTTTGAGATACTTTGAAACATTCAGATTTGAAGTGTCTAGGACATAGAGAGAAAGACATCTAAAACTCAGGAGGCAGATCTCCACTGTGTTGCTATTATTAAGTGTTGTGACATAGGTTCGTGTCGGTAGATTTTTGTCCCGGTACCTAATTAGCTTCCCCAATAGCTCAGTGGGTAAAGAATGCACCTGCGATGCAGGAAACACAGGAGATGCAGGTTCAATCCCTAGGTTAGAAAGATCCCCTGGGGAAGGAAATGTCAACCCACTCCAGTATTCTTGCCTGAAAAATCCCATGGACAGAGCAGCCTGGTGACCTACAGCCCAAAGGATCACAAAGAGTCGATCTGATGACTCTTTGAGCAACTGAGCGTGCACGCCTAATTAGCTATACAGTATGAAAGATATTAGTGAAATGAGAATTAGTTGAAATCTACCATAATCCTATGCCATGTTATTCATATTACTTAAAAAAGAATACCCTGTCAATTTGCTTTCTTGTATGTTTAACATAATTTTCCAAGAAACAACACATGCAATTGCATAATTGAGCCATGTAGGACTGATTTCTACGAAATTGATACAGAATCAAAGGTTAAAAACTCCTCTTCATAAGCATTTTTATCACTGTCAAAGAAATTGCTGTCTTCACCATAGTTTAGTGGTGTCCTTTGACTTTACGAGAATGTTTTATATATGATGACTACATTTATATTGATGACAACCTACGAATAAATACAATCCTTTTGGGAAATGGGAACAATTTAGAAAGAGCTTAAATATATGCATATCTTTTAACCCAGTAATTCAACATTTGGAAAATTATAAGGAAATGGTCCAAGCAATAGAAAAAAGATATATACATCATGGTGTTTGTCACAGCTTTATTTATAATCTTTAAAGAAAAAGAAGCAATCTTGGTGTCCTTGGGAGTAAATTAGTGTTTATTTACATGCGACCATTAAAATTATGCTTAGAAACATGATAGACACTCAAAATGCATATTATAGAATGGTAAGAGGAAAAAAAATCTGGAGAAAAATTTTAAATAAACTATAATTACAATTATGTAAAAAATACCCAGAAAAAATAATGGGAGTAAATTTGCCAAAATACCAACAATAGTTATATTTGAATGAGGAAATTAGGGATTATTATTTCTATTTTACAACTTATCTGTGTATCAGAGATTGATCATTTTTGCTTTCCTAGCAACCACTTGCCCTTTTTCTGGTACCATGTGCCCTGAATCTTCTCAGGGAATCACTTGTTCCTACTGAGTTTAAGTGGTTTCAGTGAGGTTTCAGTAAGGTTTCAGTGAGGTTTCAGTGAGGTTGACTCCACAGGAATATAGCCCAAGCCAAGATCATCAGAAGCAAATAGATTNTGGAGGGTAGACAATCGGCCAGAAGTTGCCTTTTCCCTAATCACATGCACGGTTGAGCATTTGTAATATGGCTAGGACATCTAAGAAACTGAATTGTTAAATTTATTTAATTTTAATTAATTTAAAATTTAAAGCTATAGTGTTTTTCCATGAAACACAGTTTTATTGTTTTGATAGGATCATATTTCACTTTAAACACTGTGTTGTCTCATATATTATTGTATTAGAGTGTATCAGGCATGTGCATCTTTTAATATACATAAGCACATCACTGATCTAGTTGGTGCTGAACTGTTGATTCAGTTTGAATGATTTTTGTTTATGTAGTAGTGTAACATTATAATGCATTTATTTTAATATTTTTATGCAGCTTGAGTTCTGGTAGTATATATGTAAATTATTATCATTAACTAAATAGAAATACATATTATTTTCATTATAATGTGACTAAATTATTTTTACAAGTTAAAAAATAAGCATGGGCCGATTTTCAAGTTAAAAATGAAGGCAGATTAGTAATGTAGAGGCAAATGGAAATGTAGGAGCTAAGACTGTATCCAGGATAGTAAGAAAAAATGCTGAAAGAAGATGTGTTGCAAATTTTACAGTGAATTGCAATTTGCTGAACAAATTTTTTAAAAATTTGTTATATAAAAGAATTAAGATAATAAAATGGATATTTTCACTGAGCATATAATAAATTTGATCAATTAGTCAAAAGAGATTCAATGANGTGAATTGCAATTTGCTGAACAAATTTTTTAAAAATTTGTTATATAAAAGAATTAAGATAATAAAATGGATATTTTCACTGAGCATATAATAAATTTGATCAATTAGTCAAAAGAGATTCAATGAACTTACTTGCTTAAAATCAAAATTAAATGACCTATGAAGAAGTTTTTAATGATTTTTAATAGGACTTGAGCTTGTAGTGTTGGTCAGCTATAAGATAACTTGGCACTCCCCCCTGCACACACACCTAGATGGAGAGATGGCAGGTAAAGAAGTTATTATTTATTATGGAAATTTTGTGAGAAAATTATTAATAAAAGAATAAAAAGTATTTTATAAAAAGTAAAATATCTACAGTTAAGCCATCAACAATTTTCCATAAAATATAAAACCTTTCTAACAATATCAAAGATCAATTGACTCAAAGTTGGGAAAATTGCCAGAGAAAAACAGTTAATTGCTCTGTTCCTCTGTGTGATGTATATTGAAAATATTTGTAGTTAGTTTTCAGAAGTAAACTATGTAAAGTATGATAAAATTAATGTTTTTAAATGTATATGAGCAAATGCTTATGATTTATTGCTAATTTATGGAATGTTGAAAGAAACAGGAGATAATAAAGGTAATGATTTTTATGTTCTTTACTTATTGGTTGAGTAACAGAGAGTTTTATAAAACTTTACTGTACCATTGGGCTTCCCAGGTGGCGCAGTGGTAAAGAATCTTCCTGCCAATTCAGGATATGCAAGAGACTTGGTTTCGATGCCTGGGTTAGGAAGACCCTCTGGAATAGGAAATGGCAACACACTCCAGTATTCTTGCCTGGAAATTTCCATGGACAGAGGAGCCTGGTGGGCCACCATTCATGGCATCGCAAAGAGTCAGACAAAACTGAGCAATGATGTGTGCACGCATGTGTGCACACACATGTGCACGTGCATGCACACACACAACCATTACTCCAATTTTTCTGGAAACCAAAGGAATGCTTGACAAATATTCAATAATCGAAGGTAAACATGGCAGTCCATTACTTACAATTTCCCACATTATACTTCTCATCCTGCTGCTGCTGCTGCTAAGTCACTTCAGTCGTGTCCGACTCTGTGTGACCCCATAGACGGCAGCCCACCAGGCTCCCCCGTCCCTGGGATTCTCCAGGCAAGAACACTGGAGTGGGTTGCCATTTCCTTCTTCAATGCACGAAAGTGAAAAGTCAAAATGAAGTCGCTCAGTTGTGTCCGACCCTCAGCAACNTGACCCCATAGACGGCAGCCCACCAGGCTCCCCCGTCCCTGGGATTCTCCAGGCAAGAACACTGGAGTGGGTTGCCATTTCCTACTCCAATGCACGAAAGTGAAAAGTCAAAATGAAGTCGCTCAGTTGTGTCCGACCCTCAGCAACTCCATGGACTGCAGCCTACCAGGCTTCTCCATCCATGGGATTTTCCAGGCAAGAGTACTGGAGTGGGGTGCCATTGCCTTCTCCAATACTTCTCATAGAAACATCTAAATCTGAAGTTCTAGGGGAAAGAGAAACACACATAAGTCCTAGATAGTCAGGTATTGAGGTTGAAATTTAAACTTTTGATAGCACAAATGGATAATAATGACTCTTTAGTCATGATTGGCAGTGTTGTAGCTACAAAAATTACTGGGAAAATTTGAATAATGGTTTGCTGGGAGGGATTGGGGACAGGAGGAGAAGGGGACGACAGAGGATGAGATGGCTGGATGGCATCACTNAAGGAAATGGCAACCCACTCCAGTGTTCTTGCCTGGAGAATCCCAGGGACAGGGGAGCCTGGTGGGCTGCCGTCTATGGGGTCGCACAGAGTCGGACACGACTGAAGCAACTTAGCAGCAGCAGCAGCATATCAATTCTAACTTCTAAGTAACTCTTCAGTCTATCCTTTCTTCAACACCTCCACTGCCACTGCCCTAAATCAGGCACTGTGAAGTCCACCTGGATCATGACAACAGCCTCCTAATTGTTCTCTAGGTATGCTTTCCTATACGCTATGCACTGCTCAGTAGCCTGACACATAGCAAGAACTTAATAAATGTTGGTAGTGAGAGTGAAGGAATAAGTGAACAGGTGTATCACGGGGTGCTGTGTACTGTAGTGGGCTAACTTAGAAAAGAAAACATTGATGTAAAAAAAAAAAAAGAAAACATTGATGTATATTAAGAAGGGTTTTTCCTAGCTTGTGATAGCCCATATACTTCCTTTCTTCTTCTAAGCTATTCTTCCATGATTTCATGAGTTCTTAGGAACTACATGTGAAGATCTTTGAGCTGTGCTGTGTGGTGTTGGAGAAGACTCTTGAGAGTCCCTTGGACTGCAAGGACATCCAACCAATCCATTCTAAAGGNATTTATTTTTGGCTGTGCTTGTCTTCATTGCTGCGTATGGGCTTTCTCTGTCTGTGAAGAGCATGGATTAGTCTTCGTTGCTGTGCGGGCTTCTCATCGCGGTGGCTCCTCTTGTTGTGGGGTGCAGGCTCTAGGCCTGCAAGCTTCCGTAGGTGTAGTTCGTGGGCTCAGTGGTTGTGGCCCCCCAGCCCCTAGAACACAGGCTCAGTAGTTGTGGTCCATGGGCTTATTTGCCCCGTGACATGTGGCATCTTCCCGGACCAGGGATTGAACCTGTGTCCCCTGCATTGACAGGTGGTTTCTTAATCACTGGACCACCATGAAAGCCCTACTGATGGCTTTTCCATAAAGAAAGACACTGGTGTTTGGTGACGTGATGTATAAAGAGACCCCAAAGTGGAATTCCTCCCCTTACCCCAGAAGGAAAGTAGACGTTTGTTNCAGGTGGTTTCTTAATCACTGGACCACCATGAAAGCCCTACTGATGGCTTTTCCATAAAGAAAGACACTGGTGTTTGGTGACGTGATGTATAAAGAGACCCCAAAGTGGAATTCCTCCCCTTACCCCAGAAGGAAAGTAGACGTTTGTCGCCTTATCAATGGTTAACGCTGCATGTTTCTAGGGAAGGGAGGTCTGTCACATTTATAAAATCTTCTGAGTGGCTTGCAATGCCATCTTGTGGAAGAAAGGACCCTTCTAGTCAGATTTTAGACCTCATTCTAAAACCCGGAAATTATATTTTACCTTGGAAAAAAATCACTGATATATCTATGCCTTTTTTTTATCACATGAAAATTGGGCATTAAAATGCATGAGCTTCAAAGTCCCTTCCACGTCTAACATCCTAAAATTATGTAATTTGTGAATCACCACGGTTTAGAAAAAACATAAGGAAACAGATCTCTACTTTATGGGGACTCACACTCATAATTCCTGAACATTTTATTAAATATTGGATGGAAAAAACCTAACAGGTCTTTTGGTTATTTCAAGGCCCCATTAACAAAGTTTCATGAGACATTTGGATAGCTGACTCTTGCTATAATTCCACAGCTCTAGGTTCAAGAGTGTTTTTATACCGAACTGTGCTAACCTTGGGGAACGGGTGGCTGAGGGAGAAAATGAGCCTACGTCCACATGTCAGTACCTGGTAGAAGACACTACAGCTACGTCGTACATTGTCTAACACTGAAGAGATGCATCCGACTCAGATGAAGACCTTCTCAGCGCGTTTCCTGCTTGGCCATTAGAAACAACCCAAATGCCTATCAACAGGAAAACCTAAAAAATGATGGGCTATTCATGACTCAGTTCTATAGAGAAGTGACAAGAAATGAGATACTGCCACATGCAACAACATGAATAAATATCACAAACATGAGAGTGATCAAAAGACATCACAAAAAGCATGTGTGACATCATAGATTATTTATCTTTCTCTAGGCATAACTTTCTTGACATAAGAGAAGCCATTTTAGGCCTAAGCCAATTGGTGATCTCAAGCTGACCACAGTGCTTGCTCTTGACCAGGTTAGGGAAATGTATCAGTTGTAAAGACTCCCAGCTCTGTTTCAAAGGTAAAGATTAGCCTGAAGCACATTCCTGAGCTATTTTGCAAGATTTAAACCCTCTCAACCACCAGACTAACCACAACCTAAGGAAGGATGAGGCTGACCTTTGCTGACCCTCGTGACTTCAATCAAGCAGAGCCAAGACTCTGTCAACCTGTGTCCAATGCTATGCTAAATTCTTCTTGGCTCAAGCCCCTTCATGAATATGCATATGCCATACCCAAGTCCCTTCTTCTATACATGCACCCTGAGCTAAAGCTTCCCCAATTTTGCTATTTGAGAAGATACTACTTCAGAAAATCTCCGCACTGTTCTGCTAACTTGCTGAGAGTAATAAATCCTTCCTTCTTCAATTACAGTTTCCTTAGGGTATGTGCCCCATAGTGGGGTTGCTGGGTCATATGGTAGTTTTATTCCTAGTTTTTAAGGACTCTCCATACTGTTCTCCATAGTGGTTGTTATCAATTTGTTTTCCCACCCACAGTGCAGGAGGGTGTCCTTTTCTCCACACCCTCTCCAGCATTTACTGTTTGTAGACTTTTTGGTGATGGCCACTCTGACTGGTGTGAGATGATACCTCATTGTAGCTTTGATTTGCAGTTCTCTAATAATGAGCAATGTTAGGCATCTTATCATGTTTATTAGCTATCTGTATGTCTTCTTTGGAGAAATGTCTGTTTCGGTCTTCTGCTACTTTTTGTATGACTCAGGGAGCTCAAACTGGTGCTCTCTGAAAAAATCTAGATGGGTGGGATGGGGTGAGAGTTGCTAGGCAGGTTCAAGAAGGAGGGGGAAACTGTATACCTATGACTGATTCATGTTGATGTATGGCAGAAACCAACACAAAATTGTAAATCAATTATCCCTCAATCAAAAATAAGAAAAATTAAAAAAAAAAATCCTAATCCTTCCTTCTCTTGCTCTCTGGCTCGGTTGTATCTTGGCTAGACACCCACCAAGAGGAAAACCCAGTTTTCAGGTAACAGCTTGAGAGAGGCTACCTGTATATTTATAATATTCTATTTTTTGATCCAGGAGGTATTTACACGGGTGTGTGCACTTCATGAAAATCCATCAAGTTGTACACTTAAAACACATGGCTTGATAACATCAAGGAACGTTTTTAAAATTCAAGTTTTAGCCACGTCAAATGATAAGATATAATGAAGGAATGGCACAGTTTCCATAATTTACTGAAATTTGATTTGCATAGAATTTCCATACATTTTGAGACTAAAGTTATGGATAAGATTTTGGCAAAATGAGGAGAGGCAAGGGATTTCCCTGGCAGTCCAGTGGTTATGATTCCACCTTCCAATACAGTGGGTGCAGGGTCGATCCCTGGTTGGGGAACTAAGGCCCCATGTGCTGTAGGGTGTGGCCAAAAAGTAAAAAAAAAAAAAAATTGGGAGAGGCTGGTACAAGTAGACAGCGGGGCATGAGAACAGCATGCTGCTGCTGCTGCTAAGTCACTTCAGTCGTGTCCGACTCTGTGCGACCCCATAGACGGCAGTCCACCAGGCTGCCCCGTCCCTGGGATTCTCCAGGCAAGAACACTGGAGTGGGTTGCCATTTCCTTCTCCAATGCATGAAAGTGAAAAGTGAAAGTGAAATTGCTCAGTTGTGTCTGACCCTCAGCGACCCCATGGATTGCAGCCTTCCAGTCTCCTCCATCCATAAAGGTAAACAAATGCAGATAATGTTCAGTGACTAGTGAGAAGGGGGATATCATGGGAAAGGCAAATGGGAAGGGAATTGGGGACCATACTGTGGAAGATTTTGAATACAAGACAGGATTTGTTCTTAATCTCATAGGCCATAGACAGCCAATAAGAATTTTGACCCAGGAGAATTCTTTCCCCTAATTCTTTCTACTTTATTTAATAGAGTGAGGTAGAGAGAAGGTGGGCTTCCCTGGTGGCTCAGTGGTGAAGAATATACCTGCCAATGCAGGAGACATGGGTTCAATTCCTGGGTTAGGAAGATCCCCTGGAGAAGGAAATGGCAACCCACTCCAGTATTCTTGTCTGGGAAATTCTGTGGACAGAGGAAGCTGGCTGGCTACAACAGCCCATGGGGTTGCAGGGTTGGACATGACTTCGTGACTAAACAATGACAACCATAGGGAAGGTATCTGAATGTATTCGGAAATATTTTGTCCTAGGCTCACACACACACACAATGTCCTTATGCATAAAATAAATATGTCCCCCACAACAATCCAAAAGAAAGTGATACCTAGAAAGGCTGTTGTCTAAGGAAAACAGAAGAGGCCTTCTGCCAGTATTAGAATTTTGCTCCCTTTGGAAAGTGACCTGAGGTAACAGAGCCCAGAGGGATGCAACAGGGGATTTATTCATTGAGGGTAGGGGGTGGTGAGGAGGGAGAGGAAGCAAAGAAAGCTTCAGTAACCTTCTGCAGAGGCCACCATCCAGGGCAAGTTTGGCTGTTATAGTTTCCATGGTGATGGAGGTAGCCACTCCTGTGGCTACCTCATCCTCCTCTGGGCCAGAGAACCTGATTTAATAATTTCACCCCAGCTGTGGAATCAGAGCCACTCATCCTGTGTCAGCTCAGGGCACTGGCTCTAGAAAAACACTTTTTATTATAGCAGGTCATTAGTAATAATTCTTTCTTGTCTTGGAATTGTTCTCCTGCTTCAGTGATATGCTGAGTGAATGAGTGTTTTCTGAAATTTTCCATCTCCTTTGTAGCTTTCAGATTTGGCTCATGTGAAAAAGAGTTGAAAGGGTGGAAAATTTCCTTTATACTGAAAATCTGCATCACTGGTTGTCTCTGTATAGGTGAATCTATGATGTTTCATTTTCTCCTTAATGTCCAATAGTAGTTTTGATGTAATATGGTGGTTTCAGTTCAATTTCCAGACCTATCCCTTCCTAGTTCTGTGATTTGGGAAAAGTTAATAAACCTCCCAGAGTTTCTGTTTTCTTATCTATATTATTGTATAGGCGACTAGTACCTGTTTTATAATGAGAAAATGGACATAAGGTAAACCCACATTCAAAGGCCAAATAAATTATTAATTGCATATCTAGACTATTTTCTGGCTTTCCCACCACTTAATGGAGAATTTCTTAGTAATTTTTAACACTTATTATCCTAAGGGCCTGGGAAATGTAATATTTCAACTAATTTATGAGTTACTAAGTTGATATATATACACACACATATACAAACAAAAGTAACGTATGAGATCAAGAATATATAGGGAATAAGAATCACAATTTTATTCAAGAGGCAGTATTACTGAAAGCACTAAAACTTAGGATTTGGATCCAATTGCCTCACTCCAGAATCTCCATTTTCTAAAGATATGATTCTAAATGAGTTCTGTGTGTATCCATTTTACAAGTACATAAGCTGAGGCATTTTCTTTTTACCTACAAATTTATTACACCTGAAAACATGATGCCTCATTTTGTAATCATCAGAAAGTCACTTAAACTCTGAAGGTTCATTTTCCTTGAGAAAACGTATGGAGACAGTATTAACATCTCCCTTTTGGAGTTGTTGTGAAATTTAAATAAGAGTCAATTAAAAAGAATTTAACGTAAGGTGGCTAGTGGTAAAGGATCCGTCTGCCAATGCAGGAGACATGGGTTCGATTCCCTAGTCAGGAAGATCTCCTGAAGAAGGAAATGGCCACCTCCTCCTGTATTCTTGCTGGGAAATCCCACGGAGAGAGGAGCCTAGCGGGCTATAGCCCATGGGGTCGCAAAGAGTCAGACAGGACTGGGTGACTGAGGTCGCACGCAGGTATATACCCATTAGATGTTCTTGTAATGGCTTCTCTTTTTCTCCTAGTGCCCCACCTGGATCCTCTTGACAGGCACCGCGCCCATCCTCCGGCTGCTGGTTCTAATGATTGATAACATTTCACAGCTGCCCCTTACCCCTGAAAATAGTCCTCAGCCAAACAGACATCTCCTTGCCCAGGAGGCAACGCCCACTCCCAGGGAAGAGTTCAGCCAATCAAAGCCGACTTGGTGGTACAAAAGGTTGCCTCCCACACCACCTCGCCCCATCCCCCTTCATCTTTTTGTGGTGCAACCTGTCTTCAGCAAGTACTGCACTCCTATTTAAGCTTTCTACTCCCGTCCCACTCTGCTTTTTACCACTCCTCTTACCCTGAGAGCACTTTCTCAATCACTTTTACGAATCTTCATTTCAGCCCCCGCTACTCAGGAACCTGATGCGAAGAGCTGACTCATTGGAAAAGACCCTGATGCTGGGAGGGATTGGGGGCAGGAGGAGAAGGGGACGACCGAGGATGAGATGGCTGGATGGCATCACTGACTCAATGGACATGGGTTTGGGTGAACTCCGGGAGTTGGTGATGGACCGGGAGGCCTGGTGTGTGCGGTTCCTGGGGTCACAAAGGGTTGGACGCGACTGAACTGACTGAACTGAGGAACCCACTTCAAGAGCATTGGCTTCAGAGGTGAATTTTAGAAGCCCCCTGTGAGGCTGCGATTCTGGAGCTGGCTTGCTTGCCCTGTGGATGGCCGTGAGGTGAGTGGTGAATTGATAATTCCTGCTATGCTGCACAGTGTGACTGCTAAGATTTCCATGTGGAATGAGCTGGAATGGAGTTCAGGTGGAAGGTGATGTGCTAATTGGTGCAGTGAGTCGGCATTTGAGACTTATTTGTGGGAAATTAATGGCTGTAAGGTCTCTACAATTGGATGAGTAGTTGAAGGGAGAAAATTACAGACTGGGATTTATTGGTCGAAATTTTATAGCAAAATATGAGAGTCAGAAGGCCTTACATCCTGAGGCGAGGGTGGGGGTGGGGCAGAAACAGCTGAAGATAGGGCACAGGACTTAATTGCAATGGTGGGAACCTCTAAGACGGCGGAGTTCTCAGCCTCCACAAGCCGTTTAAGTCAAAGCTGGTGCCTTAATGGGCAAAGAGAGCGACTTTGAGATAAAGACAGCTCTCTTTATTACATTGAACTTTGATTCCCGTGAACTCTGATTCTGAAGAAGCCGTCTATTTATCTATTGAGGATAGGGCCTCCTACCCCCATCTTTCCTGAAGACTATAGAGATTTCAAATAAGGCCTTGTGAAACAGTGCAAAGTCCTCTTCAAGATATGTTTCCATTTCTTCTCCTAGCCACCAGATTCATAACTAGCATCAGATCTAAGCAGAGTTCAATCAGAAAATGTTGGACCAGGCCCAGGTAGTTTCTGTTATATACTGAAGGAGCCTCGGGGTCTAGAGAGAGTTTATTGGCTGAACCTGGGAGAGTGTGTCTGAGAGAGGCCCCTGAGAGTGCTTGACCAAGGAAGAGAGTATAAAGTTTAAAGGTAAGTTTGTGGATATGGGAGTCTTCCTTCAAAGGCACGAGATAACACACTAGCAAAGGCCTAGGAGATGACTCTAAGTTTTGCTGGCATACCTCCCAGAAGATGGGAAAAAGCAGTGACCTACCCAGAATAAAGTAAAAATGCAAAATAGCTGTTGAAAATAGTGGAAGAAAGAATCAGGGAGCTCAGAGAAGTGACTTTACTGAATTGGATCTACTGTATAACATCAGAAAACCCACCAGCTGACAAAATTTTCAGGAGGAACCCAAGGTTACCCTATTTAGCAAGGCAAACAAAATTGTACAAAGGTTCCCTTTTCTCCACGTCCTCACCAACTTATTTCTTGTTGTTTTTTAATAATAGACATTCTGACAGGTGTGAGGTGATGTCTCATTGTGGTTTTGATTGCTTTAATGATTTAAGATATTGAGCATCTTTTCATATACCTGTTGTCCACCTGTATATCTTCTTTGGAAAAATGTCTGTTTGGATCTTGTGACCATTTTTTAAATTGGATTTTTTGCTTCTTTGCTACTGAATTACACAATTATTGAATTGTGTGTTTTAGATATTAATCCCTTATCAGGTATGAGTTGTAAATATTTTCTCCCACTCTATAGATTGCCTTTTAATTTTCTTTTGCTCTGTAGAAGGTTTTAAAATTTTAGTTTAACTTGTTTATTCTTGCTTTCATTGCCAGACCCAAAAGATCATTACTAAGACCAAAATCAAGGAGCTTATCACCTCTATTTTCNATATTTTCTCCCACTCTATAGATTGCCTTTTAATTTTCTTTTGCTCTGTAGAAGGTTTTAAAATTTTAGTTTAACTTGTTTATTCTTGCTTTCATTGCCAGACCCAAAAGATCATTACTAAGACCAAAATCAAGGAGCTTATCACCTCTATTTTCTACTGGTAGTTTTATAGTTCTTACATTCAAGTCTTTAATCTATCTTGAGTTATTTTGGGGATATGGTATAAGATAGTGGGCCAGTTTCATTTTTATGCATGTGACTGTCCAGTTTTCCCAGCACCATTTACTGAAGAGACTCCCCTTTCCCCCATTGTATATATATTCTCAGCTTGTCATAAATTAATTGAACATATATGAATATGTTTATTATCTGGGTGCTCTAGTCTGTTCCATTGATCTGTGTCTGGTTTTATGGCAGTATCATACTGTTTTGATTACTATCGATGTAATATAATTTGAAATTTGGGGCTGTGATGATGCTTCCAGTTGTGTTCCTCTTTCTCAAGATTGCTTTGATTATTCAGGGTTTTTTTAGGATTGCTTGTTCTAGTTTTGTGAAAAATGCCATTGGGCTTTGTGGCACATGAAACATCAATGGGGAAAGAAAATATTCTGTGTAGTAGCAGTGCTGGTACTAAGAATTTGTAAACTGGTGGAAGGCAGGGACTTCTGTTTATCTTGAACCTCCAGCATATAGAACATAAGCACACATTGGACTTATAAAAAATTGATCATAGTAAAACAATAAAAAATTAAGTGGTTATCAACTTTCTGCAGAAATATGTGCTTATAAATAATAGATCATCAAGGAAAGAATTAACAGATTTGTTTACATAAAGATTTTTAAATTTTCAGTATATTATTAAACTAAACACAAGTAACTGACAAAAGGTTAATATAGAGAAGTCCTCTAAAGTAATAAGGAAAGCACTAAATAGATTAACAAACTTTATGGAGAGTTGATTTATTAAAATGAAATTATTATAAATATACAGAAAAATACCTACAAGTCCATTTTCTCCTCCTAAGTTAGCAAAAAAATTTTCAGTAAAAATGTACAGTGCTGGTGAGTATGTGGATAAACATTCATGCAGGTGTGCCTGGATGCGTCATGTACTGGTGTGATTGTGGAGGTCAGTTTTGTTTTAAGTTTCTTGTTTTGGCTCTTTGGCTGTGATGGGTCTTCAATGCTGTGTGGACTCCTCTCGAGCTGTGATGCTCAGGCTTCTCACTGCAGTGGCTTTCCTTGTTGCAGAATACAGGCTCTAGGGCTCGTGGGCTTCAGTACTCACGGCTCCCGGAATCTAGAGCACAGGCGCAGTAGTTGTAGCTCATAGGCTAAGTTACTCCTCGGCGTGTGGGATCTTCCTGGATCAGAGATCGATCCTGTGTCTCCAGGGTTGACAGGCAGATTCTTTACCATTGAGCCACTAAGGAAGCCTGGAAGTTGATTTTTTTTTTTTAATCTACCAACAATCATGAAAATATAAATAAGATTTGCCCTTGCCTTTACAATTTTGGAGATAATCCTAAAGAAATATTCATCCTAGGGAAATAATCCAAATTAAAATTAAAATTTAGACAACTAGATATCCACGACTATCTTATTTATAACAATAGAAGATTGGAAACATAAGTCTGATTGAAAATGTAAGTCTAAGTATAGTGGAAGAGCTAAGTAAAATATCTGTTACATAGGGTATTTATAATCACTAAATGTAACAGCCATGAAAATAATACAGTGCCATGGAAATACAATTATTGCATAATGTTAAGTGATAAACACAAAACACAACACTGTCGTTGAAATGGAGCAGACTCTGCGAGATGCTTGCCAGTTATACCACTCCCTTATATCAAACTAAGTGGTGGGCTTGCTTCTGAGAGGTCTTATTTTACCCACAGTTTGTTGGGCCTTATAAGACTCCTGATCATAGTTTTCTAGCACAGGACTGTGAAGAAAGCAGAGCGCTGAAGAATTGATGCTTTTGAACTGTGGTGTTGGAGAAGACTCTTGAGAGTCCCTTGGTCTGCAAGGAGATCCAACCAGTCCATTCTAAAGGAGATCAGTCCTGGGTGTACTTTGGAAGGACTGATGCTAAAGCTGAAACTCCAATACTTTGGCCACCTCATGCGAAGAGTTGACTCATTGGAAAAGACTCTGATGCTGGGAGGGATTGGGGGCAGGAGAAGAAGGGGACGACAGAGGATGAGATGGCTGGATGGCATCATGGACTCGATGGACGCGAGTCTGAGTGAACTCTGAGAGATGGTGATGAACAGGGAGGCCNCAACAAAGGTTCGTCTAGTCAAGGCTGTGGTTTTTCCAGTGGTCATGTATGGATGTCAGAGCTGGACGGTAAAGAAAGCAGAGCGCTGAAGAATTGATGCTTTTGAACTGTGGTGTTGGAGAAGACTCTTGAGAGTCCCTTGGTCTGCAAGGAGATCCAACCAGTCCATTCTAAAGGAGATCAGTCCTGGGTGTACTTTGGAAGGACTGATGCTAAAGCTGAAACTCCAATACTTTGGCCACCTCATGCGAAGAGTTGACTCATTGGAAAAGACTCTGATGCTGGGAGGGATTGGGGGCAGGAGAAGAAGGGGACGACAGAGGATGAGATGGCTGGATGGCATCATGGACTCGATGGACGCGAGTCTGAGTGAACTCTGAGAGATGGTGATGAACAGGGAGGCCTGACGTGCTGCAATTTATGGGGTCACAAAGAGTCGGACACAAGTGAGCAACTGAACTGAAGATGAATTCCTGTGTCAGTGGGATCTTTTAATCTATAGAGTTGTAGGTTATAGTCTATGGGTAACTTCTCGTATTACTTCATAGAAAAATTCCTCCTTTTCTTTTTTCTCTGTACTCTTGGTGGAGTTCCTAACAATCGGGTGGATTAGATTTAATCTCTCTGTCCTTTACAAAATTATTTCCTGATTTCCTCAACTTTATCCTCTAAATTTTCTCTGGATATATAACTTTTAGCTATCATATTAATTTTCAAGAGCTGTTTCTTACTCTGGTATTTCTCATTGCAGGGATATTAGACTCAACAAACATTCCATATGCTTCTATTTCCCAATCTTAGTTAGATTTGGACTAGTTTTGGCCACTGGTCAGTGAGCAGGAGTGACAAATGTCATTCCTGGGCTGAAGCCATTAAAATTAAAATCTGGGCCTCAGTCCATCAGTCTTTCTTCCTGCTGTGATATCGTTGTAAGCTACGTGCAAAGATGGTGACATCAGGAAATAGTGGGAACCTGGATCTCAGAGTTCCAGATAAAAAAGAACAACTTTTAATTGATTTGGACTTGGCATAAATAAGAAATAAACTTTTGTTGTTCGCAGTCATTGAAAATTGAGTGTTTGTTACTATAGCAGAGCCTGTTATATTTTAACTAACACAGTTCTTTTTCCATAGTACTCTGACTTGTTTCATGAGTGCAATATTTTTCTCTCAGGATACTGTAATTATTCTTCTGTTCTTTGCAGAAGGGCTTTTGAATATTTAGTTTTAAAATAATGTACTAAAATCTGATGTGAAACCTTGTATGCATGCACAGGTCTTAAAAGTCATGGGATTTCACCATGACATTGGGTTGGCCAAACAATTTGTTCAGATATTTTGTAAAATGTTATAGAAAAACCCAAACAAACTTTGTGGTCAATGAAGTAGAGTCAAGGGTTAACACTTCATTGGCGTACCCACGTATGTCAGTATGTGAATGTCTTTCTCTGGGGTTATCTATTATAGCAGAAGAATCCTTCAATATCATGTCTGGGAAATTGGCTGGCACATGTGCTTGACTATGTTCTGGGAGCAAGGCTGCGAAAGGAAATGAAGGGTTTTCTTGTTTAAAGTGCAGATTTTCACTAAATTCCCGTTTTCAGTGCCTGGTGTTTTCACATCTACAACCCTTTTAGTCAGTTTCACTGGAGAATCAACTTCTGATCTTTTTCAGGGCCCTGTCATGTGGCTGTAACTTTAGAAGGGGGATCTGAGAGGATTCAATTCTTTGTTATATAGATTCCAAATAAGCCCTTTATTTCCAGTCTTCCACTTCACTTTCATCTTTGGTATTGCCTCTTAGGCAAGTTCCCTTGGTCTCTGCAGGCATGTGAACTGGAGCTTACTCTGCTGTGCAGGTCTTCATCCAGTATTTTAAACTTGGTAGAAATGAGATCTTCCCACACTGTTCAATCTTCTTATCTATAGTTTCCTTCTGTGGTCTCTTGTTCCTTGTGCACTTACATATTTTTATTCTTTCATTTTGCCTTTATTGCATTTATGCACAAAGAAATTCTTTTGAAGCAAATGGTAAACCACCTCATTTGCCTGGAGATACATTGCTTTTGTGATGGAAAAATCTGGAAAAAAAATTAAAAAGCCAGGAAAATGCCAGCACAGCTAATAACAGAAGTCTGCAGAAGTACAGCAAGGTGGCCAGCATACATAATTTATTTGACCTGTCTCTACTTTCCTCCATCTAACATCAGCAAAGTTTTCACAGAGTTTTCACAGCATAGGTCCTTGTGCAGTTTTGGAATATTAAAGTTTAGTAATTCAATTTCACAAATATTTATTGATGAGGAAATCAGATCATTGGAACTTCTTTTCCCAAATTATTTTCTTGCAAGCTGACATGAATGAGGCAAGCAGGAATTAATATTTTAGCTTTTTTACCNTTCAAGTAGCCCTCTGACCTTAAGAGTGGAAGAAAGACAGAAATGGGAAGCTGGGGGCAGGTAGCCTAAGGAGCAGGCTTTTTCCCCTTAACTTACAAATTTTCTCAGCACAGCTTTTTAACTGCCTAAGAAAAAACAAACCGAAGAAACAAAGCAGGCCAAAAACAAACAAGCAAGCAAAACCTTCTTCGTGGTCTTACCAAAGACTCTGTCTTACAGGACTCGGGGGAATTTTTTTGAATTGGGAACAAGATACTATTGTCCTAATACAAGAAATTTTCAGTAAAGCTCACAGTATCAATCATATTAAAACTTGAATGTTCCTTGAAAAGAGGCAGCCTCCATACCAGGTCTCTGATAAAGCTCCCAGTCCTAGTGAAAGTCCAGGAAAAAGTTACTGCATTTGATTTAATCCCATGGCTTATCTTTTTCAAAAATAAGTTTGGAAATATGTCAGACTCTATCTCTCCCCTAGGATATGTCCTGTGTCTTTCAAACGAGAATGCCTATTTTTTNTAAAAAAAATGACTTTTTTTGGAGAAGGGAATGGATACAAACGTTATCATTTGAATGGACTATATTGTAACGTATAACTTCAGACATATTTTCCAAATGCCATTGATTTTCTTTATTGTACTTTAGTTCTATTAAATTCATAACTAAGTTCTATTAGTGTTTCATAACATTAACTTTCTTTCCTCTTATCCGACAGTGAGTCAGAAGCTGTTTGTTTCTTGAACCATCTTCCATCCTTTATAAGGTTATAGGGAACCATCCATTCCCGATAACCATCCATTATACTTCACTGGGGAAGTATAAATAAAGTTGGTCCTCATCACTATATATTTTGGAAATCCATTCTAAGAAAAACCCTAAAATTAAAGGCATTAAGATATTCATGACACTCTTATTCACAATAGGAAGAAATGAGGGGGGAAAAACCTGCCACCCATCCCACACACACACAATTTACCCACCTAATCAGGCATTAACTGCTCACGGGAGAAGCTGGCTGGCTTTAGAGAGGTGTGTTAAAAAGCCCACCTTTTATAACACGATGAAGGCTGTGTTTCTGGGTGCAGATGGTTGGAGGTGGTAAATGATGTAGTGGGAGTTTGTGGAATTCTCTTTTGTTTCAATTTTGTGAGGAAAGTAAGAGGCAAGATTGTCAGCTAAGAATGGTCATGGGAGCAGAGGTGTTGGACTTGGAGGACTAATCATCTCAGAGTAGAGGGCAAAGACTCTACAGGAATCTGATGTGGCCACTGAGTGGCATCAAGGACCTCCTTGAGGTTTGGGGCAGAAAGAAATTTAAAGCACATAAGTCCGCAGAGAGTGTGTTTGTGTGTTTCTAGTTACTTTGAGCTGTGTTGAGTTGGTAGGCCAATGTGGCTGGCAGAAATGCTCAAGTTTGGAGTTCAGCCAAGTGAATACAATGAATCAAGGAATATGGAAAATGATATGCACATAGAAGTTACTAAGGAATGACTATGGAATGCAAGCTGACTAAGGAGGGGAAGGGGGCAGAGACAGTAAAAAAACAGAATCACTGGAATATAAATTCAGGAAAGGTCAGAATTTTTTGGATCTGGGGTGCTAGGGGGAGATAGCTGAAGTTTAGGGAAGAGGGCTCAAGGGGAGCCTGCGTGGGACTTATATCCTAGAATAGTTGCAAAGGTTTGTTATGACAAAGTCTAGGACGTCACCATGGGGGTAGAGAAAGGGTGGAGGGCAACAGCATCAAGGTAGGCACGTTTGTTGAGGTGAGTGGCTGGGATGTGTGATGTTTCACTTTCTTGTATGGTGGCTCAGGCGGTAAAGCATCTGCCTACAATGCAGGAGACCTGGGTTCGATCCCTGGGTCAGGAAGATCCCCTGGAGAAGGAAATGGCAACCCACTCCAGTACTCTTGCCTGGAAAATCCCATGGACAGAGGAATCTGGTAGGCTACAGTCCGTGGGGTCCCAAAGAGTCGGACATGACTGAGCAACTTCACTTTCACTTTTCAAAATCACCAAAAATTAAGACAGAAGTGAAGCAAATGTCAGTAAGTTATATCTACAGTGAAGGGTAGTGAGTGGGCTAGTCTGATGACATATGACTCAAAACTGGGTTGTTTTGGGAGGAGAGAGAGAAAGAGCAGGGTCTGAAAGTGGCAAAGAAGAGCAAGGAGGACCTCATCCCCTTTCAAGCCCAGAGTCAGGGCTGTGGGAGGAAACACAGCCCCTACTCTCCTGGAGGCAGTAACCTCTGGGGAGAGCCTCCTTAGAGCAAGAAAGTGAAAGGACTGTTCAGAGAAGAGATTGGGCCCTAGGGGATGTTTGCTAATGACAGACGTGGATTCCAGAGAGCACAGTGGTGGTTTTGGGGAGCTTGGAAGAAATGGGGTATTAGGCAGAATTGGGATTATATAGAGCCATAAGGGGACTTCCCTGGTGGGTCAGATGGTAAAGAATCTGCCTGCAATACAGGAGACCTGGGTTTGATCCCTGAGTGGGGAAGATCCCCTGGAGGTTGGCATGGGAGCCCACTCCAGTATTCTTGCCTGGAGAATTCCATGGACAGAGGAGCCTGGCAGGCTACAGTCTATGGGGTTGCAAAGAGTAAGACTGTGAGTGACTAAGTGCATGCACAGAGCCATGAGGGATGAGAAGATAGACATGGGGGTTACCTGGGAGTCTGAGGCTTTGGTGGTGACCGATAGAAAACAGGATAAAAGCCATAATGGACTTTTATCCAAAAGTCCACCTTCAGTGGACTGAAGGCAGAGATTTAATTTTTTTAACAACTGTTTTGGAAAGCCTGTACATTAAAAATTTTTATTTTTGGTTGTGCTGGGTCACTGTTGCTGTGCTCGAGCTTCCTCTAATTGCAGGGACTGGGGGCTACTCTTGGCTGTGTTCACAGCTTCTCATTTCACTGGCTTCTCTTGTCGGAGAGCACAGGCTCTAGGTACCTGGGCTTAGTTGCCCCGAGGCATGTGGGATCTTCCCAGTTCAAACAGGCATCCTCTGCATTGGCAGATGGACTCTCATCCACCGTACCATCAGGGAAGTTGTATACATGTTAAACATACAATATTAGTAAGTGAAATTTGATGCCTTTTCCAGTTTTATTGAGATACAATTGACCTATAATATTATCTAAGTTTAAGGTATACTATGTGCTAATTTGATCTCTGGTTCTTGAGATCAAATTGCTAACATCTGCTGGATCACTGAAAAAGCAAGAGAAGTCCAGAAAAACATCTACTTTTTGCTTTATTGACTACACCAAAGCCTTTGACTATGTGGATCACAACAAACTGTGGAAAATTCTTAAAAAGATGGGACTACCAGACCACCTGACCTGCCTACTGAGAAATCTGTATGCAGGTCAAGAAGCAACAGTTAGAACTGGACGTGGAACAACAGACTTGTTCCAAATCAGGAAAGGAGTATGTCAAGGCTGTATATTGTCACCCTGCTTATTTAACTTTTATGTACATCATGTGAAATGCTGGGCTGGATGAAACACAAGCTGGAATCAAGATTTCTGGGAGAAATATAAATTACCTCAGATATGCAGGTGACACCACCCTTATGGCAGAAAGCAAAGCAGAACTAAACCTCTTGATGAAAGTAAAAGAGGAGAGTGAAAAAGTTAGCTTAAAATTCAACATTCAGAAAACTAAGATCATGGCATCTGGTCCCATCACTTCATGGGAAATAGATGGGGAAGCAATGGAAACAGTAACAGGCTTTATTTTGGGGGGCTCCAAAATCACTGCAGATGGTGACTGCAGCCATGGAATTAAAAGATGCTTGCTCCTTGAAAGAAAAGCTATGACCAACCTAGACAGCATATTAAAAAGCAGAGACATTACTTTGCCAACAAAGGTCCGTCTAGTCAAAGCTATAGTTTTTTCCAGTAGACATGTATGGATGTGAGAGTTGGACCATAAAGAAAGCTGAGCACCGAAGAACTGATGCTTTTGAAATGTGGTATTGTAGAAGACTCTTGAGAGTCCTTTGGACTGCAAGGAGAGCCAGCCAGTCAATCCTAAAGGAAATCAGTTCTGAATATTCACTGGAAGGACTAATGCTGAAGCTGAAACTCCAGTACTTTGGCCACCTGATATGAAGAACTGACTCATTGGAAAAGACCCTGATGCTGGGAAAGATTGAAGATGGGAGGAGAAGGGGTTGACAGAGGATGAGATGGTTGGATGGCATCACTGAGTTGATGGACTTGAGTGTGAGTAGGCTCTGGGAATTGGTGATGGACAGGGAGGCCTGGAGTGCTGCAGCCCATGGGGTCACAAAGAGTTGGTCATGACTGAGTGACTAAACTGAACTGATGTGTTGATTTGATATACTTGTATACTGCAAAATGATTGCCACCACAGTGTTAGCTAACACCTATCATGTCACATAATTGCCGTGTTCTTTTGGTGAGAACATTTAAGATCTACCCTCTCAGCAACTTTTGAGTATGTAATACAGTATTGTTAACTATAGTCACTGAGTTGTACATTACATTCCCAGAACCTATTTGCCTATTACTGGACATTTGTACCCTTTAACCCACATCTCCTCACTTCCCCACCCTTGCTGTTTTGATGTATGTATATTTAAAAAAGCATTGTGAGAAGATCACCGCAGTCAAGCTCAATAACTTATCTATCGCCTCTACATAGTTAGGGTGTGTTTGTGTGCTGAGATGATTTAGGATCTATTCTTTTCAGAAATGTCAAGTATATAGTACAGTTTTGTTTTTAATCACTAAGTTGTCCATGGTGACCTCCAGAACTCATTCATCTTGCATAACTGAAACTTTATACTTATTGGCTGACTTATCCTTGTTCTGTCTTCTCCCCTCCCCTCAGACCCGTGGCAACCACTTTTCTACTCCCTGCTTCTATAAGCTCAATTTTTTTAGATTCTGCATACAATTGAGAGCATTCAGTATTTCTGTGTCTGCTTTTTTTCACTTAGCATACTGCCCTCAAGTTCCATCAATGTTGTCGCAAATGGCAGCATTTTCTCTTTCTCATGGCTGGATAATATCTGCTGTATATATGTACCACACTTTTTAATCCATCCGTCAATGGACATTTAGGTTATTTCCTTATCTGGCTATTGTGAATAATACTGCAATAAACATGGGAGTGTAAGTATCTCTTGGAGATCCAAATTTCATTTCCTTTGGTTATCTACCAAAAAATGAGCTTGCTGGATCATATAGTAGTTCTGTTTTTAATTTGAGAAATCGCTAAACTTTTCATAATGATTTTTCATAGTAATTGTTATCAACTTACATTCCCAGGAACAATGCACAAGTATACATTTTTCTCCACATTGTCATGAACACTTGTTATATTTTCTTTTTGATAATAGAAGTCATAGCAGGTGTGTGGTGGTCTTAGTGGTTTTGATTCACATTTCCCTGATTAGTGAAATTGAGTACCTTTTCATGTACTGTTGGCCGTTTGTCTTCTTTTGAGGAATGTTTATTCAGATCCTTTGCCTTTTTCTAAAAATATTAGGTTATTTGGTTTTCTCTTATGAGTTGTATACATTCTCTCTATTTTGGATATTAATCCTTCAAGACAGATATTGATAGGTTTTGAGTGCCAGGCCATAAGCATTTGGGGGTATGAATGTGTGGGTGTCCGGGACTCTCTTGGCACCTGTTGTTGGCAGTTAGGAGGTCTTATTGCGGGTATAGAACATAAACTCTCTCTTAGGGAAGGATGACCCTGCTTTGAAATCGTGGGGTTCCTTTTCTTACCGTTCTAACAGAGTTGGGAGTATCTGGGAAAGTTTGGACTTAATTCAAGCATGCAGGACCCTCTTGACATCCCAGGGAGGTGTGTTCCATTTCTGTTCGTATCCCTGATGAAAGTCCTGGCACACAGTAAGCACTCCAGTAAGTGCTTATTGACCTAAAGAGATAGGATTTGAAAAAAAAAATGAATGTAGTGCTTAGGAGAGAGCTCTTTCTCAGATAAATAACTATTTTAAAGTCATTTGCATGGGTGGTGGCTAAAGGGTTAGTGGTGAATAAAAATTTCCAGTATGATAATATAGAGTATGAATTTTTAAAGGGCACAATGGAACTCTAGGTGAGAGAGGGGGTTACAACCTTTAGAAGGCTGTGAAAAGAAACTAACAATGATATTCTATATAGTCTCCACCCCAAAACTATTAGAACTAATAAATAAACTCAGCAAATTTGTAGGATACAAGATTAACATACAGAAATCTGTTGCTTTTCTATATTTGTACACTGATAAAAACTATCAGAAAAAATTCTGTTTAAAATTGTATCAAAGTGAATAAAATACCTAGGACTTAACCAAAGAGGTGAAATACCTACACGCTGAAAACTACAAAGAATTGATAAAACTGAAGATAATGCAAAGAAATGGAAAGATAATCCCATACTCTCAGCTCGGAAGAATTAACATTGTTAAAATGGTCATACTCCCCAAAGAAATACCCATCAAAATGTCCATGACATTTTTTCACAGTACTAGGAGAAATAATCCTAAAATTCATATGGAAACACAGAATACAAAGCTGGAGGTAGTACCCTCCCAGACTTCAGGCTGCAAAGTGACAGTAATCGAAAGGGTGGTACTGTAATAGCAACAGACATGTATATCAATGGAACAGAATAGGGAGCCCAGAAATAAACCCACATGTATATGGTCAATCTGTAGCAAAGGGGGCAAGAATATATCATGGACCAAAGACAGTCTCTTCAAGTGATGCTGGGAAAACTGGGCAATTATATGTAAAATAATCAGAACACTCCTTCACACCATATACAAAAATAAACTCAGTGATTACACACATGAATTTAAGCCATGAAACCATAAAACTCCTAGAAGAGAACATAGGTAAAAAAACTTTGATATAAATTGTAGCAATCCTTTTTTTGGATTTGTCTCCTAAGGCAGAAGAAATGAAAGCAAAAATAAATGAAGGGGATCTAATTAAACTTAAGAGCTTTTGCACAGCAAAGGAAACAATGGTAAGACAAAACCTATGAAATGGGAGAACATGTCTGCAAATGATATGACTGAAAATGGGCTTATACACAAACAGCTCATACAACTCATTGTCAGAAAAACAACCCAACCAAAATGGGCAGAAGACCTGAAGAGACATTTTCCCCAAGAAGTTATACAAACGGTTAACAGACACATGGAAAGATGTTCAACTTCACTACTCATCAAGAAAACAAAAATGAGACATCACCTCATACCTGTTAGAATGGCTATCATCAAAAAGAATATAAATAACAAATGTTGACAAGGATGTGGAGAAACGGGAACCCTTGTACACTGTTGGTGTGAATGTAAATTGGTGTAGCCACTATGGAAAACAGTATAGAGGTCACTCAGAAAACTAAAAATAGAATTACCATATGATCCAACAATTCCACTCCTGGGTATATACCCAGAAAAAATACAAACACTAATCCAGAAAAATACATGCACTCAAATGTTCACAGCAGTACTACTTACAATAGCCAAGATAGGAAAGCAACCCAAGTGCCCATCAACAGATGAATGACTGAAGATATCGTGGCATGAATACACAATGGAAGATTACTCAGCCATAAAGAAGAATGAAATTCTGCCATTTGCAGCAACATGGATGCACTTTGTGAGTATTAGGCTTAGTGAAATGTCAAACAGTAAAAGACTCTATGACATTGTTTACATGTGGAACCTAAACGATATGGATGAATATACACATAAACAGACTCGTGGATACAGAGAACAAACTAGTGGTTACCAAAGGGGACAGAGAAGAGGGGAGAGGAGAATTAGGGGTATGAGATTAAGAGACACAAACTACTAGGCATGAAATGTATAAGTAACAGTAATATACAGCACAGCGGATTACAGCCATTATCTTGTAATAACTGTTGATGGAATATACGCTGTCAAATACTGAATCATTGTGCTGTACACCTGAAACCAGTATAACATTGTAAAATGAACTGTAAATCAACTTTTAAAAGACTGAGAAGGAACAAAATAGTGGCCTAGCAGCTGAAGGTAGGAGTGGTCCACGTCTCAAAAGGAAGGGGGAGTGATCTTAGTGGCAAATGGCACTGCAGTCAAGTAAAAAGAGGCTGAATGGAATTCTCTGGTCTGACCATTTTGAAGGTCAAACTAAGGGAACTTTCATGAATTGGTGGGGCAGAGTCAGAGGGCAGTGAACTGGGGATGCAGGCACTGAGGAAGTAAATGTGACTGAGATGGTTATGTCAAGAGTTTTTACCTTGGAGAAGAGAAGCAGGGAAATCGAAAACACAAGTCTTATAAGAGCAGGGTTCTTTTTTTTTTTTGGCTATGCCACACAAGGTGTGTGGGATCTTAGTTCCCTAACCAGGGATCAAACCTGTGCCTCCTGCAGTGGAAGCACAGAGAAGTCCCAAGAGTAAGTTTTAAACATATGTATGTGAAGATACAAAGAGAATAAGAAAATAGAAAAATGATGAATGATTGATGGAACAACCTCAAAGAGAAGATGAAGGAATAGGATCAAGGTGGAAGTTAGGAGGAAGAACTGATACTTACTGAGTGCTTTCTGTGTGCCAAGGACTCTGGAGTTACTTTCATATACAGTCATTTCACATGACTTAGCAACTGAACAACAGCTGTTTCTCAGTGTCTGTGGGGAATTGGTTCCAGGACCTCTGCCTCACAGATGCCAAAATCCACAAGTGCTTATGATATCCCTTTCTGTATATCATATCATTTAAATATAACAACCCCAGAAGTATTATATTCCTTCTGCTGCAGATGAGAAAGCCGCCTGTGACTCAGAGAGGTTGAGCAATTTGCTCAAAGCCACACAGCTAGTAAGTTTGGAGTCGAGATTCAAAAATCAAGTCTACTTGACACTGAGATGCTGCTTTCTCTACCACGTCCCACTTCTACCTCTTTCTTGAGATTAATGAAGCTGACGTTAGGTAGAGTTGGAGATATGTTTGTAGAATGGGGGCCAAGTTGAAGACACTCGTGAAGATGCATTTGTTGTTGTTTAATCCAAATACTCATTCATGGGATCCTTTCTGCCCCTCTAAACTGATCTTGGCTAAATATCATTCCAAACCTTGTAAAAGTCTCCCAGGCCTCCACAGATCTGTGCAGAGTTCCAGGGGCTGGCATCTCCCCAGGCGCCTCTGATCTCGATCACAGCTTCCCCTGAATCAGCTGAGAGAGCCTCTTGTATCCTCCGGGCTCTCTGAGGTCTCTGCCTCCAATTCTACAATGTGGCATTCTCACAAAGCACTTTTATTTGTGGTAGACTTTGCAGAGGTTTTTTAATCTTTTTATCCGATATTGAAGTATAGCTGATTAATAATGTTGTGATAGTTTCACATGGACCGCAAAGGGACTCAACCATGCACGTACATGTATCCATTCTCCCCCAACCCCTCTCCCATTCAGGCTGCCACGTTACATTGAGCCGAGTTCCCTGTGCTGTACAATAGATCCTTGTTGGCTATTTGTTTTAAATATAGCAGTGTCAAAAGAGGGATATTTATCCTAACAACACAAAGGGTTTCCAATTGACCATAACTCAACTCTTGTTCTTAAAATCTTAGTTTTCGCCCTGGAGTTTTTCACTGGCTTCTTCACCAAAGGGTGTCAGTCTGCTTCAGCCATTCCTCTGTTAGCCTTCTTTTTCCTCTCCTTTTCTCTCTCTTCTTTGCCCCTTCTCTCCTGTGATAGCCTTGAAAATGCTAAAATTTTCTCATTCTATTATTCTGAGCAACTGTCCCTAGTCCCTACTCCCCTCTGCTGGTCTAAGCCTTCCCATGCAAATCCAAGTTCATCAAGGTACTCCTCTGATTAAAAGAGTTCCCATGGAACAAGATCCAGCTGCCTGTTTTTGATTTTTATATTGTCCTGTGTGCAGAGAGAAGCAAGGCCATCTGCTGTGGTGGGAAGCTGGGCGGGAAAGAGCAGGAGTAAGAAAGGGTTTGAAAAGGGAATGAAAATGTCAGGTAGCCACTGAGGGCAAAAAACGCCAGGGATGACAGATGACTCAGCTGAAGCAGAAATCTTTTGGACTTTTCTCTAGTAAATAGCCATCCAAGCAGGAAAAAAAAAAATGGTGAAAGATGGTTGTCATTTCTCGAGGCTAGAAATCTGCAGAGTGATCACAGGATAAAGACAAAGCACAAGGTTGTATTAAGTGATGGCGAGATAGCCACCGATGAGATGGGTTGTGACTCTGCTAGCGGGGAGGGTGGTGTGGAAGTAGGATCAAGAGGGGAAGAAGAGAGAAGAGATAAAAATGAGTTCAACAAGATAGGCAAACAAGGGCTGTGAGAGGAAAGGCAAAACAGGGGAAGGCAGTGGTCAAAGGGGTTCTGAGGTTACATCTTAACAACTGGTTGGTCCTCCTGGCCCTCGGGGATCACCCAGTGTGCTGGGGCTGGCCCCGAGCAGCAGATCACTGCCTCCCGGCTCTCCCGTCTTCTCCCTGAGGGGCAAGGCTGCAGTGGCATAAAGCAGCCCACCCCACTGGGCCCTGACATGAAATGAGAAGGGCTAATTGGGAAATCAGGAACCCCTTTACCCCAGCTCCCTCCAAGTGTCTCCCTCTGAGTGGCATCCAGTCTAGAAAAAGGCACAGTGGCACAACAGCTGCTGTTTCTCTCTCCCGCTCCTCTCCCTGGCATCCCATCTCTGCAGGGAACATCGTTCTCTTTTGTCTGCTGCTTCTCTTGGACTACAAGNTCCAAGTGTCTCCCTCTGAGTGGCATCCAGTCTAGAAAAAGGCACAGTGGCACAACAGCTGCTGTTTCTCTCTCCCGCTCCTCTCCCTGGCATCCCATCTCTGCAGGGAACATCGTTCTCTTTTGTCTGCTGCTTCTCATATGGGGGGGGGGGGGCAGGTGGAGGAAACGGGCATTTGGTTTCCCTAGAGTTGAAACTGAGCACATCCCTACTCCTGAAACTCTCTGCAATTTACATCTGCTCCGTTTCATCATCTTGTGGTCCTGTTGTTCATAAGCTGTCTTCCGCCCCTCCACAGCCTCCCACATCTTCATTTCAGTTTTTGCATTTTCATTTACTGTTCTTCCAATCATGTGGCGTTCCTGTTAATGCTGTATCAGAAGACGAGCAGAGATGGCCTGGCTTTGAGCAATCGTTAAAGGTGAGCTGTCGTTTAGGAGGTGTTCCACATGCCATGGACGAGCCGTCTGTCCTCTGTGTACCTTGAAACAGCCTCTTTCCTGCCAGTGTCTTCTCTCTGTACTTCTGCCCCAAGTTGTATCACTAATAACTTGATATTCTGTACTATTGTGCCTATGGCACAGTCAGGGGCCATTTTAACGTGATAACAAATGTCCTTAGTCATGGGGCCATATGGAGACTCAGTGGGTGATACCATAGCTGTAAAGCTTGAGGCAGATTTGGAGTTGCCTTGTCCAGAAGAGAATCCTAAGCCCAAGAAATGTTTTAATAAAATGTACTGGAATAGATTTTAAGCTGCTCTACCATCAAACAGAAGTCTTCCTCTTAATTCAATTGTATTTCCCCCAAATAATTTCAGATGTGACAGGAATGGGCAGAAATTCCTGACACTCTTTGCATCATTCTCAATCACCATTTTGTTATCATATAATGGCCACACTTATAGAGATGCAGATTCAATCCTTGGGTNGGGGCTGGTGCACTGGGATGGCCCAGAGGGATGGGATGGGGAGGGAGGTGGGGGGGGTTTCAGGATGGGGAACACATGTACACCCATGGCAGATTCATGTTGATGTATGGCAAAACCAATATAATATTGTACAGTTAAATATATATATATATACACATAATAGTGAAATAAATGAATTAAAAAAACCTGAAATCAAGAAAATTCTCACTGGCTCATCCCTCCTAAGTGATGCAGAGAAAATTCTTCATTCAGGAAAAAAATCCAGTGATCCAGCCAAAACTGAAGAAAGGGATTGGGAAGGCGAAGGCTTCCACATGGTAGCATGTGAACCACGAAAGACAAAGGGAGCAGAGATTCAAGTCAGGTGGTGAGCAGGGGACGGGCCGTTTTAGTGCCTCTGTACACACGGCAGGTTGTGATCCATGAACAAGAATCCAAAAGGGCAAATTAAAAGAAAAAGCCTCCCTGCTTTTCCTTTCTCAGAGCGTCTTACTGCTTAACATTCTTGGTAACTGTTCATCTGTTTCCTTCTTGTCAACATGCTGACAACCGGCACTGATCAACACTTATTCCTGTTTCCTTGTTTTTCTCTCTCTTTTGTTTTTCATTCTAAAACCTTCTTTATCCCAAATCAGAGTTTCAGGTTCTAAGAAAATTACCTGTCACCATAGCAGAGATGTTTTAAAAAATAAATACATATTCCATAATTCAAAGCTATATAATATATTGCAAACCCTCTGAATCAAGGATTGTTTTTCCACTTTTGATTTACACATTATCTAAAGACTTTTAAACTGACAAAATGTAGTGATACAGGTGAGTGTGAATGGGATGTAGTTAGCACTGTAAAATAAGTTACTGTTTTCCCCTCTTTTTCTGTACTTTTTCTTTATTCTCTTTTCTCACATTCTTCCTTTCTCTTGTTCACACATGCTTACTTCTTGTAACTCTGGGGATATTATCTTTAGTTTTCACACCATTATCACATCTTCTTTGTTTTTCCCCCTTTTTCAACTTTTCTGTTTTAAAATGAGCATTTTCCCAAGTTCTTTTTTGCTGCGTTGTCTCATTCCCGCATTCACATATTCATTATTTCTTCATGTCCCTGTTCCTTCATCCTCATTCCCTTCTCCCAGCTGGTTGTCTGTGCTCTTTCAGGTGGGTCTTACTTAACTGTCTTTTGATCTCCCCCTTCTCAGAACCTTCTGGGTTTTTTTTTTTTTTTTTCACTTCCTTCTCCACTCATTTTCAGTAAAATAGTTAATGCGCTGATAAAAATGCATAGCATCTGCAAAGCTTGAAATGTCTACTCTTCATAGGAAGATGAATGGGCATGGTTCTTGCTCACAAAGAAGACAGGATTCACAATGGCTTTTGACTCAGGCCTCTAAACTGTGCCTTGTCAGCTGTCAGCTCGGCCCTCAAGACTTGGTGGTAATGATTTTACTCATTCTTAGTCGTGGCACTTTCACACTTTGTCTCACTTTCTTGTCTTCCCTCAAGCCCCATCTCAGTGTTTCCAGTGCTGGAGGGTGGCGTTGCCTCCAGATTTACAAAGAAAGAGACACCACTGGTCATAATGTTTTCTCAGTTTTTCAACTCCCTTTCCCTCACCTGGTAAACCTTCAGGTGCCCTGAAATCTGGATGCGTTCCTACTCCATTTTCTGTTGTTTTGCCAGGAGTGACCTACCTGCTTTCCTGGATCATACTGTGTGTGTGTGTGTGTGTGTGTGTGTGTGTGTGTTTAATGCCCAGTGCCTGGTTCACAAGAGGAATTTAATAAATGTTTGTGAAACCAAATTAAAGAACCTTTTCCACATCCATATTGTCCGTAGCATTTCCTGCCATGCTGTGTGTCTCAGTTCAGTTCAGTTCAGTGCAGTCGCTCAGTCATGTCCGACTCTTTGCGACCCCATGAATCGCAGCACATCAGGCCTCCCTGTCCATCACCAACTCCCAGAGTTCACTCAGACTCAGGTCCATTGAGTCAGTGATGCCATCCAGCCATCTCATCCTCTGTCGTCCCCTTCTTCTGCCCCCAATCGCTCCCAGCATCAGAGTCTTTTCCAATGAGTCAGCTCTTCGCATGGAGGTGGCCAAAGTACTGGAGTTTCAGCTTTAGCATCCACAGCTGGGTGTTGTTTTTGCTTTGGCTCCATCCCTTCATTCTTTCTGGAGTTATTTCTCCACTGACCTCCAGTAGCATATTGGGCACTACTGACCTGGGGAGGTCCTCTTCAGTATCCTATCATTTTGCCTTTTCATACTGTTCACTGTTCTCATGCACCTCTTGTTGCCAAGTTGTTGTATACTCAGCTGTTGTTTTCCTCGGTTTTCGAGGGCAGGCTTTCCATCTCTGCCTCCTAACATCTTAGTACCTAGTATGTGGCAGTTCTCAAAACAGTTTTGCTAAATAACAAACAATGAGTGAGTCTCTTATTTTGCCTGCTATGACAACGGATGGAATATCTACCCAACTCCACCTCTGGCACTTTTGCCATTCTGCACATTTTCACCATGGCGTCTGGGAGAGAAGCTGAGGTGTGGTTTACATCAGTCTGAAGACTGGAATCCATTTATAGCTGAGTGTTCTCTTTCAGTTCTCATATATACACATATACTTGGACATTACTATGCCTTATATTTAGGCTAAATGTTGATGTTGGGCTCTTTGGTGGTCAAGTTTACATAGAATCTGCCTGCCGTGCAGGAGACCCCAGTTCGATCCCTGGGTCAGGAAAATGTTAGCTTGTATCTTCATTTTCTTTACTTTGTCCTTTCCAGTTTGCATCCCATGTGTATCATTAGAGTAGGCAGAATCAAAATATACATGAGATCCTCTTAAAGCCCACTATTTCTGGGAGCATTGGATATTATTTGATGAACAATCTAGATGGACTCTTAAGTGCCTGAAATGTAACAACAGGAGCAATAAAATGTGAGCTATATAGGAATGGTTTCCTGATGGGCGTTATATACTTTTTAAAAAATATATATTAGCTCAAGAACAGACTCCAAAACAGTTTTGGAATTTCTTGACTACAGGTAGTTTCTGGGGCTTCAGATAATGAATTACAGTTGAGGGATTAAAATGAGAGACTTGCATCAAGGATCTTTCTTGGCCCACCTCCCTTCACAGAGATCTGAGAACAGTCTCCGAGTGGGATCAGAAAGAATTATGTTCTTCCTGCTCTTTCAGTCTGGAGCAGTTGGTAAAGCTATTTGGAAATTTGGCTTCCAAAGCTAGCCAGAAGTCTTCAGGTTATGTTTCTTCATTTATTCTTACTAAATTCCCCAAAACTTATTCTACTTTGGAGGGATCAGAGATACTGGCTCTTGCATATCTCATCTTGCTTTTGCTGCTGTCATGATAATATCTTTCTGAATCACCCCTAGTTTGCAGGATGTTGAACAAAAGGTATAAGAAAATCATATTTCCCTCATATTCATAATATTAGATAAATACAGCACTCACTCTAAATTGCCTTTTGCCAAATTCTCAAGGAGAAAAAAAAACTGCTTTATTTTTATTATTTTTGCATCTTTGTTTTCTTTCATTTTATTTCTTCTGAGTGAGGATATAAAAGTAGATTACCCTAAAATCTATAAACCATAAAAATGAAGTCATATATACTACTATGGCACATGAAAGAAATGAGGGTGATAATAGTGACAATAATTATCGACCAGAATTTATTGAAAGATTTTGTAATGCCCCTAATAATAAGTACTCACACAAAACAGCAAGGAAGAAATAGTTATCCTGAATTTATGTAAAATGAAACTGCATCTCCAAATGATTAAGTGACTGGCTGAAGGCTTCACGTATGTAAGATTCCTGTGTTCCTTTTGTCAAGCAATTGGAAAACATCAGAAGAAAGAACAAAATGCTTGCAGAGAACATTATTGGGAAATGTCTTATCAAAGACACATTGTAAAGTTTGCAGAAAAGAATTTGAGAGACTAATGATGATTTTGAAACACTGTAATTTCTTCTCTAAAATGAAAATTGGCCCACTATGTGTATGAGTATGGCAACATCTTGTTTATGAGGTATTCAGCCTGCTGACAACTGGGGTTCACCAACTTGAACTCATGTGCAAAATCAAGTATTCTGTTGCAAAAAACTTATTACTTCTTTGGCTCCAATACTTTACTTTTGTATTGGGAGTAATAGATAAAATTTAGAATAGTGAGTTAAAGGTAATATACTAACAGGGACTAGGTTCAGAAGTATAGAATAGTTTTGAAAGCACTGCAGTGCATTTTTTGGTCACATTTTACAAACGTATGGAATAATCAGAATTTATACATGTGGAAATTGGAAATATGAATAGCTAAAGGACCAGCCCATAAGTGGTGGACCTGGAATAAGAATCCAGATCTCCTGATATCTTCTGTTGTGATCTTCAAAAAAGTTTGATGACCACGAGCCATCAAGAAAAGATCAAGTACAGTGTTTCAGTTGTTTGTTATCCCAAAATATAGTGGTTAGAACAGCAGCAAGCACTCATTTGCTCATATGGTATTTTGCAATCTGGGCATGACCCTGGAGGGGGCTCATCTCTGCTCCATGGAATGTCAGCTGGCCCACTAAATTGAGACTGGAGAATCCATTCATAAGGTGCTTCACTCTTAGGTGTGACAAGTTGATTTTGGAAGGTCATCTAGGGCTGTCAGTCAGGGACCTCAAACCTCCTTGTGGACTCCCCATGAGATGCAAGGTGACTCATGGGGGTGCCTGGCTTCCTATGCAGGACAAATGCAGAAGCTGCTGGGCCTTCTTAAGTGTTAGGCTTAGAGCTAGCAGAATATCGAGTTTATGGCATTCTTCTGGTTATAAGCCAATCACAGAGCTAATCTAGACTTCCAGACTCAAGAGGAAGAGACTCCACAAGTGCACAAATAAATTGGGGGTGGGGGGTTGCAGTCTTGAGGACCCCTGATGTAACTGACTGTTACATCACATACAGTTTAGAGTATTCAGATTAAGAAGGACAGATGTAGTATACTGTTTAGAAAGGTTTCCAGAAAGTCAGGTATTAAAAAAAATAAACTTTAGTTAATGGAAAATATTCATTACTTCCTCCAACGAGCCAGGTAAAAGAATCCACTGTAATTTGAAAAGGGTTCTAAAATAATCTATCTTAACTATTTTTTTTCCTTTTAGCAGTTTGTTATCTGATTTTGGATAGAGCTTTTCAGTGAGGATGTGATGGATTACCCATTGCTTAGTGTTGGATCTTCTTTGTGAGAGTGTCCAGTCTTTTCCAGCATTCTCTACTGGACATAGAGTCTTGAGTACAGTCTCTCATTCATATTTCTATGTCACCCTAAAGAAATCACTTTTATTTCATAAACATGTTTTTGAAGAAGAGCC
This sequence comes from Neotragus pygmaeus, assembly GCA_006410875.1. Classification (NCBI taxonomy): domain Eukaryota; kingdom Metazoa; phylum Chordata; class Mammalia; order Artiodactyla; family Bovidae; genus Neotragus; species Neotragus pygmaeus. Next base: position 58,753 of record SJYV01038605.1, on the reverse strand, counting down.
AAGAAGATACCTCAAAAGACAAGCTGTTGGTTTGTGTGTTTTTATTTAACTCTATTCAGCAAGTGGAGCCTGCAGTTCTATTAAGAATTGTAAAATCAACTATTGTCACCAACTTTGCAGCTGGGAAAGACAGTGGAGTTCTTTCCAGTTAAATATATAGGCTGGCCCTGAAGGAGTTTGATCAAGAATTTGAACACTTATTTGCCAACTAAATAAAAAAATACCCTACTGCCCCCTGAGTAAGACTGGCCTCCTTCATGGGATATTTATCAAATGCTGTGGCTCCCTTGCTAACATCTCCTTACAGTGGTCTAGTCATTCTTTAAATCATAAATAAGAATCTCTGGAGTGTTTCAAGGCAGAGCAAATCAAATATAACCGAACTTGAAAAGCAAGAATTTTCCCATTTATTCTTCTACCAATCTTGTGAGCAGAAAAAGAATTGACACTAAACTAAACCCTCTGCTGCAAATGCTCCTTCCTTGAGCAGTCAGGCTAAGAAGCAAGAGGACCAAATAGCTATGAGGAACACTTTTCTCTAAGAATGAGAAAAGTATGACACCTTCATCTCAAGTAATCTGTAGACCAGGAAATGTGAAGATTCTCAGAGCAGTTAAATGGAAGCCAAGAAACTAATTTGAGAGAAAAATTGTCTTCTGGAGTGTGACCAGACTGCTCAAGTTCACATGTTTCATCCGTGAGTGTCTTGAAGTTTTGTCCTTTTTTCTTTTATTGTTTTACCTAGCAATATAAGAGACATGTAGCTTAATTCCAGATGCTATTAGGAAAAAGAAAGTGTTATTTGTGTGGATGCAGAAATCCTGAGGGTTATATTTACCTTTTAGAAGCCTTAAATCTCACTGTCCCCACCTCATGGTTCCATGACATTTTGTCTCTCTGCCTTGTACCTAGTTCCCTAGATGACAGGTGTAGGTAAAACTGCTCTGACCACTTGATGTTCATGCAGAAATTATATAAGTAAAATCTGTGTATTGCTGCACACGACTCTGACAGCTCTCATTTTCTGTGTCTGCAAAGGTCTGGCATTTTTGTTACTTAGGCAATTTACAAAGAAGAATCACGTTCACCTGAAACATCTGATTAGGAAGTGTTAATTAAGCCTTTATGTGATTCACAATTAAGTCTCTAAATTTAACATCGTGTATGTCCTAATAAATGTTACCCTTGCTGTCTTGCTTTACTGTTGAGAGGACTGCTTGTGAATTAATGCTTTTGAATCTTGGGAACCTGCTTCCTTCTGCCCCGGGACAAAATATTATTTTAGTGTGCTCCTTATTTATTGCTTCTCTTCTCCACTCCACCTAATCAGTATCCTGTTTATTTTCTCCTTGTTGATGTCCTATGTATGCAAACAATTCATTTTGTAAAATTTCTGTGATATTTGAGTCTGAAAATGATTGAGAATATCTTCAACCACTTCAACTTTCTGTAAGCCTTATGCTATGTAGACATATCTTATTTTCCCTCAGCATAGATATTCTACTGATTTTTAGCATATGAATTTAATAATTAGTTTTGTGATTCTTATTCATACATGTTTCTTTTTCCTTCCCAGAAGCCATCAGTGGGGATTGTTTAGTTTGTTATGCTTGGCACTTAGTGGACTCTTTAATTATATATATATATATATATTTCTTCAGTTACATAGTATTTTCCAGTAACATTTCTTAGAATTGTTCATAACTTTTCACATTTACTTTTCCTTCCACTTAAATTCCTGTGGAAAAGGCTTATATTTATTAATTGATTTTCTAAATTCTGTAGCTTTTCATTCATATTTTCTATTTGATAAGTTTTGCGCTGATAATTAGTAAATGATTTGTGCGGTCTTCCAAACTATTTCTGTTACAGTTGTGCTGCAACTGTTTGATTATGTAAACTATGGGTAAATGTCTTCATTTTTTTAGTAATATATATATTTTATAGTATTATGTCAGTATTCCCAGGTTAATATATGAGGATATAAAGCAGCCAGTTTAAAATGAGGAATTAAATCATTGAAGTGATTATTTATAACGAATCAGCTACACGGATTTTTCTTATAAGGTTTACTTTTTAAATCCAAAGTAGTAAGATGTTTTGTATTGGGTATATACTAGTCACATCGTGTGTGTGTGTGTGTGTGTGTGTGTGTGTGTGTGTGTATTGAGTATCTTTGAATAGGAAAGATTAGTCTGTTTTTAGATGGACCTAGCTTTGCACCCAGTGGGTCCTCTGTGCTGATATCGGTGTGATACAATATAGTGAAGTTGTTTTGAAGGTCTTGCCTTTTGCCATCTCTTTATTCAGAATAGTGGGAAAGAGTGAGGGATGGGATTCTGTGAATTAGAACCCCATTGTGGGAGAATCACATCAAAAATTGGTACCACTAAGAATGGTAGTGTTTGCAGTATTTTGTACTTACTAATTGTGTAAAAGATGGGAGAGGTTTTTCAGGAAAGGGCTGTATAAGGATGTTTTGTTTTGAGTGATATCAGACAAGATTAAAATTTGAAGTATTGACTTGAGTAAGCTAGGGATTGGAAAATATTTGACATCAAGTCACTACCAAATTGACTGAGCTGTGAAACAGTTGAGCAAAAGTATATGCCTTACAAAGGCAGTGATAATAATACTCAATTTGATTTTAACTATCGAAGCATAGATTGGAGTACATTAAGTGGAGGAAATGAGGCTAGGGTGATTTCATAGGTCTGGAGCAGGATTGCTTTTAGCTTCAATACTTTGTCTGCAGAGCTAGCAAGGAAAGGAATGTATGATATTAAGGATAAAAGTGGTTGTGATTAGACAAAAGCTATGTTTTATAGAGTATCTTAGCAGGGTAACATTGGACCAAGGAACAAAGTGAAATTCAGCATAGGCATGTTAAAAAATATTGTCCTTCTTAGCAGTTTTTAAATTTTATTGATTTATTTTCAGAAGATATTGAATGTTTTTTTATTGTGCCAGTTCAATTAACAAAACAAAACAGAAGCTTTAGTTCCATTACTGATACTTGGTAATCCTCAATCAGTTTTTGTTTGTTTTGATAATGGAAGCAGTGATGGTTGAAATTAACTGTAAGTGCAAAGAAAGTTAGTGTTTGTTTTCTTAAAGTTTTTGTCTCTGTACAAATGTTAGCAAATTTCCATTGCTTGTATTATGAGATTTTAACATGCTTTAGAATGCTTATGTGACTACCTCATTAGTGTATATACATAGATGTTTAGTTTAGATCCCAGTTTCTTGTTGTTCAGCCGCTCAGTCATGTCCGACTGTTTGCGACCCTGTGGACTGTACATACCAGGATTCACTGTCCTTCACCATCTCCTGGAGCTTGCTCAAAGTCATGACCATTAAGTAGGTGATGCCATCCAACCATCTTGTCCTCTGTCATCCCCTTCTCCTGCCTTCAATCTTTCCCAGCATCAGGGTCTTCCAACGAGCCAGTTCTTCCCATTAGGTGGCCAAAGTATTGGAATTACAGCTTCAGCATCAGTCCTTCCAGTGAATATTCAGGATTGATTTCTTTAGAATTGACTGGTTGGATCTCCTTGCAGTCCAAGGGTGTCTCAAGAGTCTTCTCCAACAACACAATTAAAAAGCATCAGTTCTTGGGCTCTCAGCCTTCTTTATGGTCCTACTCTCACATCTATACATGACTACTGGAAAAATCATAGCTTTGAGTATACAGACTTTGTTGGCAAAGTGATGTCTCTGCTTTTTAATATGCTGTCTAGGTTGGTCATAGCTTTTCTTCCAAGGAGCAAGCGCCTTTTAATTTCATGGCTGCAGTCATCATCTGCAGTGATATTGGAGCCCAAGAAAATAAAGTCTGCCATTGTTTCCACTATTTCCCCATCTATTTGCCTTGAAATGATGGGACTGGATGCCATGACCTTAGTTTTTTGAATGTTGAGTTTTAAGCCAGCTTTTTGACTCTCCTCTTTCAACTTCATCAAAGGATTCTTTAGTTCCTCTTCGCTTTCTGCCGTAAGGGTGATGTCATCTGCGAATCTAAGGTTATTGACATTTCTCCTACTCTAGATTCCATCTTGTGCTTCATTCAGCCTGACATTGCTTATGATGTCTGCATTTAAGTTAAATAAGCATGGTGACAATATACAGCTTTGATGTGCTCTTTTCCCAATTTGGATCCAGTCCATTGTTCCATGTCTGGTTCTAACCGTTGCTTCTTGACCTGCATACAGATTTTTCAGGAGACAGGTCAGGTGGTCTGGTATTCCCATTTCTTGAGGATTTTCCAGCTTGTTGTGATCCACACAGTCAAAGGCTTTGGTATATTCAATGAAGCAGAAGTAGATGTTTTTCTGGAATTCTCTTGCCTTTTTTATGATTCAGTGGATGTTGCAATTTGATCTCTGGTTCCTTTGCCTTTTTAAAATGAAGCTTGAACATCTGGAAGTTCTTGGTTCATGTACTGTTGACGCCTGGCTTGGAGGATTTTGAGCATTACTTTGCTAGAATGTGAAATGAGTGCAATTGTGTGGTAGTTTGAACATTCTTTGGCATTGCCCTTTTTTGAGATTGCACTGAAAACTGATCTTTTCCAGTTCTGTGGCCACTGCTTAGTTTTCCAAAGTAATGACCTCAGTTGTATCCCTTTAACTGTTAAGTCTGTGTACATGATAACTCATTTTGTTAAACATATGTCCCACACAGGCATATATTGTACCTAATGGCAATGTCTGCAGGCACTGAATGACAGAACCAGGAGTTCCTGTAGTACTTTCTCTCCACAAACATTAACTAAATACATACTCTTGACTGGCTTAGTGGTAGGCCCTGTGGAGAAGAAATAAAGAAGATATAGCTAGCCCTCCAGTAGAGCGCACACACTCAGGTTTTGGTGCCTCTAAGACGGGAAGATTTGTCTACTGGAAGAATTAGAGAGTTTAAGGATGGCTGCAAGGTGCACTGATGTGGGGAAAGGGAGTGGGAAACATAGGTAGCTAAGACCAGCAATATTCTAACTGTCGGGATTAGGTTCTGTTTCCATAGTGTTCATTATTTGTTAAAATACCTAATTGATTAATTGCATGAAACAGTGATGCACTGGTTAAAATCATCAACCATGATTTACAAAATTTCCATTCTGTGCACCAAATAGCCTCATCAGGAACTAGGGCAGCGGTGATGTAGCAGAGATAGAAGGAAAAAGAAGATACAGCAGCAGACAATGCCAAGAGCTCTGCAAAATTTGTGCTGTGAGTTTGAAACATCCAAGCCAATTCAGTGATGTCATTCTCATTTGCATTACAAAAATATTTGCTCTATGAGGGCCGCGTTTTTTTTTTTTAGTGTATTTTTGTTTACTGCCATATCTTGGGTGCTTTGCATAGTATGTACTTAAAATTTTCTCATCTGTTTACACAGCATGTCACAAAATCCTTTAATCTTTATAAGTTAAACCTGTTGTCTCATTTTCAAAATTTAACACATATGTTCCTAACAAAGAATCCATACTTACCAAAGAGCAGTGTTTAGATCTTAAAGCTCTTGTTTGCCTTTTAATAACAATGTGTTTAAATAGAAAATACAGATACTCCACCCCATTTTTAATGATATGGTCCAAAAATGTTACTGTGACGTACTTTAGAAAGTCTGAAAATAGATTTAATTAAGATTATTGGCAGGCTAAATTTATGTAGACTTTAAGTGAAATAATACTTTATCTGAAGAATATAATAGCATAAATTGAAAGTAACAGGCTGCTGTAGCTGGATGAATTCTTAGAAAGTATCAAATCCATTTCCTTCATTTCATAAATTAGGAAGCTAAGAATGAGGGTAGAAATGATAAATTGTCCATATTACATATATTCTTAAGAGAATTCAGTTAATTGCTTTTTATAATTTCTTTTTTTTTTTTTTACTTTATTTTACTTTATAATACTCTATTGGCTTTGCCCTTTCTTATGAGTTCTGAATCTCTAGTAAGAGAAATATTTAAACAATATTATTGCTATATCTGTTCTAAAATTTTTAATCAGTTGAAAAGTTTTGTAATATTAGAGACTTTAAAGCATTTGCTGACATAAAGTGAATTTGATCATTAAGTTTTATATGTATACTAATAAGATATTTTAAAAATTGGTAGTCTACCACTAAAATGTTTTAAAGGTATTAAAATTATAAAGTTCAGGAAAACTTTGATAAAATTTATATCAACTGAAGAAACTAATTTTATAATAAAAAATATTCCCACATAGTTTGGGTAGTTTCATTGGTAATTCTTCACGTACTTAGAGAAGAAATAATACTATTTTTGCATAAACTCTATCACTCTTTAATGAGGACAACATAAGTTTCATAACAAACCATGACCAAATCATTAAATGAAAGGAAAATTATAAACCAGTTCTCATGAACATAGGTGGAAAAAAATCCATAACAGAATGTTAGCAAATTGAATCCAACAATGCATAAAAGGTAAAATATCATGACCAAATCAGGTTTATCCTAGAAGTGAGACATTAAAATAACATTCAAAAATAACTTTTATAGTTTACTATTTTACAGAATAAAAGAAAAAATACTGTTATTTTGATACATGCAGAAAAAGAATTTTACCAAATTAACACCTATTTATTGTTTAAAAAAGATGTCAGAAATCTGAGGATGGATGTGTCCTCAATCTTATAAATGGAATCTATTAAAAACCTATAACTAACATTATACTAAATGGTGAAATATTAAATGATTTTTCTAACATTGGGGCCAAAACAAACAAGCATATTCTTTGAGCTGTCCTAACTTTTGTGGAGGCACAAGCCAGTCTAGTAAGGGGGGAAATCATAATAAAAGGCCAACAGATTGGAAATAAAGTAACAAAAGCATGATTGTTTATTTAGAATATCCTAAAGAACCTAAATAGTAATTCCTAAAGTTAATTTAACGAGATTACAGTTTAACAAGTAAATATATGAATATCAGTTATATTTTTATACATCAAAATCAAATAAAGGAGAATGAAAAATTTAGAAGTCCTTTACAATAATACCAAAGCAAAAACACACCTAGTAAACATTTAACAAACAACATAGGCCTATAAACTAAAAACTAGCGTGCACTGCTGAAAGGAGTTATGGAAAGCCTAAGCAAATAGAGAGCTGTATCCTATTTGGGATTAGGGCTGCTTTGGTGGCTCAGGCAGTTAAGAATCTGCTTGCAATATAGGAGACCCCATGTTTGATCCCTGGGTCGGGGAGATCCCCTGGAAAAGGAAATGGCAACCCACTCCAGAGTTTTCGCCTGGAGAATCATGGACAGAGGAGCCTGGTGGGCTACAGTCTATGGGACCACAAAGAGTTGAACACGACTTAGTGACTGACACACAAGAACACTCAATATTGTTAAGATGTCAGTTCTCTCTAAATTGATTTGTAGATTCAACACAATCTCAACCACAATCCCAGCAGGTTTGTTTGTAAAAATGTATAAGATGTGTAAAATTTATACAACTGCAAATGAAATATAAATGATATGATCTAAAACAGCCAAAACAATTTTGCAAAAGAAGTTATAGGACTCATAGTACCTGATTTCAAGATTTATTTAAAGGTACAATAATAAAATCAGGGTGGCATTAGCATTAACAATAGGAAAGTACATCAACTGAGTATAATATAGAATCCAGAAATAGCTACCAACTCATACATGACCAGTTAATAAGAGTCCAAGATAATTCCATTTTGAAAGAATATCTTTTCAAAACATAGTTTTGAAACAATCCAATAAGTTTATGGGGGATAAATATTGGGCTTCAGCTCTGCTGCACATCATATGCAAAAACTAATTTAAGATAGATGATAAACCTAAATTTAAAAGCTAATTTGAAGCTTCTACTGGAAAATATAGAATATATTTAAAACCTTTGGGGTAGACAGGACACAAATCCCAAGCCATACAAGAACATAATTTATAAATGAACTTCATCTAAACTTAAAATGTCTGCATTTTGAAAGGTACCATTAAGAAAAAAATGAAAAAAAAAANGCTTTAAGCCAACTTTTTCACTCTCCTCTTTCACTTTCATGAAGAGACTTTTTAGTTCCTCTTCACTTTCTGCCATAAGAGTGGTGTCATCTACCCCAGAATGCCCCAGAATTTGTGAGGCAGTTCTGAGAAAACAATTCTTTCAGTATCAGTAAGACTCAGAAGTTTGTAAACCTATATTTTCACACTTTCTATTTCCAAGGAACTGTGTGATTCACTTAAATCTCAACAAGGTTGATACTATTATAACGGTTTATGATGTGTAAACTAAGGTCTAGGAAGAGTAAACAACTTTGCCAGGCTCACACAGCTGTTAATAGGCAGTGAGGTATTAAACCAAGTCAGACTGGTTCCAGAGGTTGAGGAACTTAGCTTCATATTTCACCCTTTCAGTTCAGTTCAGTTCAGTTCAATCACTCTGTCATGTCTAACTCTTTGTGACCCCATGGAGTGCAGCATGCCAGGCTTCCCTGTCCACCACCAGCTCACAGAGCTTGCTCAAACTCATGTCCATTGAGTCAGTGATGCCATCCAAATATCTCATCCTCTGTCATCCCCTTCTCTTCCTGCCTTCAAACTTTCCCAGCTTCAGAGTCTTCTCCAGTGAGTCAGTTCTTCACATCAGATGGCTTAAGTATTGGAGCTTCAGCTTCAGCATCCATCCTTCCAATGAATATTCAGGACTTATTTCCTTTAGATTGACTGGTTTGATCTCCTTGCAGTTCAAGGGACTCTCAAGAGTCTTCACCAACATCACAGTTCAAAGCACCAATTCTTCAGCACTCAGCTTTCTTTATGGTCCAACTCTCACATCCATACATGGCTATCGGAAAAACCATAGCTTTAACTAGATGGACCTTTACTGGCAAACTAATGTCTCTGCTTTTTAATACACTGTTTAGGTTGGCCATAGGTTTTCTTTCAAGGAGTAAACATCTTTTAATTTCATGGCTGCAGTCACTATCTCTGGTGATTTGGGCACCCAAAAAAGTAAAGTCTCTCACTGTTTCCATTGTTTCCCCCATCTATTTGCCATCAAGTGATGGGACTGGACGCCATGATCTTAGTTTTTTGAATGTTGAGTTTTAAGCCAACTTTTTCACTCTCCTCTTTTACTTTCATCAAGAGGCTCTTTAGTTCTTCACTTTCTGCCATAAGGGTGGTATCATCTCCATATCTGTGGTTACTGATATTTCTCCCAGCAATCTTGATTCCAGCTTGTGCTTCATCTAGCTGGCATTTTGCATGATGTACTCTGCATATAAGTTAAATAAGCTGGGTGACAATATACAGCCTTGAAGTACTCCTTTCCCGATTTGGAACCAGTCTGTTGTTCCATGTCCAGTTCTAACTGTTGCTTCCTGACCTGCATACAGATTTCTCAAGAGGCAGGTCAGGTGGTCTGGTATTCCCATCGCTTGAAGAATTTTGTTGTGATCCACACAGTCAAAGGCTTTGGCATAGTCAGTAAAGCAGAAATAGAAGTTTTTCTGGAACTTTCTTGCTTTTTCGATGATCCAACAGATGTTGGCAATTTCATCTCTGGTTCCTCTGCCTTTTCGAAANGGAAAAGACTCTGATGCTGGGAGGGATTGGGGGCAGGAGGAGAAGGGGACGACTGAGGACGAGATGGCTGGGTGGCAGCACGGACTCAATGAATGTGAGTCTGAGTGAACTCCGGGAGATGGTGATGGACAGGGAGGCCTGGCGTGCAGCAATTCAAGGGGTCACAAAGAGTCGGACACGACTGAGCAACTGAACTGAACTGAAAAGACAAAGAAAGGAAAAAGCCGGCAAAAACGGAACAAAAGAAAAATCCACGGACAGGGAGTAAGAACTTCAGGTGAAACAAACACTCCTCCTTCTTGACTAGCCCGAATTCATATAGGGCAGGCTCAAGGAGGGGAGGAGACAAACATATAAAAGGAGGAAACCAAGACGGACTGGGGCCCCTCCTTTGGGGTTGACTCTCCCTCATGCCTTGAGGGTGCACTTCCTTTTGCTTGTGGAATAAAACTTAGCCGTAACAGAGATGTAACACTGGTCCACCATTTCAAATTTTTGCTGCGGTGAGACACACCCGAGGAAGTTATACACTCCCCTGAGAATCCTGAATAATCGAGTATTGGCATCTATGCTTTGTGCTGCCAACCATGCAAATGTCCCAGACACACTGGGTCTCAAGACCTCCTCCTTTGCCACTTGGGTGGTCAATTCCTTCCTGAAGCAATCTGCCCAGCTCAGAACTAGCGGTGTTTCAGAACGTTCTATCATTCTGAAGCAGCTCATCTGGATCTCATGCCAAGTGGCAAGACAGTCTATCACAATCACTTATTAAAGTAGAAATTTGTATTGTTTCCTTTCCTCTTTTCCATACTCCAAAAGAAATTTCTTAAAGCAGGGGTCCCCAGCTTATCGAATCTAATAACTGATGATCTGACGTGGAGCCGATGTAATAATAATAGAAATAAAGTGAGCAATAAATGTAATGTGCTTGAATCATCCCCAAACCATCCTTCCCTCCACCTCCAGTCCATGGAAAAATTGTTTTCCACAAAACCAGTTCCTGGTGCCAAAAAGGTTGGGGACCACTGTCTTATAGAATGAAAAAGCAATAGCTACATTTGATGTAATAGATAAGACGTGGAGACTGGAGGTATTTTGCATCAGGGGATCAGAAGTCACTCTACTGCAACAAATGGCAAATGTATAAAGATGGCAGAACTCAACCTCCACCTCAGGGCGTGTTATCTGTCTCAGACGTTCAATAGTGCAGATGCACTGGGATATACCCATCTTCATTTTCCTGCATCCTCTGAGACCTAGCCGAATATATACAAGCTGATTAAACTACATCACTCACATTTATTCCAACTCTATACGTCAGATCCTCTTTTAACCTTAAAATTTTTTTAACCTTTTCTACATTTACCTTTGATCAGCGCCTCCTCATGACCTCAGTTCTCTGACCACCCTAGTTCTATCAGCCCATCTTTCCTATCCCCAGCCTCACTTATCCTCCTTTTCACTGTATACCTTGCATTCACCAGGATCCCTTGTGACCCTGACCTTCTACCTTATCGGTTCTCAACCATCGTAACTCCCTGAATTCTTCAACATTACCAGAATTACAGAACCCTGACAACTGGGCATTGATTGTGAAAGCGTCAACTGGGTCGCCTTCTCTGGTTAACACTGGGCCCCACTTAGCTGGTCACAGGCTCCTCCAGAAGTATCCATGCCTTTGCAGAAGGCTTTCTTTTGTGTTTCATGGAAGCGGTTCCAATGGAGAAAAAAAAAAATAAGACTTGAGGAAATAAAAATGGGACCTCAGACTCTTACATAACTAATCTTTTGCTCATGTTTCATTTTTTTCTTCCATTTGCTGTAGTCATCCTCTCATGTCCCTAACTTCAAGTAACAGTTAAATATTTCTTCCTTTGTCCCATTACTGAACACACATTATAATCCTTTATTTTCATGTCTCCTCTATTTCTAGATAATGGGCTTCTTTCAACACTAAAAATATTTCACTTCACTCTTATCTCATGGCTTTTACAGAGAACTCCAATATAATTCTTCTTCTTCGTCCTCTAAGTAAAATGTTCTCCCTCCTCACGTTTTACAATACTTTCTTTGTCTTTGATTTTCTGTAGTTTTAATATAGTATACATAGGTACAGATTTCTTAAATTTATCCTGTTTTGTGTTCTCTAAGCTGCTTCAATCTGTGATTTGGTGTCTGTCATTAATTTTAGAAAAGTTTCAGCCATTATTCGGAGAAGGNTGGCATCACCGACTCGATAGACATGAGTTTGAGTGAACTCTGGGAGTTGGTGATGGACAGGGAGGCCTGGAGTGCTGCAGCTCATGGGGTCGCAAAGAGTCGGACACGACTGAACGACTGAACGGAACTGAATTTTTCCCTCCCTGCAGGGGTGTCCCCAGCCATCGTGTTTTGTTTTGTTTTGTTTTCTGAAGTTCTGGCTTTATTCTTGAAAAGCACTGATTTTCTTTGCCTCCTCAAGTTCAGACCCATCTGATGATGCCCTGAGCTCTCCAGGGCCCCTTCTGAGAGCCCCAGTCCCAGGCAGTTCTCTGGATAGAGAAGAGCCAACCTAATTTTGGCCAGGCTGAGAAAACAGCTTCAATGCCTGACGCCATTCAAATGTTCCCTGACCAAGTTTCTCTATCCAAGGACTCTCAGAGCACAGTTTTGCCCTGCTTATAATGCCAATCGAGGGAGACCAACCCTCTTTCTCCGTCCCCTGGCAGAGAGGACCATGAATAGTTGCTTTGAAGGAAATGTGAAGTGGGGATCATGGATGGTGGCCACAAGTGGGGCCAGGTTGAGAGCAGCGCTGGTGGAAAAGGCTTGGAAACTTTGTTGCAGAGAAAATGGTGAGAACTCTCAAAGCCAGGCAGGAAGAGAACACCCTGGTGACAATGTCTGTCCTGCAACCTAAAAGCTGAGAGTTAGGTTTTATTTGGTGGGAAGGTTAGGACTCGAGCCCAGGAGACGGTATCTCAAGTGACCCCAAGAGAGCTGACTTGGAGGAGGCAGGGGAGGAACCAGGCGATATACAAGTTTGCAACAAGGGGCAGGTAACCTGGATGTGAAAAGATTACTGTTAATTAAGAGACAACTAAATCTCTCCTATCAAGAGATTTAGTGATCTTCTATGCATGGGAAGATGCAAGTGTCCAGGCTTGCTGAAATCATTTCTTTCACATGCAATCTATTTTTTTTTTTTNTTTAAATTTCCAGTTTAAGAATGCCAAAATCTCTGCTGTATCTGAGTTTGGTTTTGATTGTTCCCTGATGGCTCAGATGCTAAAGAATCTGCCTTCAATGCAGGAGACCTGGGTTTGATCCCCAGGTCGGGAAGATCCCCTGGAGAAGGGAATGGATGGCAACCCACTCCACTATTCTTGCCTGGAAAATTCCATGGACAGAGGAGCCTAGTGGGCTACAGGTCTTGGACCAAAGAGTCTGAGGAGCCTGGTGGAGCAAAGAGTTGGACACGACTGAGTGACTAACACTTTCACTAATTGCTTCATGCCAGAAGCATGGGAGAATTTTTCTTGAATATTCACCCTCAAACCTGGTGGGGCTCCTGGAGGTAAACTTCATGAAAGTATGGGGACTCTCTCCCCTTAAAGCTAGGCTCCCAGGAGTTTTATCTTTCAAGTTAGTCTTAGTTCAGTTTCTAGCAGTTAGTGATTTACTCTTAAATGTTCCTAACTGGTTCCTGCGGCAGCTTCTGTTCCAAGAAAGCTGTGATTCTTTGTATTTACGTGTGTTTTCAGGTGAAAAGGTTGGCAGTGTGCCCTGTGACCTCTGTTGTGTGATTGTTCTAAGAAGAGTGTTTGATACTCAGTTTTTTTCCCCATCTTTTCTTATGAGGATAGGAGCCACCACTTCCAAGATCTTCCTATGTTTGACTGGCAACTATGGACTTCTTATTCATCTTTGAGGTCTGTTATAAAGATATGATACCTAGAAAAAATAGCAAATATCTAAATAGTTGCTAGGTCAGAGTTTAAAAGAACTAAAAAGGAGGGGCCATCCCCCTAAAGATATAAGGCTTGTTTTTAGCTGTATTGTGGAGAAGGAGCTTTACTCCTTGGTCTTGAACTTGTTTTGTTCAGAATTAAGTGCTTGCCCAAACGCTCCAATCCATGATCAGATCCCAGTCCCCAGTTTACTCCTTACTCACCCTATCTTTACTACGTACCAGATTTGTGGTTCTTACTGACCCTAACTTACTCTCAGAGTTTCCTAAATCTCAACTTGGATAATCAAAACCTTGCATTTTACTGTCATCTACTATGAGTGCCCTGAATTCCCTTCCTCCCAATTCTAACATTTATTCTTTTTTTTTTTTTTTTAAAGAAGGTAACATTTATTGAGCAGATTAGTAACACTGGGTACTGTTTCAATTGCTTTTTGAAGATTATCTCATTGACTCCTCATAACAAATATGATGTATAGTTTCTATTTTTGGATGATATGAAGTTCTGGCTGAAAGGCGACAAACTGCCTAATTCACATAGCTAGTAGGTGGCACAGTCAGGAGATTTTCAATCTTGTCTCTTTGTCCAATCTCAGTGTGTCCATCCATCTATCCTGTAAGCAAATACTGAGCACCCACATGTCACAGGCACAGAACTAGGTGCTTGGCTGAAACAAAGATAAATTATATCTTGCCCTCAAGAGTTACAATACCCTACTTGGAGGAGGGATAGAAGAGGATGAAGAAGTGGCAAAAAGGGTAATAGAAAGGGGAAATGAGCAGAACTCATTTTTCCATAGACATCTTTACAGCACTTCAATGCAAATAGCTTTTCTTTCTCCCCTTCAATAACAGACAAATCTGGGACTTATCCCTTTGATTCTTGACAATTTCAACCCAAGTTAGCATATCAGGAACATCTTTGAAAGATGCTAATAAAAATATTTGTTGTTTAGTCACTAAGTCATATCTGACTCTTTGCAACCCCGTGGACTGCAACATGTCAGGCTTCCTTGTCCTTCACTATATCCCAGAGTTTGCTCAAACTTATGTGCATGGAGTCAGTGATGCCATCCAACCATCTCATCTTCTGTCACCCTTTTCTCTTCTTGCCCTCAATCTTTCCCAGCATCAGGGTCTTTTCCAGTGAGTTGGGTCTTTGCATCAGGTAGCCAAAATATTGTAACTTCAAGTTTAGCATCAGTCCTTCCAGTGAATTCTTACCCCTCAATATGCCTCCCAAACTAGTCAAAAAACAGAAAGGCCAAAGCTGGAAGAGGATATCTTAGAGCTCTAAAGCCAATGTACCTCCTTCTACCAGTTATATCCCCAGGAAGAGTTACCAGCCTATGATCAACTCTGTAAAAGTAACCCCTCAGTTCAGTTCAGCCGCTCAGTTGTGTCCCACTCTTTGTGACCCCATGAATTGCAGCACGCCAGGCCTCCCTGTCCATCACCAACTGCTGGAGTTCACTCAGACTCATGTCCATCGAGTCAGTGATGCCATCCAGCCATCTCGTCCTCTGTTGTCCCCTTCTCCTCCTGCCCCCAATCCCTTCCAGCATCAGAGCCTTTTCCAATGAGTCAACTTTTTGCATGAAGTAGCCAAAGTACTGGAGTTTCAGCTTTAGCATCATTCCTTCCAAAGAAATCCCAGGGCTGGTCTCCTTCAGAATGGACTGGTTGATGCCATTTTTGCAGCCTGTGGACCTGCATTAAACTTGGGTTGGGGCAGACCAAGTAAGAGTCCTGCCTGTTTGTGCACTCAATCCAGAAATTGTTATATGCTCTGTCAGTTCTAATATAATATGTATTAGTACAATGCTCTAAAGTCCTACCTGATCTTACCTTTTTAAAGCGTCACAAATGTCCAGTTCTGAGTTGTGCAGTGATTTTGGTGTGGGAACCATCTCCAGAGATGACTATAAATGATAGAATAGGTAGATGGATCCAAGAGAACAAATACAACACGGGAGAAGAGGGAATGATACGACCTTGAGGCAGGAAGGAGACCTAGAGGTCATTTAGAATCGCAGCCCTCAGTGCTGAGGGGCTGACTGCACTAACAGTTTTCAAGCATTGTCAGGGCACTGGAGCCTTGTTCTGTTCTGCTAGTGTGATAATAAGTAGTGTGCTTATTATACTACTCTGAGAGTGGATGATAAGTGTGATAATAAATAGCAGCTGGCTTTCCGAGCTATTAATCCCTCTGACCAGATGAATCACCTGTCCCCCAGGAACAGTTTCTATCTTTCATTATCTTAAAAAACTGAGCAAATATGACACCTATCAGCTAGTTAAAAAAAAGTTTCTGTATGAAAATACATCTCATGGAGTATCCTGATATGAGATTCATTTTGTAAGCCCATATGTTTTTTTTCTACCGCCCATACAGAACTTGCTTCCTGTCTTCCTGCTTGTAAACTTCTCTCTGCTTCTCCGGATGTCTTTCCCATTTCTTTACAGTCTATTTCCCTTTTCTCTGAAGACTTAGAGCAGACAGACCTTCTCTGATGCCCCTGAGATGTTTATAATTAGGCTTGTTACTTAACCTCTCTAAAACTCAGTTTTCTCCCCTGAAAAATGGGGATAATGATAGTTATTTCATAGTTACTGCAAGGTTAAATGAGATACTATAGGTAAAGACTGTAGCTCAGCGTCCAGACTGTAATGAGAACATCACTATTGCTCGCTGTTCTCTTTAGCCATTGCTGCTCTTGTTCTCACTTTTTATTCATGTTTCCTATTCTCCCTATTTTTTTTTTCGTACATGAGAAAGCCGTGTCTGGATTTTCTCAGATTTCCTATGTAAGGAGCTCCTTTTAAAAAATCCAGAGGTTTGCTTATGCATCCAAGTGTTTTCAACCCAGCATTGAAATATCTATGATGAAGATATGACTGTCACGTTTACTCTGCCTGGCAAGGCCTGGGATTTCCTTTTCAACTTATCCTAGTATGAGATCTATACACAGTAGCTTCCAGTGAAAAAATCGTGGCCTGAGGACTAAGAGGTATCTTATAGCCCTCTTCTATCCCAGACTCCATGGAAGTATCCTGATGACTTCAGTTATACAGTGGACTCCAGTTATTACAAAGTTATTAGCTGACAATGGCAATCCAGAATGGCGGCAGGAAGGTAGAATCTCTCTCCCCGGCTGACTCCTCATCTGCCCGCTCCCCTCCCTGCCCCATGTAAATCTTACCTCTTCTTTCTCTTCTGGGACTCAGTTCCACCTGGCTTCCTGGGGCCACACCCAGAACAGGAACAAAGAGAACTGGGAAATCTTCCTTCCGAGCCAGGCTCTCAGATGGCCCTGAGGGTGCCTGCTGAATAATGTATAACCTTAGTCACTTAGAAATATATCTCATTAAATGAGATATTTTTTAAAGAATGGGAAATAATTTATAAAGATAAAAATAACTCAGCCTTGCCATGAGAGTGCAGAAATAAATTCTGTACCTTCTCTGCCTGATTTGGGGAGGGAGGGAAGAGATGGGGGAGTAGGGAGAGAGAATATGAGAGAGAGAGAGAGTGAGAGCAAGAATATGGTGAGAGAGAATGTGTTCTGGCTGAAGCTAAGTGAGAATAAAAGCTCGACCAACCAGCAGTGGTGCTCTGAGGCGCAGGGATCTTGGTCAGGACAGTGGAGTGGAATTGAATTTTTAAAAAATCTATTCCTTAGTTCAGAGCTGCTGAGTCTTTCCCAGCATGGTACTTTGTTTTAGACAATGGCACACCCCAGGGGTATGCATCCATCCAGCCCCAGTTCCTCTCCCTCCCCAACACCTTTTAATCGCAGGGCTCTGAAAGCAGAAACCAGGGAGTTCTCAGAAGGTCCTTTCTTTCAGTGTTTTTAAAATAAGTTGAAAGCATTTCCCCTAAAGTCAGGAACAAGACAAGGGTGCCCACTCTCACCACTACTATTCAATATAGTTCTGGAAGTTTTGGCCACAGCAATCAGGGCAGAAAAAGAAATCAAAGGAATCCAAATTGGAAAAGAAGAAGTAAAACTCTCACTGTTTGCAGATGACATGATCCTCTACATAGAAAATCCTAAAGACTCCACCAGAAAACTACTAGAGCTAATCAATGAATATAGTAAAGTTGCAGGATATAAAATCAACACTCAGAAATCCCTTGCATTCCTTTACACTAT